>JAWNMF010000244.1:0-266165 GCA_035044305.1 Drosophila nigritarsus | reverse complement strand
TGTAGTCGTTGACATAAAAAAGTTTAATGAGGTATATTTTGTTGATTAAGTTTTTTTACAAATTGCCATTTAAACAAATGGCCATTCAATAGGAATTACGACCACATTGCGCCCTAACTCTTTGATAAATTCTAAGCACATATATAATTTGCTCACCTTTAAACTATTTTAAACTATAAACAACCCCTAAATGATAGCAAATGAATGCAAATGAATGAGAATATAGTTTAAACGTTGCAGCGTATGAGTTTAGAATTCATATTACATAAGATGCTAAAGAATGTTTCCAAAGTTGTCCAACCCCTTAATTTTTTTCTTGAATTGTCAGGAAATCGAGCATTTTTATTCATCGTCATCAATCTCTATATATATATTCATTTTGCTAAAGTACATAGTAAAATTATTATGGTTAAACAATCGTAATTTTTTGCTCAATCAACATTTTTGATACCTTTAAAACTAATTAGAAATTATTATTAAAAGCTTTTAAAATGGTAATATGTGTGTTCGAGAAATTGTAAGGTGCAAAACTTAGTAATTAAATTTTAATGAAAATGATTGTTCGTATTTGTATTACTTTACTAATTGTGCTGCAATCTAAATCAAATGGCGTTTTATCCAACTCCGATGTAGCACAAAATGTACGTTTTTTTAAGTTCTAACTATTGCTTATTGATAAATGATAATGCGTTGTCTATTACGTTATGGTGTAAGACTGATTCACAAATAATTTAATTAAACCAAAATATAACATATATTGGAATCATAACCCGTAATATCTATCATAATTTATAAAATATAGAAATATAATTTTGCCAAAGTCGAAACCGATCTAGAAGAAAATGTTGCTATGGTATAATGTGTCTCTTTTGCCGCGTTGATTTTGACATATCACTCAATTTGTTATTTTCCTTCATTGTGTCTTGAGGCTTTTATGCGCGGAATTTTTTGCAAAAAAAAGCAAAACATTAATTTAACCAAAAAAAAACATTGAAAAAACGTGTTTGGCAATAATTCAATAATAGATTCATTAATAGTAAATGATTGGTTTTTGGGCCCTTATATTAAGTACGATTGGCGGTTGTATTAGGATAAATTACGTTGTTTATCAATTAACATATATGCATGCAATATTTAGGATCAAGGCAATGGGCCAAATAGCGCCCAACCAATTCGTCAAGCCACTGAGCAAGAAATAAAATTGATGACCGGCGTTTTGCCCTACATTGAAAAAACCAAAATTTTGATAGAATGTTTCTACTTAAAATCAAAACAAGTTCAAACACAAAATTGTTCTGCAGAAAGTATTGCGAGCATAATGTTTTTAGGTACTCCTAGCTATCCGGAAGAGCTCCAAAGAGCGGATCATCATTTATCCGAATTTTTGAAAAACGCCGCAGCAATTCCCCAAAAGAGCAAAGCTTTTTACAAAATTGTCGAATATGTTGGGAAAGTGCAGAAAATTGTAAACAAAAGGCAAAACACTGAAACAGGAGGAAAGGGGGAGATAATTCCCGACTTTGGTAAATTATTTGGAAAAATTGTTTCAAAGTGCATTTTATATAAATACTAGATGCAAGAGTTGTGAATTTCGCTGGTATAACAATATAACTTTATGATTACGATTTCAAAAACACAGTTATTAAAACACAAGTTATAAGATGAAAAGAAACTTTGCACAATAGATCAAATAAAAAAAATAAAATAAAAAATTTCAGATGCTAACAGCAGTGATAATGTCGGTATGGTGAAGCCAACTGGAAATAATATTGCAGGAAAGACTTCTGAATTTAAAAGACCACTTCAAAAGCATAAATCACTTTGTCGTCGTGTCGACCAAAAAAAGAGTAGAAGAATAAGTAGGAAAATTAATAAAAAACCAAAAGGAAAGGCCAATGGTACGAAGCTAAAGAATGCCATAAAGCACGCCGAAGACGATAAAGCCAAACCCAAGAATAAGAACAAAAACAAGAACAAAATTAAGAAGAAATACAAGATAAAGAATAAGAAGAATAATAAGAGAAATAAGCATTAAAATTTTGAATAAATTTAGACTCGTAAATAATGAAAAACATATTTTTGTGGAAAAAAAGTAATTGGCAACCGTTTATTCTATTGTATAATTTTTAGTTATCTTGAAAAACGAAAAAAAAAACAATGAAATTTTGTTATAACATTTTAACCAGAGACATTTTGATGTATTTTATTCTGTTCGTTTTTCATTATCTACTAGAATAAAAACTTTTGTTTTAGTTATTAAACTAATCAGTTATGTGGTCAATATTAATAAATGAACACAAACGCATTCAAAATTGAATTATTATGTTTATTTTTTTATTGCAGCGCGACTTGCCCTGAAAATTTTATATGAAAATTAACCTGCATTACCTGATTGATTTGATGTTGTATTTGAAGCACCAGGAGGAGTTGTTGTATTAGAGTTTTCCTCCTCCTTTGTATTTGAACTTCTGGAATTCGAGTTGGCAGTTCCTGGAGGAGAAATTGTGGTTCCTGGAGAAATGCTTGTGTTTGAATTTCCTGGAGGATTGTTTGTATTTGAAGTGCCCGCGATAGTATTTGTATTCTGGCCACTGTTGGGGTTGCTTCCTAAAGTTCCAGATGGTTAATTACTTGGCGTTGTTGCAGAAGGTTTTGATTATGGTTGATTTGTTAGGGGTGGTGCACCTGTATTACTATTGCCAGATTGGTTTGGATTGGTAGGGGGGTTGGATGCATTATTTCTTCTTTTCAATTTAACGCAGGCCCAGTAGGAGCAGTTCAAGGGTTTGGCGTTTGGGGTGAACCGTTTGAATCATTGTTAGAAGTTGGGAAAGGATTTTGCGTTTCCAATGGTTGTGTGGGATTTGTTGGTGAATTAGTGCCAGTGGTGTTGTTGCCTAAATTGGTGATGGTGTAATACTAGAAGGTGTTGGTTGAGGAATTGTAGGTAATTGGTTTCTTGGCTGGCCAGGCAATGCATTTCCACTGGTATTACCAGGATTTGTGATGGGATTACTGATTACATTACACATTTATGATCAACAAGGGCTTGGGTTCCTTTAATATATGGTCCATGTGGGATTGAAAAAATGTTTCGCAGTCTAGGTAGTGTTAAGAACTGATTTTGTTCTTTGGATGGTGCGGACAAACAGGTGAGAAAGAGAAAACAAAAGGAAAAGAAAGGAGAAATGTTTTGGGAAAGGAAAAGTATGAGAATAGAGAAGAAGCGAAGGCACTCTAGCTGATGGAGAACGCTGATAAGGCAAAAAGCTAAAGTGGCAATCGCCGAACGGGGGAATTGGTGTAAAGATGTCTATCAGACCCCAGACTCAATGGAAAGAGTTAGGCGACCAATGGCAAACATTAATCGAACTGACAAGACGAGTTTTCGACTCAGTTGTTAGCGACAAATCGACATTTCAACTGCACACATTTTGCGATGCGTTGAAACAAGCAAATGGCGCCGCGATATACTTGAGAACTACAAATGAGGGTAAAAATCAAACAAACCTCCTGTTTTCTCAAAGTCTGCTGAAACTAATCAACGCAAACATGTCGATTCCCAAAATAGAATCACAAGCAGCATTGCTAGCAGCCAAATTGAACAACTATGTTTGCAAACATGTCCAAATCAAATTGAAATCCAGCACAGTTTGGCCAGATTTACAAATCGTAATTCACTGGTTACGATCCGCTTGAGAATTTTGAAATTTTTCAGAAGAAAAATTTGTTTCCAGTTTTTTCGTCAAAACTTTGTGGTTCTCCAACCTTTTAAGCAAACTGTTGACTATAAACCCCTAAAAAGGGTTTTTCGATTCACCAGCTGTTTTTTTTCTCAAATTGGAAGTGAAAGCTTTTAGGTCACATTCCTCCATAACAATTTTGTTTAATTATTTGTTAAAGCATTTTGTTTTTCATGCATATTGTCCCAATTTTGTTTTTTTTAATAATAAATTTCATAAGTTTATAATAAATCGACTTTTTTACAACAAAATTCAACAAAAAACGAAAAAAATTTTTAAGAAATATTAAAAAAAAATTTATTTTATTTTTCTCAATATTGCACTTTTATCAAGCACTTACTAAAAACGTTATAATGTTTTTTGTGTATGTCAGTTTTACTTTTGCTTTGGTACAAATTTAACTAAAAGTTTGAGCAACATTTTCGGTACTTAATCACTTTCCACCCCAAATACGCCCGCGTCCCTATAGCGCAAGCGTGTGGAAAAGATAAAATTTACCACAAAACCAATATTTCGTATTGGTTTAAGGAAATTTTGACCTTTCACACTACCTCACGCGATAGGTTTTGCAGAAGGTGGGACAACCTATGGCTTGATATCAATTATCGGTTTACAATAATAATAAACTATATCACTTAGAAAATATATCATATAAGAGCTGTACATTTCCTACAAGTATGAACATTTTGACAGACAACGAGAGAAATGTATAATTTTTTTTGCGCAAATTCAAATCATATTTTAAAAATAATTTTTAAAATGTTTTAAACAATTCGAGCCGCAAGCTCTCTGGTTGTGGTGGATTTTGCGGAGAGAGTGGATTACAACTTAAGTTATTTTTTGGACTTCTGATAAGTCTTTGAGAACATAATGGTTGTGTTGGATTAAGTTGTGGAACTACGCCATTGGTATTGTTTCCTAAATTTGTATGATGTGTATTAATGTGTGGATGAATGCAATATACTATAGGGTAACTGTGGCTTTGGGGGCTTGTTATGGTCTGGAAAATATCCTCTGGCAAATGGGTTATAAAAGATGGTGATACATTTTTGAAACAAATCAATGACTTGTAAACCTTTAATTGGCGGAGTAAAGCGTCAAAAGACAATGGCAAAACAAAAAAGTCATAACTTTTTTTGTAATGACAAAAAAATTAAATAAAAATAATTAGGGAAAAAATTGTTTTGGTAAATAAAATATTTTGCTTCAAAAATGGGATCACTGTACGAAAATGTATGTAACATTGTACATTGCATAATTATAAAAAAAACTGTAGAGAATTCCAAAAATAGTAAATATCAATAATTGGAGAGCTAAATGCAGACGAATTTTGTTCTGGAGTTTTCAGTGTGTACAAATATATTGAAACAATAAATTTTAAAGTTAGAATATTATTTTAAAAAATATCGCAAATAGCCCTCTAATATTACGTTTGGCGAATATTTTGCTCGAACTATAGTCCATCCGGTAAATGGGCTGTGTTTCAGCTATTTGGCGCATTTAAATTGAAACAAATAATTTTGAAACCGAAATAATATTTAAACAAAATTTTAAACTTTATGTCTCCGCATTATTCATTAAAAAAAACTACCTGTTTTATTATTTCGAGTACAAAAAAGTGAATTTCATAATGTTTCAATCCATGTTCAACCCAAAATAATTATGTTTGTTAATTTTGAAAAGAATAATGAGGTAGAGAAAAAAAACATTTATAGATTCGTTGTTTTGAAATATCTCTAAAATCAAACATTCGCCTTTTGCTTGTAGCATATAAGACACAAAGAAACAAGACTTAACACGAGCGCCATTAGCTAACTGAATGCATGCACAAAACATTGGCTATCAGATTTTGTTTAACTGTTCTCACACATTACTTTTACAATGCTACATTTTAAACTTGCCATGTTAAACAGGATATTTTAAGCAATTATATTGTACAGACAACATTTCTATTCGTTTATAACAGCATTTATTCCAATTTTCGACAGACAATGTACCGTTGATAAAATCTCAATCACTTTGCAAAAAAAATTGATTTCCCGTTTGACTTAAGTGGTTCTAAAAGTCTCGACTTATCCCTTGCCCGTACCATTATCTCAGTCTTTATCCAAGCATTTCACCCTGCCCTCGGCTAAGCCTTTTTTTTAAGCCCCCACCGGCTTTAGCAGTTTTCTTTTACAGAATTTTTTAAGCCGGATTTTAAATTATCTTTAAACTTTAACGCAAAAGACTAATGTAGGCTTGAAACAATACAGATTTTTTGTTGCGGTAACGTTCTAGCTTAATCTGCATAATTATTGGACGGTACTAGGCCATTTTTATGCTCAAATTTTTTTCATATTTGTATGTGTCAATTCAGCAGACCATAAAAGCATTATGTGTTGAAGTGTTAACTTCTGATTCTAAAATGAGATCTTCGCATTCCTTGACCAAGTATATCTAGATAATACTCACTTTACACATTCTCGACGCATCTTTTATAGAAATGTATTTTTTTGGTTCTGCAACATAATTTTATGATTTATTTTTCAATATTTTTTGCTCAAATAAATAAAATAAACCGACATTATCTTATAGAAATCACAATCGCCATAATTTCTTATTAATAAAATTGTTTTAATTTTTGACATGTTATTGTCCCAAAGTTTGTTGCACCTATTTGCTTAACAAAAAATAATTGCAATTTTTTTGTTTTTTTTCAGTAACCTGTAAAAATTGAAACGCTTTTTTTCTTTTTTTTTAAATATTTCGTAATTTAGGAGCAGTATTTGGGGGAAGAAAAAAAATCAACGACAATTCCAAAACATAAGACCCACTCAATGCAGTACACTTACTACTAACAAGAAACAGTTTTACGCAACAATATTTTAAAAACGTAAACTTTTTGAATTTAGACTAAAAGTTTGCTTGAACTCAAAAAGAAAACTCTTGGAAAAAAAAAGATGACGCAAAAAAGAACTGTAGACCTTATAAAACTACATTGAGTATTAATTTCAGCTAAATATTCACAAGTTAGTGTCACAAAATATCGTAAACTGATGATGCCAGCCGCAAAAAAATGCAAAAATGGCGACTTAAAAATTGTTAACTTGAAAATTGCAGCACCCTAACTGTTTTTTCTCAAAATGTATCTGATAAAAATTGTTAGTGCTGCATGATACAATGTTTTCTGCAAAATAGGTTATTTTGAAAATTCTACGTTTGTTTTGCATGGAAGATAATATAACGGTATCATTTCTAATTTTCTGAAGTTGAATCAGACGTAAATTTCCAGTACCAGAAAATAAATATGAACTGAAGTTCATTTTTTGATTTTATACCGTGCCATGGGTTCAATAAGTCTACACCAGTGTTTTTATTTGCAGAAGTTTCAATTTTCGAGCAATGCAACAAGGTAGAAATTCATTTCCAAAATAAAAAAATGTCGACTCCACACGGAAATTGGCAAAAAATTTCTACAAAATATTGGCATTCTGTTCATAAAAAAGTTTTTAATATGCAAAAAAATTCAAACTATAGTACCGTAACATTTTTAAAACGTTGCTACAGTAACTCAAAATGTCGACATTATTTTGTGCCAAAAATTCAAAAGGTACAAATTAATTTTAGCGGATTTTTCGCAAATTTATTTCTGTAACGGCAGCAATCGAAGGAGTTAGAGCAGTAAAAATGGCAGATAAAAGCGCATTTGTACCAGTAGATACAGGCACAAGCAGGACCGGTAATAATGATTTGGACATTGATATTGATGCGGATTTCTTTGATAACGCCCCATTGCAGCCTGTGATTCCTTTGATAGGCACTAATTCAATGGTTCCAGCTTCATCCAAGCAGCCAACGGTAAAGGTATGAAAATAACTATTTTTATACATAATTATTAATACATAATGACGTTTATTGTAGGATAATACTCCCATGTCAACTGCTGTTCCTTCTTCAGGCACTGAGTCGCAACAGCCGCCTACTCAAGCGATAGAGTCGGCACCGAAATTTGAGTACAAAAAGTCGGCGACTTACCAAAAAGTAATGGCTCACAAACGGACGTAGTGAGTACAGTTTGAACTTTATTAATTATTTTCTGAATTTACCTTTTTAATTTTCGTGGCCCAGGCTAAAATATCAAAAACTGGTGCTCCAAATGTAAATTTAAGTGGTGTGATATTATATCATTAATATTGTTATTATATGGAATATAAATTTGTGTTTTGAACAGTTTTTCATCATTTACAAGATTATTTTGACAAAAATAATATAAAGCGAACGCAAAAAACACAAAATACAAAATGCTCAAAAGTTGTACACGGTTTTAGAAAACGGTAAAAAAGAAGAAATTCATTTTTAATTCTCCTCGTTACATATTGGTGTTTACGGTACAGTACGTTTTTAAACTCATTTAAATAATTAGTTTAGTGATTTAAGATCCTCACAAGAGTCCAAATTATGTCTAAAAATTTCAAAATATTTTTGCATACCGTAAGTTAATTTTAAATTGAAAGTTAAATATTTCAAACTTGTTGGTTTTTAGTGCAATATTTTTAAATCTTACAAATGTTTGAAAGTAACCGGAACCAATTCCGAAATGCCAACAAAATTCATTATTGATTCGTTTAAGTATGCAATCAATGCAATTTAGCAATAAAAAAGTAAAAAACTACATATGACTGTTTAAACTCATGTTGGGCTGGAAGGAGAGCCCTGACTATAAGGATGATTAAAAATGTGATTATGGGCAACCCCGCATTCAAATTCGTTTGCTCACTTGTAAATTTTGGCTCCATCTCGATGCGGCATAAAAACCTTTTGAATTGAGTATTTTCTATTTTACTTTAAATTCGAGTTCAAAAAAATCGGCAAAAATAACAGAATAATTTTGTTTTTAAAGAATCCGTATAAACCAGTAATTTTATTATGTCCTTTTGACATTTGTGTGTTAAAAGCAAAAGAAAATGAAATGAAAAACACATTATACAAACACGAAATACAATGTATATTATAAATGATGATTGGCCTTTTGCTTGCGGAGATCATGGATATTAATGGACAGCAATAGAGGATAGCAAAGCAAAACCTTCATTCAAGCTCGATTTCATGCCTAAAAAAATTCGCAACATATTTGAAAACACAAAAAATCAAAGTTGAGCAATTGGAGAAAAACAATGGGCAGGTATGACTTACTTTTCCAAAAATTTGCGTAATTGTAAAACTGAAAAATCTTCGCCCAACTCGTCCGTAATGCGCACATAGTTCCCAATCAACCGTCCGTTCCTGTAGATTTGAAGCGCTGGCAAGGCATTCGTCGTCTAAAAATGATTATAAAGAATATTTTAGGCATAAAAAAGTTGATTAGTAATCCATGCTATGTTCATAACGGAAAGGGACAAGAATATTAGCTTAAAAATTTAAATAAAAAGCGTACTATAAAAAATTTTTTAAGCGATAAAAGAGCGAGTGATGTCTTTCATTAATTCACATTAATTACAATTAGCACTCTCTGAAAATCTGATACAAATCACAAGATTGTAGACTCATTCAACTCGACTTTCAAAACGTCCAGAACAAAATGTAATGGAACATAGGATGCAAAAAAAAATATACAACGAGTAATATTTCCCGTTAGTTTGTTTGTAATTTGCCTTGCCAAAATGTTATTTACTTGGTTTATTGAAAAACAAATAGTAAAGTAAAATAACAATGACAATACATACAAAAAAAAATAAACACTTACAAAATGACCGCTCGTACCCAAAACTGCGGCTTTCACCTTGAAAAATTTGGCCTTATTTTCGAATTTAGCGGCCAACTCCAGGAGAGCATCATCCAAGGTTTTCGACGCGTCCATTCCGTCCCGATAAATGTGAATAAAAATGCAAACATCTTTTGCTCCTTCGATAACCGAAAGAAATTCGCCGGCGTCCGGAATCTCGATTATTCGGCCTCGCGAAAAGTTGCGCAGCTGCTCCAGGCGGCGCTTACGAATTTGATCGAGTTCGTTGTCTTCTTCCTTTTCTCTTTCATCGTCGCTGATGTCGCGGTTCAAGGCACGTTCTGTTGTAAATCTTTTGGCTTCTTTGATTAGCTGCAATAAATGTAATTTGATTAGGAAGGGCTAAAATATCGGTTAAGCACCACAAAAACGTTATAATTTGATAAACTACTCTCAAGTAAAAACATTTTTAAACAAAAGCCAGTCTAAATTTTTGAAAGCTCAATAAAATAAAAGCATTGGAGCTTTAATTGCAGAAATATACAATTTTGCTTTCCCAGAATAAACTCATTGTGAATTTTTAGTAAATTAAGTTGCGGTGGGCAAAAAATACATAAAGAAAAAAAAATTAGAATGCGTGCAATTAAAGGATTAACACTTACTGAGAAAACAAAGCCGGAAATTAACTTAATTGTAATAACAAAACTTTCCAAAAAAATGTTTAATTGTTAATACTAATTCTAACTGGGTTGTTAGACAGTCAGCAAGACGCGTTAAAAATGTGAGAGTCTATAAATTGGTTTTGTCAGCGCAAAATATCAATGAGCAAAAAGTAACTTGAAGACAATTTAAGAAAAATTCAAAACGCTAAAAACATTAAAAATAGAAAATTAAAGCGCACTTTGTGCTTGCAAAGAAAATAGTGTAAACGCGATAATTTAATTGTTCTAGTCGCGATAAAGCTATTAATTGTGATTTTGCAGCGTTGAAACATTGTAAAGTGAAAAGAAAGCTCAAAAAATTGACAAATTTGAACGCAAAAATAAGTATCGTAATTTCGATTAATTTTTTATAATGTATTTGTGGCGTTTTATTCATATCTCAGGAAGTAAATTTTTGCGGTTCTAACACAAATTAAAAGAACTTGTAAAAAATTTGTAAAAGCAACACTTAATACTTATATTGCGGTTTTCAAATTTTAAAAGAAGTTTTCATTTCCTTTTAAAAACCGTAAGGTACACTGACATTACAATATATCAAAAATTAATTTTCAAATTTTAACTAGATAATTTGATTTAAGTATATTGACGCCCCCTTCTTCTCAATCCCGTTCAAATTAAAGCTTCTATTCCTGCTAACATATAAATAGCAAAATGAACGTAAATACTTTGTATTAACGCCATTTAGAAAAAGGTTTTTAAGCTTATCTTATAAACAGTTTAAAAATAAATTTGTAATTTTTAAGGATTTTAGTAAAACAAAAAGCTTCAATTATATATGACAATTCCATTTCACGGCAGATCAGGTTTAATAGAAATAATAAGTAACAAAACCAAGAACTTGAAATAAAGAAACTTGAAATAATCAAATAATCAATTAAGTGCAAAGGCACTTAAATATTTAAATTTAAAATGTATAAAATAAGATTTAGAGTGGCACAAAAAATACAACAAAGGTAGAGAAGGTTATCATAAGAAACCTTTCATTCGATTTAGTTATCTAATTTTTCAATAAAATCGTTTACAAACGACATTTAAAGAAAAAGCAAAAGACAAATGGTATATCGTTAATGCAGAACAGGTCGGCAAAACCTTCACAAAAAGTATATGAAAGAAACCTGTAATTCGGCTTGCTTCCTTTGCACTGCGCGGTCCTGCTCGTATTGCTGATAATCGGCCAACACGCCTTTTGGGCCGGTGCTTGTTCCACTGCCTAAACGAGGCGACGTATATGAACTGGGACCGTCTGAGCCGCCTCCGGGATGAACACTAGGTGCTGTTTCTTCCTCATCCGAATCACTGCAATACCCGACGTTCGGCCCATCCAAATACTTCTCATCCAAAGTTGCCATTCGAAGACGCTTTGCTTTTGTTATTCTACAAATACATACTTAAAAATCAAAAGGTGAAAAAAGATGTAAGCGTTTATGCAACGACCCTTTTGTGTGAAATAATTATTACAAAAGCTGGCGATCATTCCCCCGACCGTCAGCTTACAGCCTTCGACCTATAAACTTAAGCTCTACTTAAAACCATATGGGCGAATGGGCAAAGTACAAACAGACAGAGTATAGTATTTTTGCATTATTTCAGTTTAAAAAAACAAAATCAAAGACCAAGATGCTTAAAGCACATGCTTGACTACGAGTCATTGGAAATGTTTGACAGCACTTTGGTGTTATACTCAAGTGCTCAAACTTAAACATCGGAAATTTTTATTATCAAAGGCTAAAAAATGGTGTGGCCTTCTCACATAAAAATCTTTTAATACAACAAACCTACAGCAAGACTTTAATTTGACTCCAAAATAAGTTAGCGTGATTTTACCTTAAATACACAAAACGTGTTATGAGGTTGAGCTTCATCCATTGAGATTGAAGAACTACATTAGGGATTTTAAAGTTTATTGTCCTATAAATCTGAAAATGTTGGGGGCAGGACATAGAAACCGCATAAACCCATTTCGAAATCACTTATATGCCCTGCTGTGAACGTGTTATATATAAAATATTTTTATGGCAGAAAGGCTCAGTCGCATAAATTAAAAAAAATGAAAAGTGAAACGTTTCACGCGCCATAGAACCGCACAATCGTACAAGTCTTTACAATATTGAGTTTTAAATATAAAGAAAGATAACCTAAGATTAATGCCAAAGCAATAATTGTTCATAAAACAAAAATTAATTAAAATTTTTTTTATTAAAATAAAATTTACAATAAAAAAATATTTTCATAAAATGAAACGCAAAAATTGAAATAAAAGAGTTAACAGTCAAGATAAAGAAATTGTACCCAGAAAATGAGCAGGATGAGTTCTAAGCAGTGCCAAATTAAAATACCTTTAGCTTGCAATAATACTCCTGCACAGATTAAATGCAAAAAACGAAGAATGTAAAGCCTAATATTTTAAAATATTAGGCCGTCAGGGAATAAATGTTTTATGTTAAATATAATATAAGTGATGTCTTACAATGAAGTGATTTTTGAAGAAACTGAAGGACATGAAAAAGAAGGCGCATGCTGACCTTCTGGTTTGAACAACAATGAACAAAAGACTCTAGTTACAGCGAATTTCTAAATTAAACTTGAGCATGGATAACAAGGTAAGTGAAGATCAAAACTCAAACCTTTCATTTTGCAGAATGAAAGAGCGTACATTAAGGAACTTTACAAGGAACGGGAAAGATTGAATAAAAAAAACGCAAACAAAAAGGCAGGAAAAAAAACGAACAAATAAGGCTAACGGACAAAAGGCACAAACAAAAAACCGAAAACAAACAGACAAAAAATTTGAAAAACGGGCAAAATATGGTAAGGAGACTTAAATTCCGCTCGGCAACAATATCTCGGCCAAAAGCCCTAATTGCTTTCAAATATACAAATATGAAAAAAAGAATAAGTCAGATAAACAATTTCGAGAATTATTTAAAAAATAGTGAATCAATGGAAATGTTGCGTCGGACGGCCTGTGAACTGCCCTGATTGTAGGTGAATGAAAAGCCCGAAGAGTCTTTGCGCCGTTTCATTGCCAGCGGCGTGGCCGGGACTGGCATACTGTTTTCTTTTGTTGACTCGCGTCCGCCTAAATTCTCGTAAATGTCGTGGCGTCGTTGGGAGTTAAGTAGGCCCGCGCCCCCTCGCGCCGGAGTGTTGACAGCCGATGCGGTGGGTGTGGAGGGGATGTTTTCGCCGCGAATGGATGAAATTTCAATCTAATAATAATGAAAATAATAAAATCTCAAAAAAAAATTAAAAAATAAATTATATTAAATTGGTTTAAAAAAATCACAATAATCCTTTTGCTTAAACTTGGGAATAGGTATTGATAAGACAAACCTTACAGAATGTAATATATAGAATTTAAAGAACGTTAAACCGCTACCACATTAACTTGTCTCAACCATAATTTATTTGGCCTACAGCTCGTATAATACTTTCATTGTTATTTTTGTCTTAAAATTTTAGCTATTCTTGATTTGAAATAAAAAAAGCAATTATTTACATTGATAATTTAATGATATTGCTAATATTATATAAAAGGGTTACCATTCAACTCATACGGTCATACTCGTATAATATAATTTGTATGTTAGTTCAAATCCACATTAGCCTTTGAAATGAGTTGAAGTCATTCCAAAAGTTAGAAATCTCAAAGGTTAAAATCAATTTAGCCTATGAGTATTTGGAAGAAATAGGTTAGGAAAAATCTACATGCATAAGCGTATTATTGAAATAATTGAGCGAGTCACAAAATAGCAAATACAATACCTGATGTGCAATATATTTCTTCAATTTGTTCGACAAAAAGTCGGTTATCAAATTCTTTGAAAAGGAAGTGACCAAATCGATGGCGCTAAAACATTTTTTCAAGATAATTGGTAAAGCAAAAAATAAAAATGCGCTTACGGATCAAAACAATAATTTGCGCCAATATCTTCGTACTTTAATACGTATGAAATTTTAAATGAGCACATGACGGCCACAACCCTCTGGATTGTGCACAAGTCTTGTCCACTGAACAATTGGACGTTGACCTTAAAAAATGAATCAAATGTTAAAAACCGAAAAAGAAAGTGCCGAATTACGATATAATATTTTAAGGTATGAAAAATATAAAAATAAAAGCGTGAGGATAATATGTAATATGGTTTATTAGAATAAACGTTTCCATAAATATTATGCGTTCCTGATATCAATTCAAAACCGTACTCATAACTACATTCAAATAGTTAAGTTTTTTTTTTTAGGTTTAGTTAAATCATGTAAAACTGACGTTTTAATGGTAGCTTTCCTTCCACTTTATTCTTTAACTGTCATTTTTTTGGTAACATCTATTCTGCTAACTTTATGAGACCATTTGCCACAATTACAAAAAAAGGCAAGGGATTCTTCTCGGGAAAAGCTTCTATTAGAGAAAGTCAGCGCATAATAATAAAAGTTTATTCGCTAATAAGCTAAACTATTATAAAAAAACAAAGCTAAACAACCAACCCCTTGAATAGGCGGTTGAATAATGTAAAACAGAAATGGCAAAACGGTGTGCACTAACACCCTCGGGCAATACGAAAGAGCGTTGCGCATTGCGCCGTTTCGTATCGACGAAACAACGTCCCTGGACTCTCGTTGTCTTTCCGCAAACGACTAAGAGCAAAAAATTAAAAATTTTTTAACAACATTACAAATGTTTACCATAAAAGTAAGATTGAACATCAGTCGTCGGGAAACGTGTACGGCAATACACAAGTGCAAAGCAATAGCGATAAAGCCTTGGTATCTCAGCAGGCCAAAATTCTGTGTCGCATAAACAATTCGATAGTTCAGGTCCGCGTTTACAAAGTATTCCGCAGCTTTGCGTCTCTAAACAAATCAATTTGATATGACCATGGGAAATAAAACTCCCAAAAAGCAGGGTTCATTACCAATGCCACAGAGTAAATAATTTTCGATTATCTTCATTTTTTGAAAAAAACGGTTTAATGAGATTTTAAATAGATAATACCATTCGAAAAAACAAAAAAAAATTGAACAAACGAGACTTCTTCAAATTTTTTTAGAAATGAATTTACCACTAAATTTCGGGCCGGATTTATATATTATTGTGCCCAAATTTTTAAAATTGAAAAAAAAACGAAATATTTCTGCCCAATTTATGCTACGTTTACATTAAACTTTTGTGTTCAAAAATTGCGTGCGTTTTTAATATAAAAAATTTTTCGTGTTAAATGGGCTGACATTGAAAATTTAAATTGCGTCAAAATTTTGGACGCAAAACGCAAAAAAAATTTACTGTATTCGAAACATTATCGTTTGTATTAACATAAATTGTATTGTATTTTCATAACTAAAAAAGTGACTTGACCCACAACTATGACTTTCATAATTTGTGTTGTATTTAAACAAGGATTTGTTCCACAACGACTAAAACTTAGGTTTAATTGACTTAACATTTGCACACTCTCTGCACACACACGGCCTTTCTACACCGGCGATTGTCTCAAAGCTGTCAAAAATAAAATTTAACAGTTTTCCTCGAAATTATGATATCGGTTTTAGATGCGCACCAAAGTAAAATTTTTTAATTTAAAAAAGTATAAAGAAAACTTTCTCTTTTACAAACAACTGTAAGTTTTGGGCTATTATGCTTCGTAGTGTATTGAAACAAAGATTCTTACCACAACGACCAGCTGAGGCTTAGGTTTAATTTTTTTTTCTGCCATTCTCTAATAAAATAATTTTTCATTGTACTCTCGGCACTGGTATAACCATACATTGACATTCACGCGGTAGGACATATGACCGTCAAACGCTTCACAGCAAATAATTAATGAGTAGACATAGAAATCCATATTAAAATTAGGCACAACATTCGTCAACTAATTTCTACAAAAAAATCTCGGTTAACGGCAACCAAATCTACGATGTATATAGTAGTTGTCGACAATGTTTTATGATCCGAATATTGAATATTTCAAATATTAATACCTGAGCATTTGTCAGTTTGATTGCGTCAGTAAAATTGTGGAAAAGAGCTTGGTAAAAACGATCCAAGTCGTCTCGCTGATTCATCAAATTTTGTATTCGCTGGCAACGCTCAGAGACATTTAAGGGCATTCCTTTCCTACAACAAATGTAAAATCATGAGTTTTGATATAATTTTTTGCAGTTTCCAAGATTCCGCTAAATATTTAGTAATTAATTAAAAAAAAAGTCAGTTTGGAAAATTTGGAAAACAGACAGTTTAAAAGATCAATTATGCAGTGGTGGTGAAGGCTCACTAACTCTCTTAATTGCCAATGCGATTTTTACTATCTGACGTTACACAAAAAAATAGTGTGCAAAAACAAGAGAATTACGGAGCTTTTACACACCACTGCAATTAAGCAAAAGAAGACATACTTGTCAACGTGATGATCCAATGTCATAATTGCGTCCATGGACTCGAATATTGAACTCTCTCCTTCACCATTTTTTAAAGCGTTTAACTGAACAATTTTATAGTTGCAAAATGAATTATAAATTGTTAGCAAAGTCGTATTTGACCGCCTACGAAAAAAAAGTAATTAAAAAAACCTTTTCCATACTAAATGAGTTTCCTCTGTTGCTTAGGCCGACAGGCTGCCGCCCGTTCGCAGCCTTGGTGTAATAAAATTGTAAAGTATTTAAACAGAGCCGAATGTCCAGCCGGCACGACTCAATTAAACTTTGCAAGTCGACATCATTAATTCGAATGCCTTCAGTTTTAGATATCTAAAAAATGATATAACTGTAATTAATCTATAATTTGTAGTTATATCAGCGTAGACAGGAGTCAAAGACAAAGGAAAACCGATGACTTTCCAAAATTATTATGCAAAAGCCTATTTTTCCTTTTAAACAAAAAAACTTCAAAAAGTTTTCATTCCAAACTTTTACGGCTTTTTAAATTTTAATCACAATCAATCGTTTAGGTTTTCATTGAAAAAAATTTAAAAACCATTCGCAAGGAATGAAACAAATAATTTCATATTTCGAAAATTTAAAGAAAAATATTTGAAAATTAACCAATAAAAACCAAAAAAAAACTACCAAATTTAGGTTAAAAATTATTAAAAATGAAAAATTTAAGAAAAAAATTATGTGTAAAATTCAAAAACAAAAAATTGAACAAAAAGGCAAAAACAGCTAAAAATCGAGGGAAAGAGACCCTGAAAAAACGTTCAACTATTTGGGCTTTATAAATTTAACGAAATTTTATACGCACTTGAATGGGTCTAATTAACTCAGAAAACATAGCTGAAAACAGCAAGACAGCTTTTGGCACGATGAACTTTACGCAGAGCAGACTTTGCGCCTGGTGGATAAGCATTCAAAGGATAATTTGGACATCCAAATATTCCCCAGATGACTCAAGCCGGATTTAGAAAAAATGTCGTTAAGACCACAAAAAACAAACCGTTTGCAAACGCTTTAAAAGCCGTTGCTTATTACACCCCGGCATCTTTAAAATCAAGCAATGGGAGCGTAATTCTCTCAAGTTTTGAACGTATCTAAACAAAGATTATGACATCCAAACAGATCATAAAAGAAAGACTCACAAATTGTTACAAGTACAAATAATTGGACGCAAATTCGCCTCCTTTGCTGTCATCGACCAATTGGAGAGAAATTTGATCATATCCGTGCTGGCGTAGTCGATTCCATCAATAATCAAACAAGTCGGCTTCAACTTCTAAAAAAATAATAATTAAATATTTTAGAAAATTGTTTCTTTGTTGTATTGCTGTAATATTATTTTTTTTGCTTAAAAAGAATTTCTGACTAATCGAATATATTTCACAAAAAAATGCGTTATGCTTGACCCAAATGTCATGCATGTAAAATATGTCGACCTTAATAAAAAAATTAATCATTGATACAAAAAGATTATACGAAAAAAACAATACAATAACGGAATTCGTTAGAATCCACTTGGGTAAACGGCCCTAAAATTTTATTCCTTATTTGGTTATACTAACTTAGGAAATAGCAGATAATAATTAATTTTAAAAACTAAATTATAGTCTGTCAGTCTAGCTTTGGACATATTGGTATTATATTAAAGAAAATTTTTAAAATCAAAACTTCTAACAGATAATTTTAAAATACCAAAAAATTTTTAAATGCCAAATCCATAATACGCCTTCTCCGCGTATTGAATATTTTTTTCCGTATTTCAAGCTTTAAAATTTTAACTACAAAAAAACAACCAACATAAAAAATAAGACTCATAAAACGCGCAAATAAAACCTTGCAATGTTTATGAATAAACCCTTGATGCAGGGTTTATAAAATAAAAATAACGATTTAGTATGTTTTACTTCTTAAAAACGACATAAAATTTAAACAGAAAACTTAAAGTTCACAAATTGATTCATTCGATAAATAAGACATTCAGCCTGCAAAACTTGCCTGGCTGTTTGTCCCCTTCAGAAGAGATTGAATAGAACCGAGATTGGAAATGTCGTCGAGCTTGGCGCGGAAATCATGCATGTTTTGAATTTCACTGCAAATTACAATTTTTGAATTGCGATTTTTTTTACCTTTTTTCCATGCTTAATGGGCCTATGGTGAAGGTGGTCATATTTTGACAGTCAAACCCTATAACTGTCAACTTTTGGACTTTTATGTAATCAATGTTTTATATTTGAAAGTTATAATTGGAAATGTGTAAATTGCGTAAAAATTTTTGGCCAAATATTTATTCCTTGAAATCTTTTTTTTATCAGCCAAAAAAAAAGATAGAAAAATTTAAGAAAAGCAAAAAAAAATTTATTAGGAAAATTGGAGCAAAAAAGCAAGGCTTAAAAAAAGATAACTCACGTAATCCCAATCACAAATGGACGATAGCCGGCTTGCCTCACAGCCACACTGGCCAGCACAGACTTGCCTATGCCGGAAGGGCCTTGAATTACCATAATCTAAACATTATAAAAAAAATTAAAAAAAAGCAAAGTGAAAAAAAACTTTGTATCGCGGCAGACCACGCTTTTCATCCATTTCCAAAAATTTGGCGTCTTTCTCGCTCAATGCGCCCATATTGAACTTTTTGTGGAAGACGCACTCATCCCAAAGCCGCAACCATAATAATGTGAGACGATTGTGTTGCTGAAATGTAGCGTTTTAGTGTTCAGTTAATAATGACAATGTCGCTAATTAAATATTTTAAAATTATTATTTCTAAACTAAAAAATTAAGAAATAGAGCAAAAAAGTCACGGTGAATAGTCCGCCGAGCAAAAAAATTTCTGGAAAGAACTTAATTAACCAAACAAAAATAATCATACTTAAAAAAGCAAAAAATCTATAAAAAATAAGTGTAGCAATTAGAGGTGAAACTAAATTTCAGAACGCTCAAAAAAAGTTTAATGGGACCGTAACACAAACAAATGTAAAAAAACATACGTCCTCGGTAACCAATTCTAAAAAATTTTTCGGTGTATATTTATCGATCCAAAGTGTGGAGTCTGAGGCGCCATTGACTTCCGTCTGCATACTTGCCTCAAAAGCGTCAATGCTTGCCAGCGGATTGCCAGACATTTGGTCATTCTCTCGGCGCACTTCCTCAATCAAGGAGCAGAAGGATCGCGCAGCTTGGGTACAATTCTGCTGATCTTCCCATTCCGATGTGAAAGTCCTAAAAATTTAATCATTCATGTAAGGCTTAAACCGCGGCTACTTGTTTTTGTTCGCTTCTGTGCGTCTAATTCTAATTTTAAAGCACAAAAAGTTTGTTAATGTTTGTAATCACACTGAATGCAAAGAATTTTTTACTCAACAATTAAGTGAACGAAAATATTTCCATTCAAAGACGCAAAAGTGTAAAAAAATCTTTTTGCTTTCAGCGTCCTTAAATATCAATAAAATTTCCAAAGTTAATCATCGAAAGACAAAAAATATAGTAGAAATCCAATAATTATTGGCACTAGAACAAGAAAACCCAAAATTTAAAAACGAATAATTACAAAGGAATAAATTTTCTCATAATTTAAAAAAAATAAACAACACCAAATGTGCATTTTTTCGTACATTTGGTGTTGTTTACGGTATTCATGTGCAAAAAAATACATTCTGTTATAATTTTTTACACATTTCTGTTTTGCGTTTTTTTATCTGCATACCGTAAATATTACATTAATTATGAGGTATCCCGACCCAAAAAACCACTCTTCAAAATTATCAACAATTGAGAAGCCAAAAAAAAGAAAAATTTGTTTAGTTTGGTAGAAAAAATAAGTTAAATCATTACCTGGCCAATCGCTTTTGCCTCGCGCCCATATAGCCGCGGTGCAAGGCGTCGGCGCAACTCACGCCAAACCAATCAACCCCGCTAATCGGTGGGTATTTTGTTAACTTTTGATTTTCCGCATCATTCAATGGCGCGCCGGCGCCGTCGTTTGGGTGAACAACAATCTTTGCTTGCTGGCGTTTCTTTGTCTCCAGAATTTGAAGGGTGGCAGCCGCAATCGCATTCTCTAATTCTTCAATTTTGCGGCGCTTTGCCGCATTTCCATCCACATTCAACTTCATGTGCCAATCTGAAAAGAACAGGAGTTCAAAAATTTCATGGCTGTTAATGAAATAGCTAACATTAACTTTGCATTTCAAACTTAATTGGCCATTTTCATTTTTACAAAGCAAAATAAAATGTTAAAACAATGTCAAAAAATTGTCAAACCAAGTGGATTATTGCAGTCTCCCAGTTCAAAGCCCCGGCGTGTTCCGCGATTTTGAAAAGGCACAGGATTTAAAAAGCCGGCCGATGCTACGTTACGTTCTTTTTTTGTGCTTAAAAACAAATCTAGTTGAATCATACAGGATTCAAAAAAAACTAAAATATTTACGGCAAAGAGGGACCTTTACCAAAATCAGCAATTTCATCGTCGTCGTCGTCGTAGCGCAAAGCGTTAAAAGCGTCGTCGTCGTCGTAGCCCAAAGCGTTAAAAGCGTCGTCGTCCATCTTAAATTCTTGTCTGTAAAAGTGTTACAAAACCAATACAGTCTATCAGAAAATTGACAAAAATTAAATATTTAGCTCGTTAAATAGCTTAAAGGGAATGAAAAGCTACATAAAAAAGCACAGCATGAACGGCTAAAAGTTTCCGGCTAAAAAAACTAGAGTGAACAGGTGCGCTAAAGGCAGTAAAATTAGGGTAAACCTAGCATTCTTGTTTAAAAATTTTGGAAGCAAGCAAAATATTAGAAAACACAAAAGAACGTTTATTGGAGTTTAAGCTGCTCCTTTTGGGTCCAACCGAAAGCGCAACTTAACAAAACCTAACCCAAATTTCCAATAAAGGCTATAGACAAAAAAGAATCCGATGCAATCATAAAATTTGAAAGAAGCCATCTCACATTCTTTTTAAATTTCTAGCTTCTACGTACGCTATGTGAGAGCATTAAGAGCAAATTTGTTCTGAACTGTAGTAGGAATGTACCCTTGCCAGAATATTCGCAAGAGCAACTTTAAATTCAATTTAAAACAGTCGACTGTTCCACATTTCGACAATTAAATCATCATTCCAAATCTCACTTAAAATTCCAAATACAATAAGTAATATAAATAAAACTGTTTAAGATATCTCCAACAATCAATTAAAAAATTTTATTATGATAAACTTGATCAGTTAAAAAAAGAGAAAAACAAAATTTAAACCGGTCAAAATAGTTTATTAACTCTTGCAATTAAAAACTTCAACAATTTCGAGAACTATTTTCATATACATAAATTATAATAATTAAAGTATTCATGAATTATAGAAAAATGGGAACGCGAGAAATGGATAGATCAAGGTGCAAAAACCGATCACCAAAAAAAAACAAAAAAAAAAAGCGCACAAAATATTTTTTTCCAAAATTGCCCACCAAAACTTTAACCCAAAATTAATTTTTATTTCTGCGTTTTTTGGGGGAACTGCTTGCGCTGATGACTAGCGCCGGCGCCGCCGCCGCCGCCGCCACCAAACGACGAGCGATAATGTTGGTGTTGGGAAGCGTGGTGATGCGGCGCATTGTTCTGGTGATGATTCCCATAGTTGTTGTTCCCGGCGCCGTAGCTGTTGTTTCCTCCATTGTTGTGGTAGGTGGGATTGCCGCCGGCTCCAATGCCATCAATCGTGTTGCTAACATAACTGTTTGAGTTTGCGTTCTGGTTGATCAAGCCGGCCGACGATGAGTTGTTGCTAACGGCTTTTGCCCAAGTTTTTGGATAAGAATCTTGACGCTTCGCAGGCTGCTGTTGCTGAGCCTGCTGTTGTTGAAGTTGAGATTGTGGCGGAGCAGGTGCTTGTTGTGGCTGGTGACGGTATTGCTGTTGTTGTTGGTTTTGTTGTGTTGACGGAGCGTTGCCGTGGGACAATGGGTGGTGCAAGTTGTTCTGTTGCTGTGGTTGTTGTTGCTGAGAATAGTGTTGGCGTTGATTATGGCGCTGCTGTTGTGTGGAATTGTTGTACGGACGCTGCTGCTGTTGTGACAAAAGCTTTTGTGGCTGTTGTTGTTGAAGACCGTCGGACAGCGATGTCGCTGTTGTCTGTTGTTGGGCAGATGGCAATGGCTGTTGCAACATTTGTGCGGTGGTCTTGGACGGTTGTTGTTGAGGCACATTTTTTGTGGGCGACGAGTAGTTGTTAGCACCATTGTTTTTCACAGGAGACTCAATAATATTGTTTGTCATCGGGACGCGCTCCTTAGGACCATCTCCATTCCCAGCAACAACTAAATATTAACGTTATTTTCAAATACAATCTTACACAAGAAATATTTCACTTTACAATTAAATTTTAAGCCGTACCCCATGCCAATAAAAGCCTAAATAAACTAATTGGCCATTTGTAAAGGCATTTTAATAATTTACCCATGTATTAAGAAAAAATTGGCTAATCCAAAATTTGAGAGTGAGTAGCACGTTAAACGCTTAATATTTAAGGCAACGCCTGAAGCCTTGCGTTGAAGCTCAAAATTAGCGCTAATTGTTTATATATAAGAATTTTTAAGATTATTTATAAAAAAAGCGTTTGATAAACTTTAAAAAAAATATATGTTCTAATTTACAATTACTAAATTATTCTGTCTCTGAGAATTAATATATTATTAACCGTATTAATGTAACGGAATTTTTTCATAATTTTTTAATATTAGACAGTACATTTTGTTTTTTGTTGTATGCACGTCAACTAATTACAAAAATATTATTCCGTATTTATAATTTTGAGCCTTTTTATCCGAATTAAATAAAATTAATGCAAAAATAAAAAATTTCAAAAATAATCATTAAATCACTGAATGGGTACAACTCCTACAGAACAAATTTAATTTTAAAATTTTGGCATAAAAATGTAAAAAAACAATCAGTTAACACAACAAAAAGTGAAATTGTATTTTCAAAAAAAAAGCCTGTAAAAAGCAAGCAAAAAATAGCTAAAAAGCATAAAAAATAACAAAACCCAAAAAAACCAACTTTTTGACAGCGAGGAAGTCAAGTCGCTGAGCGCCGAAACGGCTTTCTGCGACAACGCATGGCCGTTTTGTAGAGCCGCAGCGGAAATATGGTCGGCTTTTTTGTCGGCCAACAACTCTTGCTTACTATTATCTCTGAGGCCGGCGCTCTCCTCCACTTCAGCGCGCGACGCGTTGATGGCGCAAAACGATTTGTCTAGCCATTGAAAAACGTCGTTTTGCACGTAATACTTTTTGGCGTGCTGCTTGCACAACACAAAGTGCTGGATGAAACGGCGTGGTAGTCCTTGATCGAACGACAACTCGCCGCACACTTGAAGCACTAAGCTCTCGACGGCGCCGTACACTCCGATGACCGAATGAATTCTAGCTTTGCAGTCTCCATAGTTCAGCTTTTCGATGATTTTTTGAATAGCCTAAAAAATTTTTCGATAAATCCGGAATAAAGGACTCACTGTTGCAATTTGTTTAGACAGATACAGCTACTGCAGCAAAACCGTATCATTCGTAATTACTAAAACTGTTGGAAATTGACCCTTTATGAAATTGAAGACACATCTATTAAAGTAGTACCATCCGAGTTAACACTAAAAACGACGAGTGGTCTTTTAACGATTGTTTTCTGATATAAATTTGCTTGTTTTAAAAATTGCTATTTGCAAAAGAATTTGGAGTCAGAACAACTCTCGTTTACGCCGGACAACAAATTTTAAACAAGCTATTTCTAGTCGGGCAACCCTCATTATTTATGCACGGCTAAAAAATGCGAACAGACTATACAAGTAAAAAATATAACTTGGTTGTTTAGAGTCTGTTCATTCCGCTTTTCCTTTTTCGGATTTTTTTTTAATTCAAACGTCCTGCAACGACTGTTTGCTGTTGAAAATTTGCTAAAAAAATAAAAAAAAATTTTTAGAAAATTTTAAAATTATTTTGGTAAATCAAACAGGCTATAAGCTATCGCCCTTTTTCAAGACTAACGGCGATAGGAAAAAAAAGTTGGCAACAATGTAATGATCTAATTATAAAAATAAAATTTCTTTTTGTAACGCAGCCTTAAATCGCCATCCTAATACCATAAATATAGCGACCTCAAAGGGAAAATGTATAAAAGCAAAATTACCTCTTGACCTTTGGCCTCATAGTCGTCGTGGAGAAAAGTCGACTCGTTTCCATAAAAGTTATAAACTTCGTTCAACTGAAATGACCATTTGGTGTAGTATTGGCGGACAAATTCACGGCCAATCTCGGTGGCCGAAGGCAGGGCGCCATTGTTTGCGTTACTCTTGTTGACGTATTCGCTCGCCTTCTCCATAATATCTCGCTTGACAATGTACGATTCTGAAAAAAGGGTGATTATGATATATGTTATATGGCATGGATGTAACAAATATACACGAACACAACAATCGAATGTAGCAAATTTAAAAAAAAAAAAGTAATGGAAGAATATGGGACCTGATCGATGAGCCTTAAATCAGCCATACGTCTGTTTTAGAAAAAAAATTCAGGAAAAGGTCTACTTGATGGTCATGCAACCTAAAAATTTTTAAATAAACAGAATGCCAAATTCGAAATTCGGTTAAATTTCGAATTTTGACTCAACCTTTTGAAAGTTTTAGAAAAGGCTGAAAATAATTTTTCTGAGATTTTTGAGCAGTCTGAATTAATGACAGTTGTGCAGTGTATTATGTTAAACATTTGCTTTGATGTAGACGTGTAGTTTTTTTTTGTTAAAAAAGGTGTGCAATCATCAGCAGTTTTAAGTCAGTTTCATAAAATATTCCCATTTTTGTTTTATTCTGAACGCATTTTTTAGCCATAGGGTGCCAAATATAATTAATTATCTCTTTCTACTCTCGAGAAACTTATCCGTCAGCTCCTGTTTTCGATATTTTTTTTATTTTTGTCATTTCAACTTTACTTCCTTCCCTTACTTGGTAACAAATATACAAAACGCTTGTGAGGGTTAGCTTCAGTCTTGGGTAATGGTTTTGTAACCCTTTCATTTTACAACTATTTTTATTTTTTACCTGAGATGACATGAAAATAGCATTAAATGGGTTACTGAATCATAACCCAACACTGGTTAGCTTAAAAATTGCCGAAAGCGCATCCCTTATATAAGTGAATGTTAAAAAATTTAGAGAAAACATGTCTAGGTTTTACAAAGGTTAATTCATTGAAGAAATGACAATAAATGAAGTGTTTGGTTGGTAAAGTAGCATACTCATGTTTGCATGTAAATTATCATATGTATTAGTAGATACATGGGGAAATGCCTCGCGCCAAACCACAATAGCCAAATCCAAAGGAACACATCGGAGTTTAATGTTCGGGTTTAGACACGACATTTGATTTTATGCGTAAAATACACAAAACAAAATAACTTGACAAAAACAATGCCGTAAAAAGCTTGCAATGACTAATAAAACCAAAAAATTATTTATTAAAGTAAAGTGAATTTAAACACAAACAAACCCCGACATCATATAACACCAAGGTGCCAATTAAAAGTCGAAAAAAGCAAAACCAGAAGGGAAGAGAGAGAGAAAGAGTCTCGCTTCGGTTTGGAATTCCCCTCAAATGTCTGCAACACGCAGAAGCGGACAAAGTGACTCCAGACAGACGTTATACAGAAGTCGCAAATATTGTGGCATTTTAGCATAAAAAATTTGAACAAAGAAAAAAAAAGGTGTTGCGCTAATTTGGTATTCTTTTCGTGGCGGGACTCGGCACTTTTTAAACAACTTTTAAAATTATATTTTTGTTGAATCGCGATTTGCGATTGCGAATCGCAATGCGCATTCCACTACATTACGCGAGGGGGCAAAGTATTTCAACAGAAAGCTGCTGAATTGCGCGGATTCTTTTTAGGTTTGCCCCCAGTTAACCATCACTCTGAAATTTGCTAAAATTGGGGCGTGTTTTCGTATTGAATGCGGAATATTTCATAATTTGCACCCGCACCCCGCATGAAAAACTATTTTACAGAACAGCCGCTTTTGTGCTATTGACTTATACAACGTTTTGCGCCTCTTTTCGAAAGCCCTATACCACGTGCTTTACGTTTTGCGTCTGCAACACTAGTTTGTTCCCCACATTATTCTTTTTGTCTGAGGCAAAAGCACTAGGGCCAGTTCAGAATCCTGTTTTCCCAGGCTAGCCGTCCATATTTTTTTAGGCATACTTAAATATGGCAGCTAACAAATACGATAATGCTTTTTTTTGTAAACGTTTTTTTTGATGTTTTTCTATTTGTTTGTCCTTTTTACCGGGAACTTTTTTAGCGCCTTTAAATTATTTTTAATGAAAGAGTTATTTTAGGTCATGCTACGTCCCTTCATCCGAAAACAGTGTCACCTTAACTTTTCGTCGTCTTTCTCCAAGGGACCCGCCAGTTGTGATTTTCAGTGTTGGAAGTGCCACAAGTTTTCCTGTCCCCACGTCTTTTGTGATTCCTGCAAAGCGATTCAGCCGGTCTCTGCAAAGAACGACTTTTTCTCCTATATGGGACTCAACCGCAAATTTATTGTCAATGAGTCCGAGTTGAAAAACCGCTTCCGGAAATGCAGTCGGTGGTACATCCGGACAAATATGAACGGAGTTCCGATCTGGAAAAGGAATACTCACAACAACATTCAAGCTACCTGAACCGCGCCTATTGCACATTGCGCGACCCACTGAATCGCGCCAATTATTTGTTGGGAATGTCTGAAAAAGGTTTTTTTTGGTTTCGAATTGCATTTGTCTCAATTTGAACCGTTCTTAATTTAAAATATCTTACCAGAATCACCAATTTTACGATGGGTGAAAGCTTACTCATGAAGTAGGCAACAGAATTAAATAATATTTAGCATTTTTTTTGTCAATTTTTCCTTTAACACTAAAAAATATTGGCGCCGGGTAGCCTTGCGTCGAACGGCTTGAGGTCGTTTTGTCGGGCCATCTGCCGGAGGATTTTTTGACAGATTTTTTAAAACTTCTTTTAGTCTTTTTGTCTATTTTTTTATTAGCAACTGCGACAAATAGTATGTGTAACTAATTTTATGTGAGAAAATTATTTTAAAAAAATATTTTGTTTTTTTGCGCCTTTTTTTGTCCGGTTTATTTTTGTCCTATGGCTTAAACTCGGCACATATATTGCCTTGCGTTCTCTGCCTAGCTTCTCGTATTGTCTCCTAAATGAAAAAATAAAGGAAAGATTTGTTGTGTTTTGCGCTTAACTTTTTAATGCAAAATGCAAAATTTTTGATTTTGGATGTAACCACATTAAACGCAATCAATTTTTTTACGTTCAAAATGGACGCAAAACTGAAAATTGTGGTCGCAAAAAAGAAGTTAAATATAGCCTTAGCATAGATTTTCACAAATTTCTCTCTATGAAAATTGTGTTATTTTTTTTAAATATTTTTTTTCCAGTTAACATTGCAAAGAAACAAAAATCACAGCTGTATTTTATAAAAAAAAAGTTCAGAAATCTGTCTTTAAGATAATTTTGAGATTGACATGCGCTTCGCATAGGATTTACTTGATTTATTGTATTAAAGGTTTCTATGAATATTGCACGTCACTGTTAACCATTTCTTAGTCTTATTTAATGTAGCAAAGTGGCCTGCTAGAGAAATGGGTGCGATATTTAAGATGTGATAAACAGCCACGCGCCATATTCATGTGAATTTACAATATATCCAATTTAATAATACAATTGATTTCGCACACCAAAGATTCAAATCCTGACTACAACCACAGTGCCAAATGCAATTGATGGGTTTTTTGGAGACTTTGAAACTGTATACCTTTATTTTGTTAATTTAGATTTGAAATCGGACGAAATGGGCCAGGAGTATGTGATGCAGATTATGGAGTTGAACGAAGAGATCGAGTCAATAGAGGACAAGGCAAAGCTGGAGGAGAGGCTAAAGAGTGTTGACTGCGAGATGCACAAATTCCTTTCAAAGATGGAAGTCTCGTTTGCCAACAAGGATATGACCAATGCCCGACACTTTTTGGACAAGATGCTCTATTTAAAGCGGACAAAACGTCTGATCGAGACCAAATTGGGAAGAGACGGGTTTGATTAATTAGATTTTTACTCATTGTACATACAAATTTTTGCTTTTGATAAAAGCGCAATCGAAATTTTTTGATTGATTTAAAAAAATTATATAATAATTTGGATTGATTGGCGTTCACCTGGATTCTTGGCGTTATGTCAGGCTGCAATCGCCGTTCGGATTGATAAAACTATCAATCCGAGTTTTCATTTTTGAGTGTGACTGATCTCTTTTAATAACTCGCATTTTGCTTAAAAATTATCAATTTTTAGTTTTTATGTGATATTTTTCATACGCGGAATACTTAGTTGACAATTAAGTCCTGTGTCATTAAATCAGCTCAAGTTAGGCATTGCTGTAAGTGTTATACGATATTAGTTACAATGTCGATATAGCAGCTTTTTATTCAAATCATATACATTAACGCCTTTTGCCGGTGGGTTATGTATTTTAATTAAGTCAGTTTAAATAAGTCAGCTTTTAATACAGTAAAGTTCTTCGCGTTCGGTTTTGCCAAAAATTTTCCAATTTATCCACCAAAGCCGTATAGCGTTTTTCCTTGACGCTTCAAGGCGTAGACGACGTCCATGGCGGTCACAGTCTTTCGTTTGGCGTGTTCGCCTAAAAATAGTTGCTGAATTTGGCTTAATTTAGAGTGGAGGACTTACAATAGGTTACGGCGTCGCGGATGACATTTTCGAGAAAGACCTTGAGCACTCCCCGCGTCTCTTCATAGATGAGGCCGGAGATGCGCTTTACACCGCCGCGACGCGCCAATCGGCGGATCGCTGGCTTTGTAATGCCTTGGATGTTGTCGCGCAAAACTTTTCTATGGCGTTTGGCGCCTCCTTTGCCCAACCCTTTGCCTCCCTTGCCGCGTCCCGACATTTTCTGAGATTTTGCGTGTTAAGCTAAACAAAAATGTTTCTTAGTTTTTTTTGTGAGTTTTCGGATGGAAATCCGCTATTATTACTGTCAAGAAAGTTTAGCCTGCAGATTTTTTTTCTTTTTGGTTTTAAATTAAAATTATTTCAATTTTTTGCTAACTTAGTTTTGAGGCATAAAATTTATTGAATTATATTTCTAAAATGCGACTGATGGCATTTACTCCTGCTCCTGGAGATTTGTGTCCAAAATATAAATTAAAAAAAGAGTTGCGCCTACAGAAAAATGTTTTTTTTTTCTCAATTTGTGGAGTTCAAAAATCTCCAAACAATACTGTCAGTACGACTAAATCTTTGATGGCTTTTTTTAAATATGCCTTTCAATTAATCAGAGTCAATTCTGTGTTAACAAAAAGTTTAAGTTATTTTTCGGTAATAAACCAATTGGAAGCAGAAAATGCAATTAAACGCCTTTCAAAAAATTGTTTATTCTGATTACAAATTTGAGTGAAGCAAAAAAAAATAAATAAAAAATAATTGACTGAAATTTTGGTCGTTCCGACATTTACTTGGAGCTGGTGTACTTGGTCACCGCCTTGGTGCCTTCGGACACGGCATGTTTTGCCAACTCGCCGGGGAGAATGAGGCGGACAGACGTCTGTATTTCCCGCGACGAGATTGTCGACCGCTTATTGTATTGGGCGAGGCGCGACGCTTCCGACGCGATTCTTTCGAAAACGTCGTTGACAAAAGAGTTCATAATCGACATGGCCTTTGAGGAGATGCCGGTGTCCGGATGGACTTGTTTGAGGACACGGTATATGTATACCTGAAATGCTTTTTGTTGTGGTCGTGAAGGGGGGAATATGCTTTTTTAGTTTATAATTGTTTGGATATTACTGTAGTGATATAGTTTTGACTTAGGTTTAGTAATTTACGGTAGATATAAGGTTGTACTGTACATACATTTTTAGAAGCAAGGCTATGGTTATGGTATTAAGATTATTATTATTTAAAACTGCAGGATACGGTATACGAAGTAAGTTTTGTGTTTAATTTATTAAAAATACTGTAGACATGTTTTTACAATTTAATATAAAATTACTGTAATAGACTTTTAGCTTGATCTTTCCCTATCATTAAATATGTTTTAGCATAAAGTTTAAAAAACTACTGTAGGACAATAGTTTGCAGCTTATATTTATTATTTTACTGTAGAAATTTGGGTTTCAACTTAGTTAGCTAGTTTTGTTACTGTAGGTTTTAAGTTCAAAAATATTGGTACAATACTGTAGTTTACAAAAAAATACTGTATTGTTAGTTACGAATAATACTCCAAAATTACATTATCAGAATGCATTTCAAACCCTTCATGTTTGCAAATAATTGAGCATTATGGGCATTGACCCTCCCCTCTTTTTGCCAAAAGTAATATGTATATCGTTGTAAGAGAATTTTTCAATGAAAAAGAATTTTGTAACAATTTTAAACCTCAAAAAACAAAAATTATAATCGATTAAATTATAAAGGCGTTATGGAAGGAACAATCAAATTATTTTTCAACCAAAATAATACCGAGTATGTTTCTTTTCTCGCTTTTCTGCGCTTCTTGTCGCCAACGTGAACGTTTTTCTGCGACTTGACCGCCTTCTTTGCGCCCTTGCCAACTGGTTTTGGTGGAGCCATTTTTTCGTAAGACAAGATCTAAAAGTTGGAAAACGGTGACTAAATTTTTTTTTTAATATACGGAAGACAATTCGCACATGCCAATATGTTTGTTTATATCGGAAAGAAATTGGTTGCAGGCAGAGGAAATGTTTATAGAAATGTGATAATGTCTCCTTAGTTTTTGACTAATTCCGGAAACAAAATTAAATTTTTTTTTAGTTCCGTAATACGTAATAATTTTTCCGGCAAGAGGTCATGAAGGTCAAGCAAAGAATACAACAAAAATTACAGAAATAAAAATGGCGTTCATATAAGCAAAGAAAGAAAAGGTAAGGTAAGCACACTCTAAGTGTGCGCGGCGGAGTGAAGCGCCAAATTTCACCCAATAGCAGCCAATAACGAAGTCGGCGAAAAAAGGAAAAATCGACGCAAAAAAAGTGTAATATGCGCTCTCCTTTCAACAAAACAATTTATATAAGCAACTGGTGTGGGGAGTGGCCGTTGTTAGCCGAATCAAATTATTGAAGAGAATTGTTTTTTTGGTGAATGAACAGGGGCAGAGAAAGGAAGGAAACGTAAAGCGAAATGAATAAAAAGACAGCTGCTAAATGTGTAAAAGGAAAACAGCAGCAGCGTTTACGTGAAATGGCCGCTGCTACTAATGACAACCGTCTAGCTGCGAATAGAGACAAAAAATAGATGTTTTCAATATTTTTTGAGTGGGAATTGACTCCGCCTACTCCACTAATTTCTACATAAATGAACGCACTCAAAAAAATTTTCGTTTTGTTTGTTCCCTTTATTGCGTCCGTGTGCTATTGCTGTTTTTGATTTAGTGTGAACTAGTTTTTCACTCTTTAAAGTAGAAATAAAGGACTTGTCAATAATAAATGATAACGGGCTTCAGATAAAATTTAAATCTGACCACTGGCTCAACTTTCAAAGTTTAAGTGCCTGCCTTTTGTGGTAGCTTAATATTACAAAGATATTTGCAGTAAGAGTAAGCTTTTGCTTCAAATTTAGAAAGCTTACTTGTGGCACTAGTAATATACTGTACTCTGAGCTCTCCTCGGTAACAAATTTAAAGACTTTTGCACATTCGACTTTTTATTCCCTGTAAACTTTTTATTACTCATATAATTTATTAAAAAATGATTTGTTTAGTTTTTGACGTTTCAAACTTTTACGGCGACAAGAAATGACTGGACGCGGTAAGGGCGGCAAGGCGAAGTCTGGAGGAAAAGCAAAGTCGCGTTCATCGCGCGCCGGCCTTCAATTTCCTGTTGGTCGTCTGCACAGGCTGTTGCGCAAGGGACATTACGCCGAACGAATCGGCGCCGGCGCTCCTGTTTATTTGGCAGCCGTTCTCGAATATCTCGCCGCCGAAGTGCTCGAGTTGGCCGGTAATGCTGCGCGCGATAACAAGAAGACGAGAATCAATCCTCGCCATCTTCAGTTGGCCGTACGCAATGATGAGGAATTGAATAAGGTAAATGGTTGTTGATGTTTTGCCCTAAGGCGATAGGCGTTTATTGTCTAATATAAAATTCAGTGCGCAGTCAAACTTTTGGGTTTAGACCGGCAGTTATGTCTATTTCAGAATTTGACAAATTATATGTTGCTTCTGGAGTTGAGCTGCTTTAATAGAATCCTTTTCCCTAATTGTCTGTAAGCCGGCTTAAATCAAACCATAAACGTTTCTACATTTTATCTACAATATATACTTGATTTGTTTTAAAAATTTGGTTAAAACTTTTGGCAGAAAATTTGTCCTAACGATTTGCTTTACTTACAAAAATTCACAAGTAGTATTTATTTTGTCGGTCGTTTTTTCTTCAACCCTATGGTTAAACACAGCTTTTAGCTCGTGATTTTGCTTTCAGAATTGAGTACATAAACTCTCTTTCCTATTTAAACAACCATTTTTTTACATTTTTGCTCTTTAACCCTCTCCGCCTCCTGTAAAAGATTTTTGAGTTTTTAAACAAATGCGTGGACTCTCAGGGGAGGAGCCACCGTAATTTTGAGTCAAATAAAAAAAAGATTTTAGATTCCACAAGCCTTATGCCCATCTTTAAATGAATTTTGACAAAGCGATTGTCTGAATAGTAAGCAATGTTTAAATTTCTGTTGTTTAAAACTAAAAACGTTAAACATCTCAAAAAATTGAAAAACTGTTCTAATCGATTATTTTAAGCTATTGGCCGGCGTGACGATTGCACAAGGAGGTGTTTTGCCAAATATTCAAGGCGTCTTGCTGCCCAAAAAGACGAATGACTCGGCGAGCAGCGCTTAAAAAAAGATTTCAAAACTTTTTAGACCTTTTTTTCTTGTATTTATTCGTTTTTTTAATTTTTAATTATTCAATTGTTTGTAAGCACGGATTGCGGTAAAAATAATGCATAAAACTATGAAATTAACACGATTTTTTTGTGAGTTTTAAAGATTAATTAAAATTAAAGCCAAATTCGCGACATCCAATTTAAGGGGGCTAAACCGAGGCTAAACCACAGTAAAAATTTCAGAGGAACGTATAAGCTAAGCCTAAACCTTGGTCCGACTCCGTACGTTAATGCAAAGCTAGTTTATGCTTACACTTAAGCCAAGGTAATAAGGCAAATCGCCAACTCAAAAATGTCGGTTAATGAGTTTTAAGTAGAGGCTGACAACTGACGTCTTTACCCAACTCATATGCCTTCGAAGTCGCGTCCACCAAAAAAATTTGTAAGAAAAAACAAAATTTGATATAGCGCGAAATGATCTTTTAACCGCAGTAGTTAGTCATGTTGACTTATTGACATTTTGCGAGTGTTGACTTCTAGAAATCAACTTGGCGTTGCTAAACTCACTGTTACTGTGTTCAAAATTTGATTTGAACTCAGAAAATATGTGAGCTAAGAACGGATGAATTTTGGCCATTGATAAAAGATTCGAAAAAATTTTCGCCCAATCGACTTGCACAGTATTTATTTCGATAGTCTTTTTTTTGCGCTAAAACCACATCAAAACATTAATTCAAGCAGGGCAAGCATTGTAGTCTAAAGATGTAACATTCTCTATATTTTATGCAGCTTGCAATCCCCACATTGGCAATACTTTTAGAGCTCTTATATTATTTTGCTACTTTAAACCAGATACCCTGTTTTTGGATTTTTTTTGAACTCATACGTCCTGCAAATTTTGATTTTTTTGCTTGAAAAACCTTTCCAATCAAAACTACACTCATTGTTCTTATAAGGAAAAAAAATTTCCGAACAAACTAGATTGTGTCCGTTTTTCTATGAAAAATTTTTTGACGGGTAAGTGAGAACTGCATAATGAAGGAATAGGCTTAGGAAGCATGTCAAAGCTGTTGTACCAGCCAAGCAAATCCGCAATGTGTTCATCAAAAAGCAAAATTTGCATTATGAACTTTTTTATCTCTTTTTCCAAGATAAAAAGTTAGAAACTAATTAAAGAAATCTTGTAACAAAGTCCTTCGCTTTTGCTCAGCAATATGCATTTGGTTTTCCAGCTCGCCGCGGTCCGTCGTCTCCGCTCTCTCGACCTTCCACGACAACTCTTCGATTTCCTTCTCCAACTGCGCTTGTTGGTATTCAAACTGAAATTTTAAAAACGGATTAAAGGACTGATGCAACCAATGTAAATTTGAGCAAGATTTATGTCAGATAAAAATTTTATTCCGTTATCTATGCTGGCTTTTGTCCGTTTGCACTTGTAATTGAAAGCTCAAAAGTTAAAGAAAAGAGTATATATAGACTTCGAAAATTTCTTTCTAGTATGAGCACATAGAGTGTTGTCCTGGCTGGAAGGCATTTTCAAACACAAAATTTTAGGAAATTTGAAAATTATCCAAAAATATACAATTTTTCAATAGCAAAAACAATCGCTGCAGGACATGTGAGTTCAAAATAATCCAAAAAACGACATGAACAGGGAATAATCGAACTATTTCGTTTATCCTACTTCTATTTTTTCAAACTCACACGTACTGCAGCGATTGTTTGCAGTTGAAAATTTCCGAAATTCTGTCGGCACATTTTCAATTTTTTGCTTGAAAAAGCTTTCCATTCAGGACAACAATCATTGTCCATATAACAAAAAAGAATTATCGAACAGACTTTACTGTTGAATACATTTATTATTTTATAAAATTTCGTATATTAATCATGGCACAATCTTAGGCTGACATAGTCATACAAAAGACAAAATGAGCCCTTGACCCGAGTACGCCGGAATCGGCTTAAAAATAAAACTAAGCGCAAATTATTAAAAAAAGTTTACCTAAAAAATCTCTCAAAATCAACTCCCTATTGACCAACTCAGTCCAAAATAACAAGTCAAACACACAACATGAGCGCTAGGCCCTAAGGTTTACCAATTCTTTGCGGGCGGACGGGTCCATGTAATATGCAAATGGGTATGTATATTGCAAGGTGTAACGGCACTTTGTCAACAAATGACTAGCCGAATGCAGGTATTGCCAGTCGATCCACGTGCCCTCGTGTCGGCTGATCTTCTCCTCAATTTTCGTTTTAATTCTGACACGCAACTCTTCTTCCATTTTCAGCGATTTACTGTGATTTTCGAATCTTTCATAGTAATGCAAGTACTTCTCCAAGGCACGGCGCGCTTTTATATGATTTGTCTCCTGGGCAATCGTCGGGTTTTCCTTGTAGCGCGAACACTCGTAATACTCGCTGCCGTGCGACTTCCAATCTAAAATTATTAAAAAGTAAGAAAATGGAAATGCAAACGACTTCAGTAAAAAATCAATCCCCGCCCCTTGGAAACTTGCGTTTTGCGTAACATTAATCACTTAATTTTGAGCAAAGCGAAAGCGCAAATTTGCAATCGGCGCAAGTCCATGTGCAATTTCAATCCACCTTATTTATTGTGAAATTTTTTGCCAATTGCTCACAATTTCCTATGTCAAAAAAATCATTGAAAAATACCATAACAAACACACTAACAAATACAGTATCATTAATTTCATTAAAAACAGCTAAAAATGATAGGCGAAAATTCCTTGTTAAAATGGATCAACTATTAAAGCAGCGGTAATTTTGGACACAGTGAGAAAATTGATATGATAATTGCAATTTCAATTTAATAAATCAAAAAAAAGAACGGTTTTTGCTTCCTTATCTTTTAAACTGCAATAAATTTTATTGTTATAAATAAACAGGTACAAAGCAGAGATAATTATGACCGCAAACAACAAAAACGTATAATTAATAAACCAAACACAAACCGGCAAAATTATTTTAACACGGCCAATTTTTCAAATTATTTTTGAGTTTAGGTTTTAAAATTTAAGAACAATTTTGATTTTCAATGTAGCACTCAGAACTCAAACAGCGCCTTACACTGAAAATGGGCGCAAAACTTGAACGTGAAACGCTTCAAAATTTTTCTTTAGGAATGTAACTTTGAATGCAAAAAAATTGGTAAAGGAAATAAACGCTTTAAAAAGATCATTTTAACACATAAAAAGTATTTTTGTCATGCAACCGGAAAAATGAAAATAGTTACAAGATAGCTAAAAATTTCGATATTAGGCGCTTTATGTGTAAAAATAAACTAATCGATGCAAAAAAATAAAAATCAAACGTATTAAAGAAAAAAACCTCGAAAACACATCCAACAAAAATGAAATTTGCACTTCGAGCATTGCATATGGTTACAGCCGCCATTCTTTTCAATACACGAATGACAATTGGGACAATCCTTTGTATGTGCGCTAAAAATTGAAATAGTTTAAAATTTAAGAAAAAGCTAAAAAGAATGATATACCTTATGTAATTGGCCGTTTCGCTGTCGTCGGCGCACTTGACAAGCCACTTTTTAATAATATCACAGGATGCCGGAGCATGATAGTTTTGACAACATAAAAAGCTAAAAAAAATCAGCTAATGTGAGAATAATGATGGGCTAAGACATTGGGCTAAAAAATTATTAATACACACAAAAAATTTTTAAACAAAAAATTCATAGTCTACTTGGAAAATTCATAAAAACGATGAGTGTTGTCTTGGCTGGAAAGCTTGTATAATACTAGCAAAAAAATTTCCAAAAATTCGAAAATCTTCTACAACAAACAATTGTTGCAGGACGTTTGAGTTTGAAAAAGGAAAACCGAAATCAACAATGTACAAAGGGGATTTATGAGAAGAGGGAAGAGCGTCAAAAAAATCATCGGAAGCCTAAATTATAGGAAGTTCAATCAAAGGGTTAGAATATTAGGTTGTTTTAAAACTGGAAAGCCATACCAAAACTTTGTATTGCAGGATGTACAGGTGACGCGATGAGCCTTCGTTGTTTTACAGTATAGAATTGTGTTGCAGTTTCGGCCGGGACACCACCGCAAGTGGGGATGTGAGACAACAAAATCTCGAAAAACCATCTCTTCGTACTTGTACTTGAGCAACGGCTTTTCGGCAATGATATTCGCCGCAAAATACTCCGGACATATTAAACGACAATCCGTCGACATACATTCAATTTTGGTAGAGACGCCTAAAATTGAGTTGTAAATAATAAATGGAAAAGGCAAGTTAAGATCAGGCAGGTTCCAAAGGCTTTTAATGAAACCCCAATATCAAGTAGTTTAGTTTTAGTTTCTAGTTTTCATTAATGTCATTTTTTGAAAGAGTGTCTTTTAGTAAAAACCAGCACTTTTTGGCGAATTTTACCATTACAAATAACTTATTAGCCAAAAATTATTTTTTTTAACTCTTTTATAATTGTCATTATTGAAAAACATACTGTCAAAAAAAAAATGAAAAATTTTCAGCATAACGTTATTTAACAAAATTTGGACAAGTCCCCCGGCAAAGTTCTTCTAGTAAAAGTCTGCTTAAAATCACTTGATCACTTATTAAAACGTTGGTGTCTCAACTATTGACGTTTTATATTGAATTTTTTTTTGAGTATGAATATAAATTAAAAAAATAGGTTATATTAATTGCATGCCTTACATTTTCTAACAGAAACAAAATATATGGAAATTATCAAGTGTTAAAACAAAACCGGACCCGACGCAGACAACTGCTAATTCGAGAAGTATATAGGATAGATTTAACGAAAGCCAGGTTTACTCAAAAGAAACTAAATTTGTAACAGCTCAATGCTAAGCTGAGATTCTATTGTGCCAAATAAAGCAAGTATTAATGATAAAAGAAATATTTCTTGTACATAGGTTATTAAAGCCCTAATTAATTTACGAATAATAAATAATTGCAATCACCGTAACTATCAAAATTAACTGTGTTCAGGCAAATTAAGTATTCTCTGAGGTAAGACTTTTCAGTGCATTAGTTATTCTGGCCTGAGAGTAGACTTTTGAGGCGGTTATTTTTGATGTTGATTTTTCTTGGAGTATTAAAGCAAATTGACTACAAGTACACATTAGAGTTTTTCGACATATCCCTGAAGTTGCATTGGAGATGGGGTTTAATTAGAAAATACGGTAAATGTTGATGGTAATAAGTTATTCTCGTAAATTAAATACAATTTTAATGCCCTCTGTAGAAAGTTGCCATTATTCGATTAGAAAAAGCACTAAAAAGGAATTTATGATAAAATAAGTCAAAAACAAAATACCATTCTGTAGTTGGGTCTCCATGTGGTGTTGCCAACAACTCCTACAAAAAAAATGTCCGCAATCCAATGAAATCAGCGCTTTCGTCGAAGAATCACAACAAATTAAACACTCTCCAAAACTGTTAGTGCTTTGCGTCGGCATGCAGATAGCGTTTGGCACGGACGAATCGCCATTTGATGAGTCTTTTGAGGTGGAACACTTGTCTGCAACAACGCCGTTTTGTAATAGGAAACGTTTTGGGTCGACTGAAAACTCGCGCTTGATCTTCTCAATGTTCCACCCGTGTAAATGCAATAACAGTTTAGCCAACGAAGGAATTGTTGGCAGTGAATTAGTGATTTCGTCAATTTCAGCCTTTAGCAGTGCATCGACTTGACCGGTATGCAGACAAGAATAATCAACAAACTCTGGGTCGTTTACAATCGTCGAAATGCTGTCGTCGTCCATATTCTCACAGACATGGTCCACAGAATCGTCATAATAATCTGAATATGTTGGTAAAAGTAGACGTACGCCTAATTTTTTGATTAAAGACTAGAAGATTAGCATAAGCAAGCTAGTAAAAAGCTTAGCAACATCTATAGAATAAAAGCAAAATTTTTATAGCTTGATACAATAAGAATTGGCTAAACTATTAGAACCTATTTAACGGCGCAGCATTTAAAAATAAATAAGTTTTTCACTAAATATAAAATGTTTATATGTTCTGCCAAAATATACAAACACATATATGTAATTAATGCAAAAATGGAAGGTTACCGTAATCTTGAAAGTCTTCTGAGTATTCTGAGCTTGAATCGGGGCATTCCATTATAATTAAATAACAATATTATCACAGGAAAATTAAAAAAGCAAAAAAAGAAATGCAACAGTGAAAATATTATTACACAATTCTGTCAAGCCAAAAAAATGCACAACGCCAAAAAACTTTACAAAACAGCACAAATTTAAAGCTTAGGAATGTGGAATAACAGAAGAACTTGTTGGTTTGTTGTTAAGAAAAAGAGTTTGCGAAACAAAAATTTGAGTTATTACCAATTACTTATTACAAAAAAGCAATTGAAATAACTAAGTTTTGCAGTGTAACTTTTGTTTTTACGAATTTTAACGCTGAAAACAATTTTGCGCTCCAAAATGCATGCGTTTTAAACATGAAATAAAATTATAGCACAATAATCAGGAAGCATTTAAAGGGGTGGTAAGCAGCACTTCTTATTTGAGTTTTTATAAGGTCCAATTTAATTTTTGATCCAACTAAAATAATTCCAAAATGAGTCCGAGAGTGCAGTTTGAATTGATGAATTGATTTAAAAATCAACCTCAAATAATGGTCCGGAATTTTTGCAATTTTTTAGTAGCAAATTGTTTCCGGCTGTAAAAAATAGTGATTAGTCCATCTGAACTCGTTTGTAATCAAATTAAAGCGCTGATTAAAAGCAGTGTTATGATTGCGACTGTCTAGATGTCTTTTTTTGTAAGTGATTATTAAGGGTTTTGAATTTTTAAAAGATTTTCAACTCTTCGTACTTTATTTTAACAAATCTGTAGCGAAAGCGGTACTTATTTTAATTTATCCCCCACCCCCCAAACCATTCACTTTTTTTTCAAAGTTTTTTTTTGAAAAATAGTTTAAATTGTAACGAAATGACAATTTTATTGTAATGATTTTTTAAATGATCACAAAATCAATTAACTACGGTAGTATATTTTATACCATAGTTATCATAATATGTAATAAGAAATATTAAGAGAGAATTTATTGCCGTGGTTAATTGATTTTGTGATCATTTAAAAAAAAATTATTACGATAAAATTGTCATTTCGTTGCAATTAAACACGAAAAAGACGAGAAAAAAGTGTACATTTGGATGTAGGCGGTTCAAATGGTATAATTTTTATCGAAAAAAAAATTTCCGTAAACGGTACTACTACTCGTTTGAAAATGGCAACTTTTTGGTTGTTTGTTTTTGAGGATCATCCATTGTCAAGACGCTACAAGACGCTATAACTTTTTTTTCAATGCTGTGATGTTGGAGAAACTTTCATTAGAAAGACAATTTTATGGGGATTTCAAAGGTAGGTTTCTTTTGTCATTACAACTTCAATAACATGATCAAAAATGTTAAAATCGCCGTCGAGGGCTAAATTTTAAAACTGCGTTGTGTCAAGCAAAGCTTAAATATCTATTCAGTAAGTATATAAATTTTATGTTTTAATAATAAACTAAAAAGCCGTTGTAACAATGGTTTAATTGTTTGCTTTTTCCTAGTAAGTAAATTCAAGCAGGCCCAGTTTTCACGTGGAAATCACTTCCGTGGGTCATGTTTAATTTCATTGTATGACTCCGTTTTTCAAAGGATTCAAAATCAAATTACGAGTGCGTATTAATATTTGTTTTTTACAATTTTTATTTCATGACTGATTTCAAACGATTTAAATATTTAATACGGAGTCAATTTTTCAATTTGATTCCAGATTCAAGTAGTCGGAAAAATTTGTCTTTGTTTTTCGAATCCGTATTCGAAGTCATAACACTGCGTATTACAGTTTATTTTTTACAATCATTCGTTTCAAGACTTTTATCAAACGCTTTAAACGTACAAATACATGTATTGATCTGATTTTTAAATGCTTTTGCTGTCCTAACATTTCCTACTGCATAACATATTATTTATTTACGGTTTTTTTTTTTAATTTTTACGTTTTTTTTTTAACAAAAACATTATTTTCTATTTGTCTTTGACGCTGGGGGAATGTAATTTAACAATCATTATGTGCATGTACATACATTTTTGTGTATCTTTTAAATGGTTCGATTTGTTTGGTTTTTTTTTGCATACAATACATTCTTTTTGATATTTTGGCATATTTATTTATTTTTTGTATTGTAAATCTTTTTTAAAAATATTTATTATTATGTTTATTGTCTTTTTTGTGCTTGCTTACAGCTCATGATAATTTTTGTTATTTTTAACGACAGTTTTTATCAATCTGCAATGCGATTTGGGCGTAAATTTGCTTTTTTTTTATATTTTTTTCGGTTTTTAGTTTTGCATCCATTTTTAGTGCAAAAAAACTTTGCGTGCAATGTGCTTGCATTCAAAATTAAAATTTTTTTCTTTTGCGTCCAAAATTTTATTTCAAAACACAAAAAAAGTTCGACATAGTTGTAGCAAAATTGTAGTGTAATTCTTCTCGTTTCATTTTTCTTAAATTATCTATTGATATCCTTCATAGTACGGTAGAGATACAACCCTAATATGTAGTGTGCGGACCTTTAACATTTCTAACAAAATGTGTTTTTAAAGTTTTAACTTCTAAAATGTTAATTCTCCTTTTTGTAAATTAAAGAATTTAAAATTTTAGAAAACTTTTTTGCGCACAAACGTTTGCATTAAATTATTTTGAGTAGTTAAAATAAGGACTTTTTTATTTCTTAATGTATTAATTGCAAAAATTAAACTCCCAAAAATAAATTGTACTTCCACCCATTTTTTTGAAATGCACAAAAATAACTAGCACTTTTCCCTAAAAATGTATGTAATATGTGCGCCTATGTCTAGTCAAACAAGTGGAAGTAGTACAAGAAAAAAGTTTGGGATGAATACGGCGGAACAAGAAAAAAAGAGGAAAATTTACGTTGTAATTTTTTTGTTTGAAAGACGACTGCATGAAAAGTTATTATTGGCGGGAACAAATTGAAAAAAAAAGTCTACAGATCAATAACAAAGCCCGTTACGCCAAATTCTTAATCTTGGACAATCAAAAATGACAAATATAAGACAATAAAAAAATATAAGACTAAAAAAATATCAGACAATAAAAGTAAAACGAGATGCATAAAAATATTCTACCCTCTCATTTCCCTTTATCAACAGATCATTGGAAGTTTAATGTTCTAAACCAGCTTTTTGCTTTTGATCAATTATGCAATGAGAAATAGTGTGCAGCACACTTTGCGCATAGTTTACTCATTTGCCCCTAACCAAATCGTATCATTCATACTAACTTGCATCTTATCAATTCAAAAAAGGCGTAGTTAATTATTGGAGCACGTTGTTCGCGCAAGTTCATAGGGGCCGAAAAATAGTAATCTATTTATGAAAAAGTCCAGCTGGAATAATTTGGTCTCATTTCGGATTTAAATAAAATCACTGGTCTCAAAGTTTCTTTTCCGTTCTTTTGTACAAAACTTTTTAATACTGGTTAAATAATCAGAAAGGCTAATATAAGAATTTTTTTAAAACAAAAAAATACATATTCTTTTTTATTGATTTTCCAATAATTTTAAATTAAGCTCTATAATCAATTTCGCCAACCAACAATCGATCCGAGCCGTAAGTAAAAAAATTTCGTTGTTAAAAAAAGGTCCGCACACTACATATTAGGGTTGTATCTCTATGAAGGATATCAATAGATAATTTAAGAAAAATGAAACGAGAATAATTACACTACAATTTTAAGTAGAAGTCACGTTTTTTTTTAATTTAATTTTTATTTTTTAGGCGCGCGTCACTTCTAATCGACGCCTACATACGAGTACGCGTACTTTGGCGGTCTAATTGTAAAGGAATACAGGTAGATTGTTTGACGAGCTCAAAATGCATGCTTATTCGTTTTTCTTCAGAAACTCAAGAGGCAATTGGAGGCAATAACAACGAAAATTTTTAAATGTAAACGCACAACGAATTAAACGATTTAATTTATTTTTTCGACTACGCTTAAGCAATGCGGTATTTTTTTGGATCTTTTGGGAAGTTTTTGCGTTTCATTGGACTTTGGAAGTTGAAAATTTTGGTAATAGCAGCTCGGACACTCAGTTGGTATTTTTTTCCTATTATTTATTTAATTTATAAAAAATTTTAATAATGACTTAAAAGAGTTAAATCTTTGGCGTTTTTTTAACCTACAAAACAAATACAGGCCGTGACTCCTTAAAAGGTACGGTTCTGCACAGGCGGCGTAAAGTGTATGGGTTAACGTTACAATATTTTCAAAAATTATTATTTGGGCACACCGGCTTTTATTTATTTGGGCAATCGCTTACATTTAAAGTTTAATTGTCATATTTTGGTCATTTTGAAAGGGTTTATATTTTGGTCTACTGTACCGCTTCAAGATTTTTTGGTGGCTACAGTAGCGATTAAAAAAAAATTATTATTGGATTTGCCGCAGCGACTTATGCAAAGTTTATATCTGAATCTATACTACCATAGAACCTGCCATAGTTAAACTGTGCATTATCAGTCGAAATGACTAAATATTTTAAAAATATTTTGAAATTGTGACGTAATCTTATGCTTGAAAATGAATAAATTTTTCTGTGCACAACAGCGTCCAAAGACTACAGAACGTGTATATGTATAATAAATATGTATGTTCCACTCAACAAAAATATGAAGGAAAACCCCTGACATCTCCCTTCCTCGGTGTAGATGACGCATGTCGCATTATTTACTGTAAAGTTCAAATATTGTTGTTGAACAAGGTCGTCAACTAAACAAAAAAAATTTTTTTATTCCCTCTAATTGCTACCACTCCTTTCAATTTTCTTCCTCCCATCTTCAAAAACTTCTTCTCATTTTTTTGTTTTTGGTTCTTTTGTATTGCCTTCTTCCCTTCTTTTTCGTATTTATTCCTTGTTGTTTTGGAAGGAGTCAAAGCAAAAAAAGTATTTTTTTGCACTTGTTTCGGGGCCAGCAATAAGCAAAAAAATAATAACTTTTTTTCTTTGATTTCGGCGGAAAGAGGAAGGGGGATACAATGGAAAAGAGACTTTCTATACAAACTATTGTATTGAGTGTGTATGTGTAGATTTTGAGGCTCCATTGAAAATATCTCTAATTAAACAGTGGACAAAAAGTAAAGAAAAATTTCACCGCCGTCGTCGCCCCACAATGGCGCCTCCTGTATATTAGTTTGTATGGATTATGATCGTATTGTCAAAAACAAAATTTTTGGATGGAATGCAAAGTAATTGGTAAAATGTTGTTTTATGCGAAGGATTAATGTGTTTTTTATTTCAATTCTTTTTCTGTTTTTCTCTGCCAATTTTTCTTTCTTCTTTTCTCTGCCAATTTTTCTTTCTTTTTTTCTCTGTCATTTTTTCTTTCTTCTTTTCTCTGCCAATTTTTCTTTCTTCTTTTTTCTGTTATTTTTTCTTTACTTTTTTTCTCTGTCGATATGTTTTTCTAACTCTCTTTCGATCTCTTACTCTTTTTGTCTGCCCTATCACACTATTTTCTATTCTGCCTCTTTTTTTTCTTTTCTCTGCTCCTTTTTTTTCTTTTATTTCTTTGTCTTCAAATGTTTCTCCTCTTCCGTACACCTCTCCATCTTTTCCTGAATTTGCACATTTAGGCACTTACCTGGACACTGCTCTAAAACCGTCAAAAATGGATTAATTAGTTTTTGATATGAATATCAAATCGCTAATAGTATTCAAATGTATTTTTACAATGAAATTAGACGCATTGTTAATGCAAATTGTTTGTTGCAAAGACAGCGTTGCGCCGCCTATTAACAAACAATTTTTCTATAAAATTTTGTTTGATGTGCAAAAACAATTTTTGAGGGTTTAGCTATGTATTTCAATGCGGGATCGGGAAATGCAAACAACATTATTTTACATCGAATGTTTGTGGAAAGCAAAACAAATTATTGGAAAGGGATTACAATTGGTGTGCAAAGTACTTCGGCGGCCGGACTGTTAGTTTTTTGCTTTGGGAAATAAAGTAGCTTAAGGCCGTTCTATTCTTTTTAATTATTACGAAGGCCGACGGAAAACACAAAAGAGCACAGACAAAGTGGACTCATGGATCAAAATAATTTGAGACAAGATGTGACGTCCGGACTGGAAGCTGAAAGGCAGGTCCAAAGTCGGCTAGAAATTAAAGCCTAGGACCTCGGAAAATGGACGTCGAACACAAACACGTCTGCTAAGAAATATTCCGGCTCCTCCAACTTGAGGTGAAGCTTGGACATAAACGCCGAAAAGACTGACAAAAAAGGTATAAATAAGAATACACTGAGACAAAAATTTGCGAGGACTAATACGCCTGGGCAAGAAGAGACGGGCTCCAAAATGAATGATGCTCAGATGTTAACGTCTTAACAAAAATAAGCAGACATACAACGCTTAGACATAAAGGCCATGTGATTCTGGGACAAAGATGTCCGTGCGATAAAAAGCGAACTTGATGAAATATGTGCTATGACAGCTTCATTTTATATGCAAATATTTTTTGTCAGTTCCTATTTTCTATTTATAGAAGAGGTGGAATAACTCGGGCAAGATAATTTAAGCATTAGCTTAACAAATGAAAAATTGTCCTTAAACAGAAACAGCTTTAATTTGAGTTCTAAATGAGTTTAGTTGTATTCACCTTTTCACACATGTTGAAAACATGAAAAGCCAAACACAGAAAAGCCAAATCCAAACACTACCTTGTCTCAAATACTAATTTTGTTTTGACAATATTTGTATTATGGTTTGTGTGATCGTAGTCAATAATGCTTGCGATTGTATTTCACGAAATGAAATATTTGAAATATATTTTTGATGTTATGACTTTTGTTTTCGCCATCTGCATCAAGGCCTGATAATGTAAAAAAAAATATTTAAACACTTTCTCTTCGAATATTAATTCCGGTTACTGTCGTCCTGCCAATTTGACTGCACATAACGGTATGTTTCAAAAATTGTAATTTGGTAACATAAATATGTCCGTACACAATTTATGTAACCATGTCAGATAAAGAAGCTTTTTGAGATGATATAACATAACTGAATATTTTTATTGTTTAAATTCTGACGCCGTAGAAGTCCTGCGCCGTATAACCTTACTACATAAAGTCTCTTCTGGTAGAATTTAATGCTGTGTGATTTCCTTTCTACAGCTAACATTTCTCCATTGTACAGTAATGTTTGGGGCGTAAATTGGGTATATATTTAACAATAAAAAGTATATGCATAATTCTCAGTTGTACAGTTAACTTGATCTGCAAACATAACTCAATAAATTTTGCATTATTAGTTACTGTAAATTTCAGAGTAATTTAAATATTAAATTTTACAATAAGGATATGTACAGTTATTGCATTATTAAATTATAAAGAATGTGTTGCGTAAGTATTAAGCACAAACCTACAATTATGATTTTAGTATAAACCTACAGTATTTATTTTAGATTTTATACTAATGCTAACAATTTAGCCGTCCCATTTTTGTTTTTGGGCATTTTATGTATTAATGGCTCCAGCACTCCGGATTTTACCCTAGCACATTAATAAACTCAAAATTTTCAAAACTTTATTTGTGATTTGTGTTTATTTTAAAATTGAGCAAAAATCCTTTTTCCCCTATTACTTGCAAATACAAATTCCTTTCCAAAAACAGAGCTTTGGTTCCACGATTATAACAGAATTCTGCAATTCTTTTGCTAACACTGTTAGTTTAGTGCTTAAAATTTTTATTCTCCTCTTGCAAATGCGTATAATAGTGGGTAATTATTTACCACCAAAAACAACATTACATTTGATGCAATTTCAATCAAAAAAAATTTTGAGCAAAAAAATTTTTATTATTTTTCGTTAAATCATGGCTATAATCCCGCTGCCGACGGTGCTTAATCCCTTTATTATTTTACTTGTGTTGCAGTTTTTTAATTCTTGTTGCTGTGGTTCCCACCTCTTTATTTTCAATCTCCACCCATTTTTGTGCCTCATATACTGGCGAACTAGTTTAATAATACAATTTTGAGTTGATTGGGTGGTGTGGAGGAACTATTTTGCAAGGCTTTGGAAAGCGATTGATTTAATGCGTTGTCAAATTTTTTTGAGTAATATTTAAAATATTTGTTTTATTGGTTGCTTTTCACAATAGTTGACGGATGGAAGCGAGAACAAAACAATTTCTGATTGTTTTTCAATCACCTTTGTACTGCTGCTTTTTATTGTTGGAATTTGAAAACTTATTTAAATTTGAGTTTATGGCCTATAGTGTTTGTTTTAGCGTCTGTGGACGGTAGGTTAAATTGGCTCCATGAAAATAGGTTAGCACTTGAGAACACTGAAGGTGAGGAAAAACAGAGATGTCGACAGAGAGCTAGATAAAGTGAGAGAGAAAGAGATGAATTTATAATTTTTTATACTATTTTTTGTTTGATTAGCCTTTCCAATAACTTTTTTTGTATGGAAAATTTTTTATTTCTTTGATTTGAATGAGATCATCAAGTTTGCACAGTAATCATGTGCTAATTATGTATAGTAATTGTGTGCTAAACTCTTCTTGTTCAAAATTTTAGGATTAATTGAGCTGTTTTTATACTATTTTTGCTTTGTACGATCTTAAGCGTTGCACTAAAGGTTGGACAGTTTGTTGAGCGCAATAGCCTTTTTTGTGCCTAATAGCGTCTAAACCCTACGCTCATCCTTAAACACTTGCGCACTATTGCCTTAGTTTTAGGCTTAACTATCGCTTCGATCAACTTTTATTACCCACCAAATTGTTTAGTGGGTAAACGCAAGTTGGTGAGTATCTACTTTTTTTTTGGCTCGACAGTCGCTTTAGCCGGGATCGTGTAATTTTAATTAGACTTTTTGCTATGAAAGACGATGGTATGCTATTTGAGTCGTTGTATTTTTGTTTGCTATTGCAATGAGCGTATTTAAGGCTTAGCAAATTGGCCAATTTTTGTAAGTATTTTTCAGTACGCCACAAAGGCCTAATTTTGTATACTTGCTGAACAAGTTTTAGAACGACGTTTAATCCAAGCTGTATTTCATTGACCTAAAAGGTTTATTAAGCGGTGATATGAAGGAGTAATGCCTGATAGTACTACGTTTTTTTTGCTCGGCGGACTTTTTGACGTCTCAGCATTTTAATTTGGGGAATCAGTCTGCAGACATAAAGTCTCCTTCCTAAAAAGTCTGTTCGGCGATTAGTCCTCTTTCCGGTGAGCCCAGCACCTCAAACAATTTGTGAAATGCTTCTAATTTTTATTCCGACTCGTGCAGTCTTTTACTCAACTTGGCTATGTTCCAAATGCGAAGGTATTGTCTGTATTATTCAACGGTTTTTAAACAATTTGACGAAAACCAAAAATGATTCGCCATGCGTACCCCAAAAATTGTTTTGCTTATTTTCCGAAAGTCATTACAAAATGTTTTTCAACAAAAATTTTTTTTTGTTGAAAGAGTAGTCGAGATGGGAAATTTATGTTTTGTACGAAGATTGCTAAAGTTGAAAAAATTACTTTTACAACTCTCTTTCTAACATACCAAACTTTTTTTTTGCAAATGCAATCGTTTATACATTCATTTGAGAAATTCTTTGCTTTTGTCAATGCTCTTCCACAAAATTTTTATTTTTGCATTTTTAATTCAGTTTGTTGAGCCGTCGTCCCGACGAGAAAAAAAACTTTTTTTTCGGTCGCTTTAATAAGTTTTATTGACTGACAATGGAAGCAAATAACGAAAGGTGTTGGTTTTTATTACACTATTTTCCGACTTTTTTAATAGTTAATTTAGGACGTTTGGTTTTAGCACTGAATGTTCTTATCAGTGGTGAGTATACACTCAAAAACCGTCACAAGGTGTTTATGATGTATATGACTCAACTGCCTGAGCTGCAGTAAATCCATTTTATAATCGACGAAGCTCACGAACTGGTGAGCCCTTTGAAGCAATCAACTCAAACGGCTTTGAGTTATATAATTTTTCTTAAGCCATTTGACTCTGTGGCTCGTTTTAAACCTACGCCTGCACTAGTCCTTAAGGCAACCTGCAATCTTGAGTTAAATAGTCGTGCGTTGTATGTTTGTGCCTCTTACAATCATGAGACAAATAGCTTTGCGCTGTGTAAGTTTTAATAATTGTTTTCGTCTGTATCATTTTTGCAATATTTTTTTTGTTATCTGACATTCTGTATTTTTGTCTGTGTTAATGTGCCAACAGTCGCAGCAAGTCCCGTTTCTTCTGCCTGTTGCTGGCTTGTACATCGTTTAATCCGTGCCTGACCCAGCGCTTTGTCCGATATCATTTTACGCAAGGTTTTTTGTTTGTGTCTGACGGAATTTCGTCTGTCGTCTTTATGTACCGACCATTTTTGTCCTTACCGGTCGGCGTTGTGCCAATTGTCAATTTCTGTGTAATTTTTTGTCTGTACCTGACGGTGTTTCGTCCGCTTCGATTCATTTTTTAAGGACGTCTTGTTTTGTTCTAGTCCTTAAAGGCCAAAACTTTTTTTTTGCACTGGGTCCAGCGCTGTGCTAACTTGATCTGCGTGAAAAAACTCATTATTATTATTATTACTTGCTTATTCAATTTTGTACTTGTGGAACAATTTTTACGAATCACATTTGTTTAAACAAAAATACGTCGGATCAAACTATACTTTCACAAAAAAAAATTTTTAGAATATCCCACAATTTTTTTGTATTATTTTTTATACGAATTTTTATTTCCCTCAATTAAACACCACTCTGCGCAAATAGAACGACTCATTTTGAAATTCAGATTATAGAGTGGGGAACTGAATAAAAAAGAGAAAACATGCGCGCGATCCATTCAACTTGTCTGAACAAAGATTAAAGTTTTCCTTTAATTCTGTTTTTAATGGAGTAGTGAGAAGCGTGAATACAGAAGGAAGGAATGGAAATGGAGGGGAATGGCAAGGGTGTAAAGTGATTTGACAGAATGACTATGGAAGGTGGTGAAAGAGGAATAGTTCAAAAAAAAGATGAAAGAATCCATATAGAAGGAGATGGGCTGAGATGGGGTTTGAAATGTGAGGCAAAGACAAGACAGAGAGTGAGTGCTAGGTGTTGCACTTTGCGAGCTAATCCTATTGCAATTTTAATAGAAAAAAAATATTATTTTCAAAAGTACAATTCAAATCCAAATAAACCGCCAAATCTACCGTATTTTAAACAAAATGCCAAATTCAAAAATTTATAATTCTCAATTTTTTTCCTTTTTTGGCTTTTATTTTTGTTTCATTAGCTTTTTTTCTCTCCCTCTTTGTGAGTTCTACACTTAGTTATCTACTTCTACTTTAAATCTTGTGCCTTATTGCCTTTTGAGTCCCGACAATCGGTTTCCTTGAAAAGGTTAAAGAATGACAAAAAAAGGTTTAAACATTTACAAAAGGATTTGGGGCCTGAAGTGATTTGAGAGATCGAAAGATAAAAGAGAAATGAGAAAGGTTAAATCAGAAAACGTGGAGTTTGAAAAAAAAGGACTTTGAAATGGTTTAGGGAGGATGGAAGAAGTGTCTGAATGCACTTAAAAGATTGCTTTTAAACAAAAAAATGGAAATAGCACAAACGTTGAGTATCTTTTTTTGAATATTGTACACAAAACTTCTGTGACAGAAGAAAAAACTGGAGAGGAGAATTAAATGGATGTAAGAGAGGCGTGAAAAAAAGTGAATAATTTACATTTTTTCAACAAAAAAATTTAAACGGATTTTTCTTTCCGTTGCAGTGCGCACTTCCTCTCTCTCTTCTTCTCCTCTCAATCCCTTCTGTTTATTTTTGTGCGTGTGCACACTTAATTTTGCCTCCGCTACTTGCCTAGCAACAACAAACAACGCTGTCGCCGAATATCGTCACCAACAATCCAACATTGAAGTTTTCAATTATTAACACAAGCTTTGATTGGTAGAAAAAAATTATTTTTCCCCCACCGCCAATTTTTTTTTTGTATTCGAATTACTCCATATTTCAATTCACTCATTCAATTTTTTTTACTCACACTTACTCAACTCCCCTCTTCTTCTTCCACTCCATCCTTCTCCTCTCCTTTAATGAGTTTTTTTGTTTGATTTTGATTGTTGCTCTACGTATTACCACAATTTTCCGTCGTCGAATTGGAATGGTGAATTTTTTTGGTTGTCGCCAAATTTTTATATTATATTTTCTGTGTTTTTCAACAAAACAAAAAGTGGAATAATTTCAACTGTGGAATAGAGTAGTGTTTGGAGGTAGGGGGAATTAAGGGGAAGAAGCGACGACCACAAAAAAAATTTATGTGACAAAATGCATCAAAATGAGCGAAATGAATGAAAAAATGAATATTTGACCAGCTTCCGCTCTATTGAAATCGTATTCCTTTCCCCCATTTTTTTGTTCTTCTGCCTTTTGCATGTGACTTTTGTAGTTTAAATCTATTTTTTTTAATAATGTAAACTACTTATTTTAAAAATTTTATAACCAAATTTTTTTTTGTTTTTAGAAGTCGGACAACGGCTTTTTTTCTTTATTCTATTTACCAAACCTTAGATGCGCCATCTGAATAGTATAATGTTGTAGTGCTTAAAAATTGTAACCTTTAATATCGGGTTCTACGACGAAAATTGAGGTTTTAACAAAATAGGTTCTTGCAAAGAAAATATGGTCCCACAACGAAAATCATATCTTAACCCTATATCCATTTTACTATAACGAAAAGAAATTCTTGCAATAAAGCAAAGGTCCCAAAACGACTATGAGATTTTAGCAACAATAAAAGTCCCACAAGGAAAATAAGGTTTAGGCGTCGACCATTATTTTTTTTGCTGTCGACTTAACTCTTGTATTTGTCCTTCTCGTTTTTTTCTTTAAAATTTTGTTCCAAAAAAAATTTGTTGAATTCAACTTTTAATTTTTTGATAATTTGTTTCAAAAAAAATAATTTTAGGTAGTACTTCGTCTCCAGAATATAATTTAAGAGTAAGACAGATTTTGCTTATGGAAGTTCTTCAAATTTTAACATCAAGACTATTGGTTTTTGTCTGAAACCTTTAAAATTTAAGACAACCTTTAATAGGAAAATTGCTCAAGAAAAAAAAAAAGGCAACATAACCAGGAATTCAGTCAGAGTTTATAGTCAAGCTTAACTCTAAGCTAAATTTATGAGCCTAGGTCCATGCCTAAACCTAGATCTCCGGCCAGACTCAGATAATCATTAGCTTTAAGTCGAGGCTATGAAGAAATTTAAAAAACTTTATTTAAAATGATGACATTTCACTAAATATTACATTCCGCTTGGGACATATTTACTTCATGTTTTTATTTCATCAAATATTGATTTTATAGGCCAAAGCGCTGTATTGCCATCATGCCATCGTTTATTCGCTCATTAAAATTAAGATGAAATAATACTGTTTAGTCGAGAATGCAAGGATATTTATACAATCATAGACTATTCTTTTTCTTATTTCAAATAACTTTTAATTTTTGCTTGTTTAATGGCACCAAATGAATTCACGGCTTAGCTTCACAGCTTTGTTATTCAGACGCCGTGGCTTCGGTGGTTCCATAAAACAGTAAAAGTTCAAATACCTTCAGGTTTTATTTATTTTTCAACCAAGGCCAAGTGAACTTTCGTGTTAAAGTTTGGCTTGAAATATGATGGACAACCGTGCACAATGCATGCTATGAATATTTGTCGGCTTTGGTGGGTTTTGCGCAGTTATTACTTAACTGTTCCGATTTTATTTCGCAAAAGAAATTATATAGACTTATTACTTTTAAATTCTTGGCATACTGTCTATTTTGCCAAATTCAATAAGTACATTTTTGCTTTATTATAGAAGACGACTAATAATTAGTCTCACAACGACTTTGCACTCTTTGCAAAACAAGGATAATACGCAAACTAAATTTTGAATTTCACATATCGTTACGCAATACTTTTAAGTCACAAAGGTAAACTCACGGTAAATGGCAACTCATGAATTTCAACCTTCAATAAGTCAACACGACTGCCGCAACTTGAAAGCGTCGCAAATAGATCTTTAAAAGCAAAAATTTTGCGAGTTGACTGTCGCGAGTTGAAATTGCCGCGAACCTTCAGCTGTTCACTGATTTTATGTTTTGTTTCTTTAATTATAGAATTTGTTTTAAAATAAATAATTTTTTTATCATTTTCAAAATCACATTGAAAAATGAGTTGCAAATTTTGTAATTAAAATGTAATTTTGATTGTTTAATATTGTTAAGAATTGTATAACCAATTGAACGAGATTAGCAGCAATCCTTTTTACAAATATTAAAAAGTAAATACAGACGCATGAAAACGCTAAACACAAAGAACAACGAAAAAAGTACAAAAGAAAAAGACAAAAAATCAATAAAAAGAAAAAACAATAGTTATTTTAAATCAATAAATAGTAATAAAGTTCGGTCAGGACCCAAATTAATTGCGGGAAAGTTTGGTTTAAAAATATTGAAAAATAGTTTAAAATCTTAAAAATATATATTAAAAATGTCCCGACAAGTCCCCGACAAATACATTCTTAAAATACAGGGTAGCCCAATTTGGAAGCGGGATTTGTTTTGGCCATAACTTTTTCATTTTTCAACCAATTTTCCTAATATTTTTTATTATACTTCCAAGATCGAGAAAATTTGTTTCAAATAAAATATGACAACAAATTTTATTAAGCTAGGCCAAATGGCCCGGCCCTTCAGGTCGGCGTTTTCCTTTTGAAATTTTACCTACCGTATTAAATGAAATTTTTTAGTTTGAAATTTAAAATGCTAAATTCGCGCGCTTGGCATTTTGAAATTAAATATGAAACACATCTACAGTAACATATTCATTGATTTTCACAAATAAACAAAAATTTTTAATTCAATTTTTAAATTTGGCATTTTAATTCAATTTTAAATTCCCGCCTGACATTCTGCTACCCGGACAAACAGACAGATGGATATGAATTGTATTAAATTTAATTTAATTAAATTTAGCTTTACCTTCAATTAATCACTAATTTTTCTTTGCTGTAAGTTGGTGGGCAGCCTTACAACCAACCAACGTATGGAAAAATACGATAAAAAACCAACAGGCGCCCACTAAAAATATAATTAATAGATGTAAGATAAAGCAAAATTTGGTAAGCCGCAAGTTGATAGACTGTCTCTCAATGCCTCTCAAAAGACAAATGCAAAAATTGTATCATGTTGTTTAAAAGGCAAATAAAGAAAATAAATAGCTTATTATAACAGACTTATAAGAAAATCTAACTTTACAACTACTGAAAGCTTTCAGCTTGAGGTAAAAGAAAGTCGAAATTCGAAAGAAATATTTTTGTAAATTTCCCAATAAAATTGTTTGGCGTAATGCACTTTTTGAAAACAATTTTAAAATTTAAAAAAAATTCAAAATTTTTCCAATTTTTTGGAATTTTGGGTTTTCTGATCTGTTATTTATTTCTAGGTTATATTTTCTAGGCGGAATTCTGCCAACTGTTTCAGTCAGTTGTAATAATTAGTTAATCTAGTTGAGAAGTATCGGTTTATGGTTAAGCTACACACCACATCATTTTTATTAGGATTCCGGATTTTATCTGCACAAATTCTCTAAAAAAAGCTTTTGTGCTTTATATAGTCGTTACATGCGTCGTCTTAACACAATGCATGTAACGCCTTAACATACACACTGTAGATCTGGACTAAATTTTTTCTTTAGGTAAAAAAATAAAATTCAATCAAAAGCGTTCATTAGAGTTTATATCTATCATTTCTGCTTGGCTTTTTTGCCTAGCTGAATATCCTTTTTTTTGAAAAACCAGCTTTTTCCTATCAGGCGTACAAAATTTACTTATATTTGTGGGAGACTTGCCGAGACGGTTTGGGTTGTACTAATATTGCAAATTTATAGAAAACATATTTTCCGGAATTCGCTCCTTGGGCTTCTGTTACTGCCTTTTTTTTTGCTTTATTGTTTCATTAAGTCGCGAATTCCCAACACAATACCCGTTGATACCCAATTTGATTATTTTTTATTTTAGACAAAGATGATCCGACGCCAGGCACGCGAACGCCGTGAATTTATCTACCGTAAACATTTAGAGGAAAACAAAGCGCTGTTCAGGAGCGCCGTAAACGCGTCAAGAATGCGCTTCAAAACAATTCCAAGATTCCCGAGAGTCGCGCAAGGACGCCGTCAACCTTGTCAGCCAGCTGCCGTGGGGCGAGCAGACGGACACTGTCGATGACGAGTACCGTTGGGCGGGTTGCGAGGATCCGTGCGTTGTCATCACAACGAGTCGTGATCCGTCTTCTAAATTGAAGGTTTTTGCAAAGGTTTCGACTTTTTTTAATTTTTAGTTTGTAATTTTTTTTATAATTTTGCAAGTGGTTTTAACTTGCCAGATGTGTTGTCAAATGGTATTAAATGACTCATACCAAAGCTGCGGCCGGTATCATATAATTGCTATAATTTCAAACCGGTCTTTTATAACATGGAGCCTATTTTTTACAGGGAAATTGATAAAACACTTTCATGGTGTTGAATATCATGTAACAATCTCATTTTCAAAAATTTCCAAGTTCCTATTAGTTGCTTTTTAAGAGCGATTTTGTCTGATTTAAATCCAAACAATTTTGGAGTTTGCCACCGATCTTAATTTTTTTTTGACCGGATTGAAATCGGTAGCAATTGTCAACACATATTTTTTAGCTTGTGTTTTAGCACGATTGATTTTTCAAATTTTTTTTAATTTGTTAAAAAAATATTTGCCAACTTAAGATTTTTCTTCTTTTCCAAATATAGAAAGAGTGCAAAAATAAATACTACAATATAATCTTAAATCAGACACTAAAACTTTTTGACTTCAATATTGATATCTAATGAGTCTCTAACTAACTGTGGAAAGTTACTGTAATGATGAGACTGTCTCGACCAATTTCAGACTCAAATAAAAGCACTTTTCTACTTTTGAAATTTTAACATTAAAAATTGCGAAAAATAGAACAAATTTTTTACCATATTGACTTCCTTTTTGTTTTATTGCTTTATAAATGGTTTGATAAGCTTCTTCGTATCAGTTCAGTATGGCGGTTTTTTTTTGAAAGAAATAAGTGGTTTTTGTCAGATAAAGCATAATTTTTAATGTAGCTCAAGTTGGTTGATAGTCAAATTGGGCGATTTTCACGACAAAATTCGCTTTATCTTACATTTATTACGTACGTTTTTTGGGGATCGCAAAATGGCGAGGCACAAATTAGTTGAGCACAGATGGATTAAAGGACGAGCTGGGTTTAGAGGCTATTTGGTGAAGCACGGGTTGCTTGGGGTTATTTATTTCCGCCCGCTTTGATTTTTTAACATAAACAATATAGTTTTTTAAATTGAAGTCTCGCTTAAAGCCGCCTGTGCCCATAATCCTAATTGGAGGTTTAGCTATAAAATTCTCAAATGTCACTAAAGTAATTTTTGCGTTTAGGAAATGAAACTTGTGATTCCCAACTCGAGGAGAATCAATCGCGGTGGACACGACATTAAGGGAATTGTTGAAGCCTGCAAGGGAAATGGAGTAAGTTTTTCCGTTGGTTTTTTGATTGGAATTTTACTAGTTGATCAAGAAAATCTGCACAATTATCATACCTAAACTTTTTGGTGCAAAGAGCGTTTCAGAACCAATTATAGCTTATTATCAAATTGAAAGCCCATTTTCATTTCAAGGAGCACTGATTCAATAATGTTTTGTTAATAATATGATAATGAGCTATAATTGGCGACGAAAAGTTATGTTTTGTTAAATGATTTTGCTTTCATAAGATCCAAGTCTATTTTGTTTTCTTTTTGCTAGTGGACTGTTTGCCGGTGGACTTTTTATTTGATTCTTTAACAAACTTTAACAAATTTTAATTTTATTTTCATTTACAATTTTTGTATCATTCATTGAAAATGCACTGTTAAGAACAAAAACATTAGCCAAGTTTATATAATAAATACGCAAACAAAGTCTTTTGGCGGATAGGCTGTCTGGCAATTACTCAGGCGTGGCTCGTCCGACAAAAAGTCTCTTTTATTTAACGTCTGACGGGACGTAAATATACTTTTATTACAGCTTTGAGAACACTAATCAAAGTTAAAATTAAATAATTTGAATTTACTAAAACTGAATTTTTTTTATTTAAAGCATTAAAATTTAATTCGTAAAAATTTATTTCTGTTATTCAGATAACGGATCTCATTTTGTTAAACGAGACGCGCGGTGTGCCCGACTCAATGATTGTCTCACATTTTCCACACGGCCCGACCGCCTACTTCAGTCTGGCGAATGTGGTGATGCGTCACGACATTCTGGACCAAAAGCACATGTCCGAGCGGTATCCGCACTTGATTTTCCACAAAATTAATACTAAAGTCGGCAAAAGGGTTGGTTTTTTTTTAGTCAAATTTTTCTGTGTTTTTAGGGACACCAGTTGAGACCGCAGCCATGGGCATTGGTGGGTTATGGTTCATTAATCTTTTCGCTTTTATATTATATTTTTCCTTCTTTAATTAGAGAGGGAATATATGTCGATTATGGAGAAGGTTAATGATACATCACCCATTAATACTAATGGCCTGAACGCGTTTTTCCAGAACGCAGCTTTTTGTAGGAATGAGTGCTTCCGTTTCAGAAGGGTATTCATTTCATTTTTCTACCGTAACTTAGAGACTTATTTGGGCAATAATTTTGGAATGGTAGTTTTATTGTCTTTGTGTGATTAGCCTAATTTCATGTGCTTGTGTGAAGTTGACTTGTTTTGAACTGAAATGAAAGCTCTGATCATGATTTATATTACTGGCTGACAATATGCGCAACCATGGCTGATTTTTGGCTTTTTTTTTTTATAAAATGGGCGCTTTCCGAAAGTCTTACCTTTTCAAAAAGATAAATATTTAATTGATTGAAGTCGGCAAAAGGGTTTGATCTTTTTCTTTTTTTTTAATTTTTCTGATTTCTTTGTTTCAGCTTTAACAGAAATTTAGAGACTTATTTAGCTATAATTGTAAAAACTAGCGCGGTAATTTCAGTGTCTTCGTTGATAAAGCTTTACCTCACTTAAAGACCATTGAAGTTGGCGTGAAATCATGCGGACTCAAATATAACTCTAAATATGGGTTACTAATCCTCTTGCATTTTATTTTCGAATGTTTAACATGATACTGAATAAAAGTAACATTAATAATTGACAGCGTTAATCAGCATAACCCAGTGCCGATTAAAAATAGAAAACATGGGTGCAAAACTATTTTCGTTCTTGTTTTTGCGAAAATTTTTGTTTTCCAAGAATTTTATACTTTTTAAAGTATAAAAACCATTTTTGAATGTTTCGATTCCTTTTGATTTACGGGCTTTGTTTTTCTTTTTGCTTTTAACTATTCTTTTGGAAGTTTTAATCTGTTTTTCTCCCCTAACGATGCGGGAGCTAGCTGATTCACAGGTGCCGTCACCATTTTGTAAAATTTGCTTTTCAAAAAATAAAAAAAAATTTGTTTTATTTTTGATAATTTTTCTGTTTCGGTTTTTTGGAGAACACTTTCCGAATTTTAAAATTCCCCAAATATTAGCCGTTTTATTTTTTAAAATTCAAATTTTTTTTGTTTCGTCGTTGAACAGGGATGCATTGACACTAGAAATTTACTAAAATTTGCAGTTTTGTATAGTTTGAACCAAAATCATTTATTTTGCCGTTGGAGGTTTTCGGTTCTCCAAAAATTTCCATTATTTTTAATATGAAATTAAGGTTTATTTTTCGTTAAAATTTGTTACTTTAACCATTTCCATTCTTCGATTATTTTATGTGTTTAGGTAACAAACATCCTCAAATACCTCTTTCCTGTTCCCAAACCTGATAGCAAGCGCGTTGTTACTTTTGCGAACACGGAGGATTTCATTTCCTTTCGACAACATGTCTACAAGAAGGGGGACGGCCCCGAGATTGAGCTGGAAGAGATGGGACCGCGTTTTGAATTGAGGCGTAAGTCTTTTTTTTTAGAGCCGATAGTCGTTGCAACCCCTGTCGACCAGCTCGAAAAATAAGAGACATATTTTAACAGTATTATTTTGCTGTTTTTATTGCAGAATTTTTTCTATTCGCAAAACACATGGCTTGGTAATGTAGGAATCAGATCTTTAGGGGACACTGCGTACCGAATCGAGAAACATTTAGTCGATACGACATTGCTGCATTTTTGGGGACTTTTTATTTTCTTCAACCAAAAATCGAAGTTTTAAAACAATATTGAATTTTGTAAAGCCTTTTTGTCCCAGCCTGTTTGCCTGTGTTTTTTTGTCCTAGATCTGTATATTAGCTGACAGCTGTTTTGTCGCTTATTTGGCTGAAATTTACTATTTTGCCTATAAAATGGCGTCGAAACGTTTTGGCACCGAAAAGTACTCACTAGCTGATTATATTTTAATTGTGTGGTTTTGAAGATCAAGTCAGTTTATTGTGCTTTTATAAAATGGCGTCGAAACGTTCCAGCGCCGAGAAGAATTTTAATCGATCGATGTTTAACGCTAATTAACCCACGACATATTTCAGCTTATTGCATTCTATTGGGAACGATTGACGACGCCAACTCTAGTGACAAGGAATGGGCTCTGCGAAGTTTTATTAACAAAAAAAAGGACATTCTCTATGTGCAAAACGACGAAAAGGAAGAATAAAAGAAAGATTTTTAAATTTGTTGTTTTTTATTGTTGTTGTTTAAAAAGGTTTTTTTGTTTTTAAAGAGAATAAAAAATTGAATTTTATGCAAAAAAAAAGGAGTTTTTTTTAGAGATAAAGCTCATGTCAGGGAGGAAAACGATACAAAAAATATAAACAACGGGGAGGCAAAAGAAGATTCGCGGTCCTTCCTTCATTCATCGGTGGACGGGATCCAGAATTTCTAAAGAAATAGGGGAATTATTAAATTTTTAGCAAAATAAAAGCAATACGCTTCAAAAAAAAAAAATTTCAAAAATAAAAATTAGTAACGGAATAAGCATTGACATAATTGTTTAACATTGTAGTAGAGCACCATGTTCAGGACTTGTATTCATATTACGTGATGTGTGGTAACACAATAGTATTGTTAAAAATGTTTATATATAATATATGTGCACTGCCGCTCACCACTTCTCACATTTTCCTTTTCCTGGCTGCTCTTATTCTTTTGGTAAGACTAACTGCCAAACAGGGCTGTCAGCTTTCTTTTACAATGTTTTGTTATCTTACTCTCATTGGCTGTGTGGTGTTCTCATACGCTATCTTTATGAGACGTTTCACTACAACATGAATACAGTAAACAGTACTAAATGTGCTGTATTATGTCTAAAAATTACTCCGTTATATTAATTTTTATTTTCGAAATTTGTTTTTTTGTTCCTACAATAGAGAAAAAAACTCGTGCTTTGTTTTTTTTGTTAAAGTAACCTTGATTTAATGCATGAAAAGTACAAAATAAACTTTAAAAAACGAGCCCCAAAACATTGTAAAAAGCACGCGTCTAAATTGTAGCTAAAAATACTGTATAACCAACCAGTTGTGAGCACGCCGAAGTCAACATATAGAATTTTGGATTGAACATCACGTTTTCGATGGTTCCAGGATGGTCTGCCTTCAGCCGCTCCACAATCCGGCCCGTCTCACGCGACCAACACAGAATGTGGTCATCTGTCGAGCCGCAAAATATGTACTTGGAATCCGGCGAAAATGTCGCGTTCAGCGTCTCATTCTGCAAAACAAAAAAGTTTTATTGCGTTTGGCCTTACGGAAATTTAGGAAAACTCAAAAAAGACTTAATATTTTGGCTCAAAGTCACTGCAAGCCAAACTTGACCATCGAAATAATTATTCAAAAGACCCCGGAAATAAAGGCCCATTTAAATTGTTTTATTACGCAAAATCTAAAGGTGTTAGATTTTATAACATATTTTTTTGGCTAAAGCTTCTACACTGTTTGTTTACATTCCACACTGTTTGTCATATAACTCTCTAATCTGTTTATAAATTGCATTTCAGCGTAAGAACAAGCAGTTTTGTTCAGACTGGAAAGCTAATTTAAGGAAAAAAATTAAAATTTGCCCTAAACATTGCGAAATATTAAAAATAAAAAAAAATTCAGAAAAGGAAAAACAAAATTAACAGAACTTATAAAAGACATATGAAAATGTTTCAACAACTCAAAAATAAAGTAGCATTCGGTGATTACATTGTTTTTCATGGTTTGTACAATTAGTGCAAAAAATAAGATTTTTTTTTCGTTTTTGGATTAGCATAAAACTGTCATTTCTTAAGCTAAATTAATTCTGCGGTAGTTGATTAAAAGCGCATTATCTCTTCTATCTAACGCATTTTACTGCATCTCTCTAAAACATCTCTAACAATTTTTATGTTATTTTGAACAAAGTGGGTATCTTTTTCTGGGTCACCAACTTCAAAGCCGCTTTTAAGGCACTAGGAGTACTTTTTTTAAATGAATAACACCATTGTGTTCAGCACGTTTTTATCTTTCGATATAAACAGGAACGACGCATGAGTCTTCCCGTGTTAATAATGAACAGAACATATAAAAATGTTTTAACAACTCAAAAATAAAGTAGTAGGTCCCGGTGATTACATACTGGAATTTAATTTGAATGAAGTATGCAACCATTATCTGTCAATTTAAATTGTTCTATTCGAAATTTTCTTTCCATCATAAGAACAATAAGTGTTGTCCTGGCTGGAAAAATTTTCCATTTAAAAAACTTAAAATTTACCAAAAAAATTGGTAAAAAACCAACTCGCAACAGTCAACTCCCGAATTTTTCATTTTATAATATCGACTTGGGCCACTTTGAGTTGATATTGCCGCAAATCGTCCTTTGTCCAAAAAATTTTCAAAAAAATATGAAAATTTTCAACAGCAAACAATCGTTGCAGGACAGGAGTTCAACAAAATGGAAAAAAGGGGGAACCAAAAAGATATACATTTCTTGAGTTTCGACTTCTGTTTGATTAAACATCCCTTACACTACAGTAGTTTCTTTATACGATTGTAAAAAAGGGGTTAACCTTATCGTTTTCATGTCCAGTCAGCGTGTGCGTAATGCTTCCATGGAAAGCGTCAATCAGGCGCATAAAGTTGCCGTTCGTCGTAATTAAAATAGATTTTCCGTCTGGAGAAAATTTCATTCCCGTCCACTCCACATTTGTCTCTAATACTAGTGTGAAGGTGTTAAAAGGGCCCTAAAAAAGAAATGTGTTTAAAAAAAATGAACAAAGCATAAAGCGCAAATTATAAGAAGCTACAATTAATCAGAAAGCTTACTTTATCGAAGGATCTGAGATCATAGAGTTTAACAACTTCGGAGTTGATGCCAGCCGCAAAAATCAGGCCTTCCGGATCGAAGGCGGCAATAGGCCTGGATGGTAATTGCATTAAACCCTAAAAAATATTAGTTTACAACTGTATGCGGCCTCCATTGGGGTAAAGGCAAAGAAAAAGAAAAGAGAGCTTTTATTTGAAGAAATTTCAAACAAGGAAGTAGGAAATCTTCTATTATGAGAAATACGGTATGATAATAGTACAAAAAGCAGAATCTCAGAAGTGAAAATTGAAGAAGAAGAAAGTGAAAAAAAGAACAGTGAAAAATTTGTAGTTACAATGTCACATGTCAAAAGGAGTTACGGTAGAAAAAATTCTACAGTAATAATTAAAATAGACAAAAAATTTGTTAGAAACATAAAAAAATGAAAAATGGTAAATTTACAACGTAAAAAATTTACAAACGTTAATATAACAAAAAAATATTACGGTAATAGCAGGTAACCTTTTAAAGTACAAATAAATACGCATACCGTAGCACATAATACATTAAGACAGTGAAATAAACAATTCTTAAAATTCAAGCAGTGTTACTGTAACAATGGTTAAAATAGTAGTAACGAGATAGTAGTAACAATACAGTACTAAGAAAGCATGATGTACAATATAAAAAAACCAAAAATTCAGTGCAAAAAATAGGACAGTAACATAATCAATAAACAATGACTATGGTGATTAAAAAACGCAACCGTAACAATCAAACCAAAAAATGTTTAATTTCCAAACCTGGCAAATGTTTGTCCTCAGATCCCATAAACGAATAGTTTTGTCCAACGACCCAGACAGAAACATGTCGTCCAACGGCGACATACACAATGTCACAACCTTTTTTGTGTGTCCCAGAAAATATCTCAAATATTTGTTGTCGTGAAGCGAAAGGTATCGGATCGTGTTGTCGACTTTTGTCGAAGAGTGAATCGCGTCTTTGTTGGCGTGGGCAAAGTGAATGAGATCGACGCCATACTTCTTGCTGTTCACCTGAACATAAATCCAGTAAAAAAAAACATAAAAAAACATGCTTAAACTATAAAGAGCGTCATGATGGACAGAAAGCACCATCATGCAGGCAAAAAGGCAAACTTTTTATCAAAAGAGGCCAAAAATTATAAAATTGAACTCTACTGGTGTAAACACCCAAAATTCATCATTGAATTTTGCTAATATATAAAAAAATACTTTTTTTAATTAACAAATTTATTGAAAAAATGCGTCATTTATTTTTGTTTTTTTAATCTAATCTAAAAATGCAATAAGCCGCAAATCGTGGAGAACAATATGCGTCCCCCATTTTGGCTTTTTTGAAGTTTAATTTTTCATCAATTCGTGCTTGCCGAACAATCTATAAAAAGTCCTAACAATTCAATTCAAAAAATACAGCTAGTGTAAAAAAACAAACCGATCTGAATTTTGTACCAGTATTGCAGTCGTAAACAATAATTGAATCGTCTTGCGAGGAAGTGATCAACGTCGTGCCGTCCGGCGTAAAGTCCATGTGATTAATGCGCTCGGTGTTGTCATTGAAACTTTTGGCGGACACCAAGCTTTTCACACTCGAATCCGTTATTTTCATTTCTTCGACGCGCAACAATTGGAAAGCAAAAAAACTACGAAACAAAACTCAACAATTTAGCTGTGAAATTGCGCAATTGAATTCAACTACAAAAATGAGAGCATTGAAATGGCAAATAAGTGGTTTAACGAAAGATAAAGCACAAAGTAATAAACCAAAAGGTATCAATGGCAATCAGACTGTAATCATTTGAGCAAAAATCCAAATATTTAATCAATTTAAAATTTTATTATAAAGAAAAATTAATTCAACAAAGATTCTGAGCAAAAAGAAAAAAAATTTAAAAGTATATAACAAAAATAATTTCAAAACAAATTAAAATAATTCAGACGCGTCCTCAACACCATTGATCGGGGCTTAGCTCAAAAAATAATATTAAAAACCCAAAAAACGAGAGATGAGTTCATTAGAGAAGAGACAAAACATACCAAAGACATAAACAGCAAGGACAACAACAGCTCGGACATGTGGAAGAAAAACGCGTCCCTTAGAGGACGGACAAAACAAAGCCTGATGTGGAAACCAGGAGTGAGTCCTTCTAAAAAGAGACAAAACTAGCCCAGGACATTAAAAAAAATTGTGTTCATGAGAAAATGGAAACAATGACTGCAGTACGGGGACAAATTCTTTATTGAAAAAAATAGAGTCATCGATAAGATCAGGAGACTGTAGAAGAGGAAACTGTTTTTTGATTTTAACAAGCTCCGGCCATGGAAAACCGAGACTAATCCATTAGCAGAGAATTAAAAACAATCTCAGACTTGAATCAAGGACAAGTCTTGTATTAGAGAGACAAAACAAAGCAATAAAAAAAGAGAAACGCTCATGCAACCCCCAAACAAAAAAATGACAAGATTTGACCCAAAGCTTTTTCAAAGAGCAGTGTATTGTCAGCTACGGTAGCAGTACAGTAAGAACATAACAAACAATTGCTATTTTTTGTGCAAAACTAAAATAAGACTCGTCAAATTGGTGTCACAATATTACCGTAATTTTGACTAATGCAATACGAGGTTAGGAATACGCGGAAAAAGCAAGAGGCTTTTGGCACATTTGTTGGAAGTAATGTCGGATAATGGATCGTCATAAATTCCTAACGTAATTTTCATATTCTCAAAAGTTTGAAAAACAAAAATAGTATTTAAACAAATGAGTTAAAGATTCCTTGCCTTTTACTGATTACAAGAACTGAAAAAAAAGCGTTTTTCTCGGAAGCGTTCGCTCTACACACACATCGTCATAGCCCTAAAGCAATAGACATTGCGCCGATAAAAACAAACTTTACTAACTTACCGTTGCAATAAGCTTTTTTTAAAAAACCTCAAAAAAATAAATGAAGACTAACAACGGGCAATAGTAAAACATTAAAGGAATATATTAAGAATTATAAAAAAAAAATCAACCAAAAATTTACACACGAACCAAAAAAAAACTGTTAAAAAAAAAAAAATTATTTTGACGTTTCAAAAATTATTTCAATCTCGTCGTCGTCCTCTTCCACCATAACAGGGACGACGCCGCCGCCGTCAATTTTGCCATTCGACTGGCAGACGAAATAGTTGCTGTTCGTTGAATTGTCTACAGTTTCGGTCTAAAAAACATGGTTATTATTTAACAAATTTGAATAGAAAGAATTGTTTGCTTAAAAACTTGTCAAATCGGGAAGCCGAGCTCATTACGTTAAAGAATAATAGAGATAAAATGTTCCTTAACGTATGACGCTTTTCAAGTTCATCACTCCTAATGTATAAGTTTCAAAAAAAATTTTTAAAACGTTTAAATTTTATTGCCTAAATACGTTAGCTTTATAATTGAGCAAACCTCTGAATCCGACCCGATGTCAATGACTTCGGGTTTTTCAAACAATGTTCGCAGGTTGCTAAACGGACTGCTCGGACTGTTCGGTTCCGACTCGGCAAGGTCGATTTGTTCAATCTCTTCGTACTCAGAACCTGTCATATCACAATCAATGGTTTCGTTGGAAACGCCCGGAAGAGACTGTGAAGAGTGCTCACTGGTCTAAAATTGGATATGAAACAACAAAAAATAATTTACAAAAAAATGTAAATACAGTCAAACCTCTCTATAAGATACCCTCTCTATAAAATATTTTAAAAAAATTTACTCCGGCTACAAGATACATCCTTAATTTTTTTTGCAAAATTGCAAAAAATTTTGGAGTTTCACAAAATGTTAACCCACTTATAAAATATATTCTCTATAAGATACTCCCTCATAGGTGTATCTTTTAGAGAGGTTCGGCTGCAGGTTTCTTATGATGCTTTTTGTCGCTCGTGTCAATTGTCAAAGAACTCATATCATGGTCAAAGGACCCGTGCTACCAGCAGATGTTTTTCAACAGTATTTCCGATATATTTCACTTTTTTTCCCGTTCCCCCTAACTTCTAAAACGCATTATTCTAGCCAGTATTTAATAAAAAAATTAATTTTTTTCAAACGCTGAAATAAGTAATAAAAAAACAAAAACCTCAGAGTTGAGGTCGATAATCTCCAAATCATCTTCAATTTCAACGCAAGACAAGTTGCTTGCTGACGGCCCGTTTTCCAGCCTCAATTTCTTGGCACTTTTATTAAAGTCTTCAGCGTCCATTCCTTCTAAAACAGAAGCGTTTCTCTTCTTATTTCTATCCTCAGCAACCTGAAAAATAAAAATGGTTTATAAAATTGAAAAACGTGCATAATTAAGGGCACAAAAATGGCAATGAATGCTTGTTTGCATTTTCAATGCTCCAAGCCTAAGCATACTAAGCGACGCCCAATTTAGACAACTCACTAACACGCGCTCACCAAAAATGTAGCAATTACTTTTAATAAAGCGCAATTTGGCTTGGCACGACTTGGTTTGGGTGTGGTCTATTACATCAATTATTTAACGCCCGTCAATGCGACTTCTTAGTCAGTTTTTAATGAACTTTGAGAAAAAAATCAAGCCCTTGAGCCCTAAACGGCTGTTTCAAATTTCGATTCTTTCGCAAGCAAACCGAACAAACTTCAATGTAAACTCTACTTTATAATTGAATCACGTAACATCCTTGAACCCTTAAAACAAATGAGCTTTGAAGGAGTAATTCGAGACCAGGCGACACCACATTCTGCGCCAATGCAACCCTATAAAAATAGGAGATTTTTTGTAATGCTACTGTTGCATCGCAGTATGTTTTGCAATTTGAGTCTAAGGGTAGCCACGTTAAGTAGAAAGAAATTTTTATGTTCACAATTTGTAAGGGGGTCTTAAAAAGCCAATAACTGCTTGAACTCGATTTGAACATAATTGATTCAGTCCTTCAAATTCACATTAACAATATTGAATGCTAACCCAAGGCCATTTTAAACAAAAAAACGCAAAAGTGAAACATAAGATAAAAAGTATGAAGTGACCTTGTATTTTACCGCTTCAACAATTGACTCTTCCTCAAAATCGTCTTCATCGTCGTCGTCGTCGGGTTTCGGCGACGAAATGTCAATGACGTCGTCCAATTCGTTCTGCTGTGAAACGTCCAAAAGGCCTTCGGACTTCATTTTTAATAATCTCTAAATAAATATATTTGACACAAAATTTTATGAAAGCAAAAGCCAAAGTATTTGTTCGAATTGAAAACACATTCGACTCGTTTAGCCTTTTTATTAAACTCTTATTCCAAAACATAAACTCATTTAATTGCATTTTTAACACTTAATTGAAGATATTCACAAAAGAATTGACATAAATTAGAGGACCTCAGAGCCTTTCAATACCAATTTAAAAATGGGACCGAAATCACACAAAGTAATCAAAAAATTTAAAACAAACATAAAACAAATTGAAAAAATTTAAAAGTAAAAATAAAGCCAAGTACAAATGCTTTAAAGCTGCACGTTTTTAGTTAAAAATTTTACGAATTTTGATTTTTTTACAAGTAATGTGGCTAGAAAAAAAATCATTGATATTGCACGGATACGAATACCATTCACGGTAGATACATAAAGTATAAAAATTGCGTACAAATTTGATTGCAACACAAAAAAAAGCTCGATGCAAGAACCGTAGGCCCTAGTGCAAAATCAAGAATGAGTCCGATCCCTTATATTCAGTCAAGATATTGGTCTGAGCTATATTCCCATAAATTTTCTGAATAACCCTAATAGCATACACAATTTTTAACTAAATCTCAAAATTTAATAGATGTACTACTTGGCGCCAAATTGCCCACACAAAAAAATCAAATAAAATGTCCTAGGCTCTGGCTTTGGTTGGTGGAGGGTAAAAGCTCCGTAATCCTCTCGATTGTTAATTTTACAAAGAACAAAAGTGTGCAAAAACAAAAGGATTGCAGAGAATTTACCCACTCCTGGTTGACGCCAAAATATAAAACCAGCACAAAAAGTAAAAAACCTCGTTTAGAGAAATCAATCCTTCTTCGCTAGCCGTCCACGTCTTAACTATTCCCTTAACCGCAGTGTTGGTTTTTTTCTCAGAAGTTGGTGCCACGCTGTTTCCGTTTCCGAATGTCGTTGATCCTTAAGGTTGTTTAAGATGAGTATAAAGTTAAATTAAATGGATAACGCAATTAAAAATATTTGGTTTAACAAAGCACTACAATGTTCCGCTATACAGACTTCCCGCTGGTAAGGCCCTAGGACTTTTTGTCGGACTTACTTACCTTTAAAACACTCGTTTTTTTAAGTTCATGTTATAAAGACTTGAACTGGTTCTCTGCCGCTTCACTAAAGTATGGTTTAGATAGGTATAAAACAAGAATTAAATTTAAATTGTCTTTTTTTCCAAGCAGAAATTTACAAAAAGTCTTTTTGTATGATAAAAAAGCACTTCAAAGCATTGAATTAACGATACAACATTTCACTGCATAAAAATTATTGTTTCTCAAAGTAAAACAAACATTATGATCCAGGGCATACTTCCCATCTACGTACGTCATTAAACTCAAAAAATTTAGGCAAATAAAACCTTAAAAAAAATCTAAATAATAAAAGTTTGCGTCCAAACTCTATAAAGCTAACGAAAAAAAAGGGAAATCACCTTTGTTAGTATCGCCGACTTCCGTCTTATGGTAATCCTCATCTAAAAGCTGCTTCAACAATATTCTCCGACACCGAACATTCGTCCTTTCGACAACGTTGAATAGAAAATTTTCTAAAAAGAAATGATTGTAAATAAGAGAAAATAAACATTTTCATAAGAAATAATTTTTTAACGAGTTTCAGGCGCAACAATTATACAGCACACGCCTGAAGCGTTGGTGTTGAAAGTAAACTTTTGAGCCTTGACGTCTAAATACTCGAAGTGGGCATATGTGGGGCGAATACTTGAGCAAATATTTAGGCGTCCAATTACTATACGGGAATATTGAGAAAAATGAAAAAATGACAATACATAAAAGATGTGAATAACGACGTCTTATACGCCGGGCAAATACACAGGCTAAAGCCATTTTCGCATTTATATTTTTTATAATATTCGAGGACCAAGCGTTAAAGGTAGACACTTAAGCAACAAATCTATTAAGGAAATATCTGCATGCCGTACATTAGGTAGGAATGTACATTTAGAATGCCATAATTTTGTCACAACGACATTAGGTAAATCTTAGCACGCCGGGAATTTTGGCCAAAAATTTGGACGCCATTCATTCCAGTACAAAAATTTTAAAGCCTTAGAATTTTGTGGAATAGACTATTTGAACGAAGGAAAGTTCGGAGCCAAACTGCCACAAATATCTATCTTTAACGGTTAACGAAAAAAAACAAAAAATTAAAATGACCATAAAGCTCTTTGTCTTTGGGGACGACCATATCTAAAATTGGGCAGTCGCCTTTCTCTCGAATTTTGTTAAGCATTTCTTCGATGTCCTCAATTGTTACACACCTAAAAGCGACAAAAATTACATTACGAAATTAAGAATATAGACTAATAAAAATAGAAAGGACAAATCAAAATGCTTTCAATTAAAGTGAGTGGAATTGCCAAATCGGTCAGTAGCTTAAAGTCGTAACTTTGTGCAAATTGTAATGATGGCGGCAAAAGTTTCCTTTTTAATACCTTATTATCATATCCATTCCAAGAGTCTCATAGCTGAACATTTTTTTGAAGCAGAGCATCTTCAGAAATTAAAAAATTAAACTCCCATCTATAACACAAAATATAAACACTTTCAATAATAGGCTTGTCCTGTACAAATAAATATCTCTTTCAAATTCATTTAAAAAACAATAAAAATGTTCCAAAAAAGGTAATTATTGCAGATTTAAAAAAATTGGAACACCTTGCTGCTATTTGTTGCTGAATATTCCAAGAATGAATATTTTAAATGGTATAAAAAATTAATTTCCTATTTTAGAACCTCCGCTTTCCCAACAAAGCCAAAAAGTTACTTTTTTTATGCAGCGATATAATTCATTAAATTATTCCTTAAAAGCAAATTTGATAAATTTAAATAAAAAGTGACAAAATTTAATAAAATAAAGTAATTGAAAAACAAAACTCCGTCTCAACAGGAGCTTTGGAAGGACTTAAAAATAGAAGTCACGGGCTTCATGTTAGAGGAAATACAATATGTAAAATCCAAAAAAAAAATTAAAAAAAAAGGAAGTCAAAGATTACCTAAAACCAGCGCACTTATCCATTTTTGTGACCAAAACATTGACATGTTCGGTGAGCATCGCATTCAACGGGTCCAAATCAGTGTCCATTAAAACAATCTTTTGGTGATGACCTTTTAGCCTAAACACAAATCGCGTTACCAAAAGATTAAAAAGAACAAAAAAATTAACTGATCGCCGTACTCGGCGTCCCCGTAGGTGACGTACGGCGCCAAAGCCTCTTCGATTTCCACCAATTTGGCGCGCAACTTGTCGATTCGCTCAATGTAAAAGATTTCTTGGCCCGCGGGCAACTCAGACTCCTCCAAAATTTTTAGCTGCTTTAAACACGCCTAAACTCGGTTTTAAGCAGTTTTGTCATTTTTTTCGCATTTCACTCCGGCCGTATAGCTCCGGATTCAAACGAGCTAAATTAACTACGGATTCAACTGGGCTAAATGCACTGACCCCGAATTCATAAAAGGAATCATAGTCATTTTTTGTTTATGGTTCTGGGTTTAAATTAAAGAAATAGCTCCGACTCTGGCTTAGAATACGAATTCAAATAAATTTTATTACACATTTATTTTGAATCAATGAAATATATCGTCTGCCGACGTAATTGGTTATTTTTTTTGTTTTTCATCAAAGATCTAATCAAATGTGCTAAAAATTTGAACCAAAAAAGTCAGAATTATATGTTTTAATTTAACTGCCGGATTCAAATAGCCGGATTGAACTGACATCGTATAAAACTCCAGTCAAAAGTGGAGTCAAAATGATTTTAACACTCCAATTCCAAACTCAAAAATAACGGAGTCAAACTACAACATTAAGTCTAAGCTAAAAACTTACGTCTTTGTGCTTCTCTGCCACTGCAATTTTCTCGTCTATTGACAGTTTGGAGCATTTCTTCGCATTCTTTTCATTAATCAATGTTTTCTTTGAGGTCGACGGTATCATCTTTTTGTCTGTAATTGTTGAATTTGGTTGTTGAGCTAAAAAATAGTTGTGAGTTATTCATAAGAGATTTTCATGCTAAGAAAAGTAAAAATTGGAGCAAATTATATAATGTTGTTGGACCTCTTGCTGTCGGACAATGTGGTGAAGGGCATATCGCTGGATTTTAGTTTTTTTTAGAAACAAAAAACACAAAAATTCAAGAATAAAGTATAAAAATTAAATTTTCTCCGCTCCCGGGAATAGTCCACTATGCAAACAATCCGCCGTAAAAGCGAATAAAACTTGAGTTTAATTACTAAATCACATACTTTCTGTATTTGTAGAATTCCTATTGCTGCTGCTGACCACTTGAATATCGCCTTTAGACGTAGTTGAGGACGAAACAGAAGGACTTCGAATTGAAGACTTAATAAGTGTCGGTTCAGGCAGTAAATCAGCAGTCTCGGAAGAAGTCGGAACAACAAGTATAGCAATTGTCTCCGGCATTTTTATTGGTTGAAGAGTTTCCGGTTCTTTGGAAAGTTGCGATGCTTCTGGTTTTTCTGTAGACACAAGCGTCACTGGGTTTTCTGCAAGAATAGGCGTTTCCGGGTTTTCTGACAGAACAGAAGTTGCTGGGTTTTCTGCATTTACTGCAGAATCTGGCAATATTGAAAGCTCAGAAGACGTTAAAGTACTATTAAGAGATGTATTTGTCGGTAAGTTATCACAATTCGGTTTTTCTGCAAGCTTGGCAACTTCAAGGTATTCAGCAGTTGCCGGTGTAACCGAAGGCGGCGGCAGAGCCTTTAATTCTTGTTCAATTAAAATCCTTGTCGATTCATTTAGATTTGATACCCCATTCTCCTCAGACGTTTCTGGTTTCCCGTTTAAAAGAGACGTTTCCGGCATTTCATTCGGCTTAGAAGGCTCTGGTATTTCATTAGACTCGGATAATTCCGGTTTTTGATTGAGCTGTATTGTCTGGTCAGGCAGTTCAATATTTTCTGCCAAAGGTTCTTTGTGCTCAGCTAACATTGAATAATCATCAACGGTTGTAACTATCTTGGATAATGTACTTTTTTCTGCAGTTCCTCCGTCCATTTTTTCATTATCCCCCAAATTCACATTTTTCTGAAAATAATCTAGATTGATAAAAACCCAAAAAATAACACAATGCCATATAATTATTAAAAGTAAAGCTTTCTAAAGGTTTGTCTGACAATAAATACAAAGTTTAAAACTACTTGAAAAAAAATCAAAACGCAAAATCATTAGCCAAATTAAAGTCCCTACTTCTTCATCTGATGAAATTTCATTCGTTTTCAAAGTTGACACCTCACCAGGATTCTCGGTTGGCTCGCTCTCTGGAACAATGCCAGAATTCGGTTCAGTTTCCGCAATATCGGTCATTTCAGCCAGAAATTGGTTGCAAAAATTTAAAAATATTTATTTAAAAAATTTTTTTTGAAAAAAATAAAGTTTAAACGCGCCAAAACAAATTTATTTGTTTAAAGTTTGTAAAATACAGTATTTTGAAGGAACAACGGTATGTTACTGTACTTTATTTTTTTAGTAAAATTGATAAAGACTTGGGTAAAAAATTTTTAAGTTTTATTACAAGTCGAGATATTAATTTTGTCTGTTCTCTGCAAATTTTTCCAATAGTTTGCACTTAGACATTTCTTTTGCTAACGTTTGGGAATTACACAATTCTTTGCACTGCTTTTTTTATTTTTAACAACAAGTTTTACGTCGTGTAAGTCTAAGCTTAACGCTTCACTTGCTTTCAATAATTCCCCTTTTCAGTTTTCTTTTAGTGCACTTTTTAATTTATACAAATGTTTCGGTCTCTGTACAACGATTACAAATATGCCGATGGCATTTATGGCAAGGCCCAAATGGTCGTCTGTGTTGTGTCCCCGCATTACGGAGAGTTTGTCAAAAATCTCATCGACGATTTTATTACACTTCGTTTTCACATTGTTCAAGTACGTTTCTATTACCTACTTTTACTGTTATCCGGCTACGTACTGATCATAAAACTAATATTAACAAGGAAAAGCTTAGCCCATTTATCATGGGCTTTAACTGGGACAACATATATAAATATCACTATCAGTTTTAGTACCTTGATTGGCTAAATTGCAGTTTACCTCCTTCGTCAAAGCAATAAAAAACCAAAACTGCTTTTTTACCCGTTGATTTATGTATCTCGAATGTTTCTCATTTAGAAGTTCAAAACTAAACACATCTCCTTATTAGCGTGTCACAAAATTATTCTGTATTTCAATCCATGAATTTAGACAAAAATCTGTTCAAAAATAAAGATCAGCATTAATTTACTTACGTTATGGTCCTCATAAATTTTGCTTAAGGGAATTTTTTTTTATATTTAATAAAATAATATTCATTCATAGCTGCTGCTTTAAGTTTTAAGGTACGCAAACAAAAAGACAAAGAAACAGAAAAACTAATTAATAAACCAAAATTGTTTCACAGGATAATATTTTTGAAACATAAGGACTATAAATACGGTTTATTGTATCAAAAAAATTGGTTCTTTCCGGTTATAGGGAGCCCAAAATAAATTTTTTTTTATGTTTTTTTTAGCATAGAAAATCCGATTTTAATATTGATTTTTACGGTATTGTTTTTGCAACGAGTGAAAAGGCTCTCGTCAATTTCGACCGTCAAGCCGGGACCACCTACGACGACAGAATGCTGCTGCATGCGTCAATTGCACACTTCGCGCAAGTAGTTGTTCCAATCAACGGTGGTGTCCTTCTGCATGTTCAATTCAAGGTCACAAAATCTTCCCAATGTCAATTCATGTGCCCAGCAGTAAATTTAAAAAAAATGAATTATTACCCTTGTAAATGCGACAAGTTCTCTTTCGACATCCCCATCGATTTTACGGACCAAACTATAACTTCATTTGATGTCCCTTGTCGCACATCATTTCACTCGGTAAAACGCAGTACTTTTGAAAAAATCGTACTGCTTTTTCTTCATTATTCACCAAGCGTGTTAATTGCTTGATTTAAATTAACTACGGTAGCATATTAATTTATTTTGGATGTTTGAATTAACTACGGTAGAACATAAATTATTTTTGGATGTTCTGAATTAACTACGGTAGTAGTATTTAAAATTCAAGTTTTGAGAAAATCGTAAAAAAAACATTAAAAAAATTTTTATTTATGGCTTCCTATAACCGGAAAAAACTGAAATTTCTTTTTTTTTTCGCTATTTTGGTGGCATTATGATTTACTGTATAAGTTTTATAAATCATTAAAAATTCTACATCTGAATAAAACTACGGTACATATTTATTAGATTATACATTTTGTACAGCAATTTACGGTATGCTTGAGTTTCCTTTTTTATTCAAGTCTCAGACAGAATATTACGGTACACATTTTTCAAATACTCAATTTTTTGTGGAATTTTAATATTTTTGCAATTAAAAATATAAAATGTTCACTATTGCATTATGAAGCTTTTAATGGGGGCAAAATGCATTCCGAATTGTTTTTTTGAAAACAGAAAAACATTTATCTGATGACAAAGTAGCCGATTGGTTTCGTTTTGACGATTGCAACAGCGCGGACACAGAGGACCTGGCGCAATATGCTAACGGCATTTCCAGCTTATTTCTTTTATCGCGCGTCAATGCCATTCCTTTTGGTGAACGACTTGGAAAACTTCACAATGCAATATCATTCAAGTGACGTTGCCGTTTTATTTGCTGGAGTTAGAAAGAATTCTTACATATTAACGTTTGCAGAAAGGTTGGAAAGAACGCAATACACTTTAGCGCAAATCTTATAGAAGTCTATCGTGATATACGCATTCATTTTCCTGACTGTAAATTTTTATTTGTGAAAAATTTTGTGGTTTTTGTTGCTCAAAATTCTATTAGCAATTAAGCATTATGATTTGCCTGCGTACATTTAGCCGTAGGAGGATTAGAATTTTTGTCTTAGAACTTTTTGCTTTATGACATTTTGTGTTAAATAATTTTTGGTGGGACATTTCGTCGTAGGACTATTAGCTGTACGATGTTTTATAGATCAATTTAGGACTTATTGTCATAAGACAATTTTCCGCTGGCCATTATGCTACAGAACATTTAGCTTAAAAATGGAGAAATTAAGCTGCGTACCTCTGCGGAAAAGGATTCTAAATATCACTGAAATAAGAATATTATCATTTTTTCGATAATGTGATTACTTATTTTTATTATTGCGTATTAAAACTATTGGAAATTTAGATCACAACTTTTTTGCGTACATTTATTCAACGCTTACATTAAAACAAGATCTTTGATTAATTCATTTGGATTCAATTTTTAAACTTTTTTTTCTTCAGACGCCGCCAAATCACGTGCGCAATTTGACAGGAGGGCGATTGAAAATGCGAGAAAATATGCGCTGAAATATCTTATTAATCCACTGTCACGTGAATTATCCATAAAAATGTATTGCATGGAAGAAAGGAAGACGTAAACCGCCAACGCTTCTAAAAACTGCAAAGAAAAAATAATTAATTTTTTCGTAAATTGCTTCCCCATTTTTTCAGGAGGAAAGGGTTTACAATTTTTTTTGTTTATGTGCGAAATGAAGCACTTGACACAATCTCATTGGGATTGCTTATGGTTATCTCTTCCGTTTTAAATCACTAACTTGAGTGTTAAATTTTTTGATATGGCACGGACATTAAAGTTGCGGTCAAAATGACACCAGTCAAAAAAAAAACGCTCCAACAGATCCTTTTTTTTTGCTCTGTTAGTAATTTATTTTTTCTTTTGTCCGGAGGGACGCCAGCAATTTTGTGTTGGTTGAACGGCTTTTTATCCTTGTTTTGCCTTTGCTTTTTTTGTCTCTCATCTCAGTGCCAGACTTTTTTTGGCGTACCCCATTGTGCGATTGTTTTTTTAATTTTTTTATAAAGTTTTGTACGACGTTTTGATGTCCTGACTCTTTATCTCGGAAAGGTGATCACTTGCTCTGTTTGCCGTAATTTTTTTTCTTTGCCGAAGTGTTTTTTGTTTAGTATTTACCCTTTATGTTTTTCTTTATGTCCTCTGATATTATGCCTATTATTATGTGCTGTTAGCACATTTCCAAAGATCCCTAAATATTATTAAATATGGTACAGAAATTCACTTTTCTTTATTTACGATATCAATATCAAAAGATTGATTGATTTTTTTCCTGATTTGCCAAATCACAATAAATTATTATTAACAGTCATAAACAAAATGGTTAATTCGCATAATAAAAACAAGAAAGTTTTTGATTCAAAATCAAAGATGCATTAAAAAAATTTTCAAAAAGAAGGAAAACATTGATTGTCAGACCAAAGTATTTGTTCACTTTTCTCCCAAAATATAAATTTGGTTTTCAAATCAAAGGAGAAAGAGGAAGATAGATTTATCAAAATTTTATCCATTTGTTTTATATAATTTATTATTTCGTTTAAAATAAGACTTACTTTTTTTGGTAAACGTTTTTGAAATTTATTTTCGATTTTTTAAACCAATGTTGTCTGTCGGTATCAATTCCCGCCATCCCACCAAGAAATTTTATCCCATTAGGAATATTTAAAATTGTTATATTTTTATACCAATAGGAAAATTTAAAATTGTTGGATTAGAGCCATATTGAAACCCTTTTTAACAGCTAAGAAGGTTTTAATAAATTTTTCCATCGATTTCGCGCATTTAATTTAAATTTTCTTTGAATGAAACAGTCGTAAATTTTGCAATTATTAGACGAATTAATTGTCAGACCAAAGTATTTGTTCAGTCTAAACGGGTCAGTCCGCACGGCACACTCATTGTTTTCAATAATAAACATTGTCTCCTGCTTTTACATTAAAGAAAATTTAGCGGTTGTTGATTACAGTAATTTTATACAGTAATTTAAAAAAAAGCTGGCATGCTATTTTTTAAAATGTGAACATTAGGCCATAAAAAGTGTTCAGACTCTAAAATAAAATACTGTAAATTGTATGATTTGGAACGCCGTTTGGTTCATATTCAATTACTTGTATTCTGTTTTTAAATATGATTATTCTTTGTGACATGGTTTTGTGAAAATTACGACACCCATATTTCTGTCAGTTATTTGCGTTTCACCACATTTTTTACATAGCGCTTGCAATAATTTGCCCTTCGCTTCCATATAGTACGTACTTTTGGGACTGTTAGATTGCGATTTAGGCGGTCCATGGGCTTGCTATTTAATTTTTTTTTTATTACAACCAGTGCTTTCACATGAGTTTTTTTTGAGTTCGATTCCATTTTTGAGTAAATGGAAAAAAGTCCGTTTTGAGTTCAAAAGTCCAATGTGGACTTAAATAACAAACGAGTAAAATTGTAGATTGAGTCCAGCTGGATAATACGAGTTTTACTCAATATCCAATTGGACTCATTTGGTTTTTTGAGTCCGTACTCAAATAATCCAATTGGACTCAAATAGGCAAATTCGAGTTGAAATCATCTAATCGGACTTATTTGCAAACCAGTACAAGGTATAAAAGCACTATTGGACTTAATTCTCATTTGAGTCCAAGGTTTTTTTCAAATTTGTCGAGTACAGCGGAACTTACACGACTCATTTTGGACTCAATTGAAAGCGCTGATTACAATCCATTGCTGCATTTCAGGAATGTCACGGAATTCTGACTGAACTTCCAGCGATTTTTCCTTTTTGATTTCCGGCTTCCATTTTCCGATTTGCGCGACACCCCAAAAAAAATTTTATTTGCGACATGCAACACGTATTTTTTATTGTATCGACGAATTTGTTGCAAACCTTATGTCTCTTAAATGACACAAATAGAAAAAAGTCTTGCCGCGTAAACCGATCTAAATGTAGCCATTTGTCGAAAAAAAAATTAAAACAAAGATAATGGACAAAAAGAAACAATATTTCAATTATTTACTTTCTTTTAAAACAAAACAAAAATCAAAAAAATCAATTTTTTTGTTTCTTATCTTTCGCTTATCTTTGTGCAACGAAAATATGGTCAAGCGACGATTTGTGGCACGTCAACTCGCGACTGTCGATTTGTGATATTTCAGCTAACGGCAGTCAAGTTTACTTGTTATAGGTTAAGAAATTCGCTTCAAGGTGACTGTCACGAGCTAACATTTTCCGCAAACCATTGTGTGCTCCGGTCAAAAAAAATCGTTACAAAAATTTTTGTCGACCTTTACAAACGTATTTTAATCTGTGATTTAACAAGGCTTGAACCTTTTTTGTGTTTGTAGGTGGGCTTTTTTCTTTGAATAAATTAAGAACTAAAAATTCAATACAAAAATTCCCAAAAGTTTTATGTTTAAGCACATTATACAATTATTTTTTTCGTTTTTTAGTACTTAATTTCTTATCAAACATTTTTTGGAAAGAAACAAACAAAAACCAAAATGTTTAAAGACAAACAGTCTAAAAATAAACTGACGAATTGTCTACTTCTGCTGTATATAAGTTGTTAATTGGAGTTGCCTTGTTAATTTTCCAATGACGTCATGTTAAAGGCTGTCAACACGTAAGCAAACAGTAATTTGTGCACTGTGATTTACTATGGTAGAAAAAGAAAGCTTCGTTTTGTTATTTTTTATTTAATTATTTTAAATTAATTGTGAAAAATGTATTGTCAAACAGTTCCTTAGTTTAAAACTTAATGCAATCAGAAGAAAGTGAAACTTGGTCTATACAATTGAAAAATTTGCAGTCACTTAACTTTTCAGACATTTTTGAATTTTTTTCGTATAATTTGACTGAGTATTATGGCCTTTGAATAATGCAGTCAAGTTTTACGAATATTTTCCAAAATCTAGTATTATTACTTAATGTCCTTAGCCTGATATGTAAATAAAAATTAATAATTTTAGACACAAATTTCATTGTAAATTAATTAATTTAAAATACGAATTCCAATAAGCGCCAGCTCAGAAAAGAGAAACGATCAGACGCTACTTAGGTACCCTTAAAAAAAAGCCAGTTCGGCGCAAATAGTTAGATTACGGTGAAAGAATCTTTAGCACAATACAAATTATCATCAGGCTGTTTGGCGCAAAATTTTTTAAGCGCAAACTCATTAGTTAACAAACACCTATTTATTTTTTTGTAAAACAAGTCAATTTGAATAATATTTACTGAATGATTTTTTTGGCAAACTGCTTCAGAAACAAAACTTTTCAAAATTAACTTTTTTGCTTTTTTTCATTTTTTATTAATTTTGCACTTTTTTTTGCAGAAAATTTTTTTTTATGCTTGATTCCAGTGTTGCAAAAATAACCCATATTGGACTCCAATTCGATTTATAGCGAGTAGCGCGCTACTTACTTGCCTATCCCTGTCTTACGATTGCAAACTGATTTAATTTTTAACTTTTAGAAAAATGAAAATTGCAGTTATTGGAAAATCGGCCTTTGGTGCTGACGTATACCAACGCCTGTTGGACGCCGGACACGAAGTCGTTGTTGTGTGCACTGAGCCGGACAAAAATGGTCGAGCCGATTTAATCGGTAAGTCTGTGTTACCCGTGTCAGCATTTTTGACCTAAACCTGCAAACTGGCGAGCGGTGTGCGAGCCATGGGTCTATGAGGATTTTAAATTAAACCAATGTTTTTTTTAACTGGCACCGAAACCTAAATTTTAAACCTTAACTTTTTTGCCTAATTGAACCTTCGAACTACTTATCACCTTAAAATAACGATTTTTAGCATTGGCTGCGGAGAAAAACGGCACCCCAGTATTAAAGGTTGCTAGATGGCGCCGTAAGAATGCAGCAACTGGCAAATTTGAAGTCGTCCCCGATGTCTTTGAGGAGTACAAGAAATACGGCGCGGAGCTCAATGTTTTGCCATTCTGCACGCAATTCATTCCACAAGAAATGTTGGATCATCCTCCCCACAAAACTATTATTTATCATCCTTCCATTTTGCCTGCTCATCGGTAACTTTTTGATTGAGTCTTTGTTTTAAGCCTTAAAACAGCATCGACCAAAATTTGGTTTTTGTTGGTTAGCAGAACCATTGTTAGACAGACTTTTAGCTGTGGAAACTGTTTGCCATTTATTTGCTATTTGGCTTATTTTAAAATATATCTTTTTTTAACTGTTAATGTTATTTCATTTTTTTTTTAAATGTTATTTAATTTTTTTAGCAGTACTTTTTTGAATGTCAATATATTAAAAATAATAATAAACTAAAATTTATAAAATGACTGATGAATATATTTATTAGTATCAAATCTCCGGGCTATAAGTCTTCTGATCAATAATACAGCCGTCAAAAAGTCATACCTTGATTTTACGAACCGACAGAAAATCTATGGGAAAATAAGGAGTTTTTAAAATTGTTTTGAGATCGATTATCAGTTTAATCCTTTGTAAATGTTTTTTTTTTGCAAATGTTAAAATAAAAATATTCTTTTGTTTATGTTTTACTTTACTTAAAATTGACCTTAACGGAAAAATTTCAAGTAGTTCAGATACTACTGAACTCAATTAATTTTTTTAGCGGCGCTTCGGCCATTAACTGGACAATCATTCAAGGAGACGCCAAAGCAGGGCTTTCGCTGTTTTGGGCAGACGAAGGCGTCGACACGGGCCCCATTCTCTTGCAACGAAAGATTGCGGTTGAGGAGAATGACACGCTAACTTCACTCTACAAACGTTTTCTGTATCCCGAAGGAGTCAAGGCTACGGTACTTTGCTAAAAACTTTATTTAATTTATTAATCCTGCTAATCATCACCAAATGTTAAGGTCGATGCCGTAAATTTGATAGCCAGCGGCAATGCTCCTTGTATTGTCCAGCCATTGGAAGGCGCATCGTACGAGCCTTATATCACCGCTAAGCCGGAACTGGCGGAAATTGATTGGAGCCTGCCGCAAGTCAAACTACACAATTTTATACGTGGCAATGACAACGTTCCCGGTGCTTGGGCCACTGTCGGCAGTGAAAAGGTTTTGTTTTTTAATTTTAAAGTTTAATACAAAATGTTGACTTTCTCCTTTTTTGTATCTCAGATTGTAGAGCCCTATTCTTTTAATAATTGATCTTTAAAAAAGTTCCTTTACAATCTGATTTCAAATTTGTGCTGTTTGTTTATGTTTTGACTCAAAAAAATGTGACTTTGTACCTAACGTACCTAGAGCATCTTATTATGTATAAAAAATCTCAGTAACATGTGAGTGCCCTTTTACGTAATAAATTAATCTGAATAGTCTTATTCGTTAGAGATTGAAAGCTTCAAACTCCCAACCTTTTGCCTTCACAATCCATTTCATGCATTTTTATTACTTGCACAAGTTTAACTACCTTTTTTGTTTTAAGGTGTTGCTTTTGGGAAAAAATTTTTTGATGTTGACTCCTTCGTTCCTCATTAAGAGGAATTTGGGCCTGAGCAATCCTAATGTATTAAATGTCGACAAAAACAAGTAAGACGGGATTTTCAATTTATTGCAATAAATCCTAATTGCCTCTGACTTCAAAATTATTTTTACTTTAAATTTTTGTGGGTGAACACAAAATTAAGGTTGCACAAGAAATGCCGTATATTATGCACTTTAATTTTTTGCCCTCCTCTCAAATTTGTGCGGTTTACTTCTCTTTTGGCTCAAAAAATATAACTACGGTTCTTGAGCAGAGCTTTGATAGAAGCCCATAATGAGTATATATAATTGAATCCACAAATTGTGAATATAAGTATAGCTTAATTTACTTGATTTATAGAGATTAAAAAACTACCTTTTTGACTTCAAAAGTTATTGTCAAATGAATTTGTAAATTTCTGTTAAAGTGGAGCCCGACCAATTGTGCGCCCAAAAAAGTCAATTGGGGTATTAGGCCTAAAGTAAAAAAATCTAAGTGGCCTCAGGTTCTTGGTCGTTTGCTTTCTTGTTGCTTTGACAATAGTCACAAAGGTTAGAAAACTTTTAGTCTGAGTATTTTTTATTATTTTGCATTTTTTGTCTAGTCTGCCGGACATAGTGACCTTATTGAAAGATTTGTCCGGTGAATTGTCCTCTCTCAAAAAGTCATCTCAGTAGATAGTCATTTAAAATGTTTTGACTTCTACAATGCCACAGTTAAGCCATAAATCTGTTACATGAACTTTGCCTAAAAGTTTAGCCGGCGTTTGAGTCCTTTTTCCGTTGTGTAAAACTATTTGCGATAGGCTTATATGAGAAAAAAAAGCAGCAAAACGCTTAATTACAATGATTTTAGGTCACATTCTTGGGCAGTTCGTTGTGGAAACGGTTCGAAGTGCCAGGGAACGCGCGCGAAGTTGAGGTCAAAGACCTGCCGGGCGGCACGGTTTGGGCGCACGACAGAGGACTGCTATTGAAGACTGTTGACGGGAAATATGTAAGTGGTTTTGTTTTAAAATTGGAATTATTACCAGTTTTACAAAGGAGCAAAAATGTACGAATTTTGCGTATTGCTGCTAATTTTTGCTGTTTTTCGAATTTTTTTGGTTTATAAAATAGAAATGGCAGATCGCAAAAAATTTGATTCCGGTAATTTTTAGATCAATATTGAAAATTTGAAGTTCTCGGACGGTCGAATGATCAAGGCCTCACAGTACGGATTGTCAAACATCGCAGAGGCAAAGGTCGTCCTGACTGATGAGGAAAAGCCTTTAATTCCTTTTTTAAAAGTATATTTTTTGAAATTTAGTTTTTGTTTACTGTATTTCACGTACAGTATTTCAACTACTGCAGTTACCTTTTTATACGGTAGTTATAATTACTGTATTCAAAAATTGCTGCATTTTTAATACTGTATCCAAACATTTACAATAATTTTAGGTAATACTAAAAATTAAGTTTTTTTAATTACTGTAAAAATATATTCTTACTGTAGCTTAATTCTCATATTTTATTCATAAATAATACTATAATTGACGCAATATGTACGACTGCATAAATAATGACAGAAGACGTTTAAAAGCTCTAGGACAAAAAAATCCGGACAAAAATGTAAAATTTAAATTAGGAATACTTATTTTTAAACCTAATACAGTGTATGTTCTTTATTGCACACTTTGCTACGGTACATCTTGTATTGTTTACGGTATTCACGTTGGAAAATTCTAAAAAAAATTATTTTATAGTACTATATTTTCTGTTTGTCCGTGCTTTTTTTTATCCGCAGAACACAACGAAGACATGTAAAACATTATCCCCACTGATTATTTATTAGGATTAATACAACTTTAAATTTAAAGATTGAAACAATTATTTCTAGGACGCGTGGAAGGGCATTATCAACATTGACGTCGTCGACGAAACAAACTTTTTTGAAGCCGGCGCTTCAAGTGCCGATTTGACGCGCCTTCTTGAAGAAGTCAAAACGATTTCCGGTGTTGAACTGCAAAACGCTGAGGTTGCGCCACTTTAATTTGTAAAAGAAGCTTAAAACAATTAACAAAAGTTTAGGTTTATTTGGCGCCGACGTTTGGAGAATTTTTCAACAATCTCATCAAAAAATTGCGCGGCGAAGACAAACCCAAAATTGAGTTTGAAAAGGTGACTTTTATACAGTGAATAGCATGCTTATAAATATTCAGTTTAAATGACAGTCAAAATACAACGAAGTTTGAAAGCCTAATTAAGGTTTATTTCACTTTTTGCCTAAAAGAAATCCTAACCCTCCCAGCGTCAGATTAGTAAGCCCCAAAAGTAAATATTAACTTACTGGTAAGTAAACAAATAGTTACTAAAACCGTAAGAGTTCTTAGAATACAGTCGAGCATTGGTTTTGCGTGCGCCTAGGGATCGGGAACAGTCGTATTATGAACTTTGAGGGTTTGTTCAACTTGAATTACTCAGGAACCATGTAATACTAGCTAGTTATATTCGGTGCCAACTGCACGCTCTTTGTCCATTGTCAAGCCAACAGCTAAAGTAAAAAAAATGTATTAGGAGTCGACTGTTCGTGTATTTAAGTAGGGTCGAAAATTGGTCTGTATTGGAGTCTAATTTTTAGAATGTGTCCTTCAAGCTTTTTAGATCGGTTAAAGCTTTTGTTTCTTCAAAAATTGAAAAGAGCGGTAAACTTGCGACTAACATCACTCTCTAATTTTTATGGTCCCAATTTTTGCATTCTTTCAATATTGAAAAAATTCTCACCACCAAATACACGCTCAATTGATTCTAGTATGAAGCGGATGTGAACGGAATGCACATAACCGTGCCTACGCAAATGTTCATTAACGGCGCGTTCTTAGACAGCGAAAGCGGTCTTAAAATGGATACTATTGATCCTTCCAACGAGCAAGTCATTTGCCAAGTGCCACAGGCGACGGCAAAAGACGTCGACTATGCGGTTCGTTGCGCCGACGAGGCGTTCCATTACGGCGAATGGTCGAGAATATCGCCGCGTGAGCGCGGCCGTCTGCTCTTTAGGCTAGCCGACTTGATGGAGGAGCACAAACAAGAACTGGCGACCATTGAGTCAATTGACAGCGGCGCAGTCTATACACTGGCGTTGAAGACCCACGTCGGGATGAGCATTGACGTGTGGCGCTACTTTGCCGGGTGGTGCGACAAAATTCAGGTTTAAATTTTTGCTTATTTATCATTTATTACACTTTTTGCCAAATTTTATTTGAATGACGTCAATTAACGCTCCAAATCCACGAAATTACCGTAAATCGGACAATAGAACGGCGGCTATTTTTTCAAATGTCTATTAGAGTGGGGTTATTGACTCCAGTTCAATAAGAGGCTAAACTGCAATGGAATTCCCAAGAGGTTTGACCAAAGAGGCTCTAAGACAAAAAGATGCAAAAAATTAATATAACGGAATATTTTAGTTTTCTAATATGAATGTCGTACGCAATGCAAAATGCACCGAACAATGGCAATTTTTAGCCCTTTTTTATATTTTGGAATTTTAAACTTTTTGGTTTTTAGAGGGACAATTTGGAATTTCCATTTCCGAAAACGAATTTATTTTTGTTGTTTTTTTTGCCGGATTTGATTTAAATGATGTCAATTAACTCCTAAATAACCGTAAATTGAACATTGGTCTGTTTGCGTGGGCTTACTTTCAAGACTCAAATTCCACAAAAAGCTAAACTGCGGTGGCGGTCCCATCGAGTATAGAGAAATTTTTTTTTCTGTTTTTATAACTCTTAAAAAAGCTGAGTTATTAAAATGCGTTGACTACAGTTTAAAAAAAAAAGTCATACTTTTATCTAAAAAAATATCTAAAATCTTCTATTTAAAAATTTAAAATTTTTTAAGCATATTTTTGCTTTTTGCGCGATTCTTGTCTTTTGAAAATTTCGGTTTTCGGATATACAAGTTTATTTTCGTTGCACTCTCTGATATACACTCACTACAGCTTAAAAACAATAATATAATTTAACTAAATAAATTGAATAAAAAATTTACAATTAAACCAATTCTTATAGTCGACTTTGAATGGAGTCTAAAAGCCTAGGCGTCGAATTCGGCGCGTGTTACGATCCTGGTCGCGCATTTTCTTTTCGATCTCGGCGTTGGTTAGCGTCTCGAGGAAGGGGCCCCATTGGTCCGCCTCGCTGGGATTACGGAATGGGCAGTCGACAGTGGGCAGCGGTGACTCACTGTAGGCGTACGTCCTTTGATTCCATGACAATTGGCCTAAAACCTTTTTTCTTTACTAGGGGATAAAAAGTCGATTTGAGGCGTATACCGCGGATTGAATAAGCCACTGCAGCCACAAACTCGCCTCCAAGCCCGAGTTCAGAGCACAGTTTAAGCGCAAACTCCTCGGGCACGTTGGTCTCGTCGCCCATATCCCACTCAAACTGATCCACTAACGACTGATTGCCAACGTGGATGTTCAGTTTAAGCATGGCACGTTGATCAGGGACGAGAAGGTCAAGGGAAAGCGTCTCCGAGTGCGACTCAATCTGCTGGTGAATAGACTGGGCGATGGCAGGCAGAAACGTGGGAATGGGCAGGTCCAAGTCTTCGCAAATCACTTCGGCCACCATCTCCGGTGTGATCAGCTTGTCGTTTTTGTTGTAGCAGAAAGTGTCGCGCAATTTGACGTTGTCCAACTCCATGTCGAGACGGATGGGGACCAGCTCCACGGACTGATTCGAATTGTCGACCACTCGCTTGTACGAATCCAAGTCGTCGGCTGCGTAGGCGTAATCGCGGTTCTTCAAATGACCGCGCGCGTGTGCTGCCGGCGTTGAGCAGGGAACGGACTCCAAGTGGTGGGATCCACTCGAAACCTAAACCCAGAAGGTTTAAAAGGTGTTTTAAAAAGCATAAATAGGGATTTACCTGCTGTGTCAACCAAGGCGCGCTTCCCCTCGTCTTGGACAACGCAATGGTTTCTTTGGTCAATATGGAAGAGCTGACGCCGCCGCCTGTGTGCCGATATTTCTCCTCTTGGCCTTCAAATATTTCTTCCACTTCGCTCGCCTTCACCAACATAATGTTGGAGTTAATGTAGGAGACGGCGCAGCCCAAGTCCTGGATCCGCTTTTTTTCTTCCACTGTAGCCATCCGCTTCCACAGCTGTGGATAGCGTTTGTACAGTGTGCCGCGGTGATACTTCAAATATTGGCCGACATCCGCGCCCACGTAGTATCGCTCGCCGTCGTCCAGCCGGAAGGGCTGCGGTTTAGGACCATAGGTTTTGGCCGACATTTTGTCTGAAAACAAAGAAATGTAATTTACGGCAAAAAATTGAGAGAAAATTTGGCAAAAAACGAAAAAAAAATTTCAAAACAAAAATAAAAGCCAAAAATTTGAAAATTGATTGAAAAAGTGCACAACGCCAAACATTTTAGCGCACATTTAAATGTTTCATTAACATCTTTTCTTTCTTTTTCTTTCTCTCTCAATTTTTTCCTTATTTCTCTCTCTCAATCCTTTGTATTTTTTTCCTTTTTTACGTTATCTTTTTTTCCTCTTTTCCTATTGTCTTTTTTTTTTCAATTTTTCTTATATATTACTATTATCAATTTTTTCTTCATTATTTCCTCTCTAACTCTTCTTTTTTTTATTCTTCCTTTATATTCTTGAATTCTGTGATTTCTTTTAGTTTTTGTATAATAGTAGCTCAATTTGTAAAATTGCTCGGAAGTTAACTAATTACTTATGGCTTTTCAGGGTAAAACTATACCAATCACCGAGGCTCGACCCAACTACAACCTCTGTCTTACTGTTCGAGAGCCGGTTGGCGTCGTCGGTTTAATTACGCCTTGGAATTACCCGCTCATGATGCTTTCGTGGAAGATGGCAGCGTGTCTAGCCGCCGGCAATACAGTCGTCCACAAGCCGGCGCAAGTCTCACCACTGACGGCGCTCAAGTTTGCTGAGCTTTCTGTACTAGCTGGAATCCCGCCAGGCGTCATAAACATTGTCACAGGCACGGGCAGAAGCACCGGTCAGGCTATTGTTGATCACCCACGAGTGCGCAAGGTTGGATTCACTGGCTCAACACCCATTGGCGCGCATCTTATGGCTAGGTAATTTACTTTTATTGTACTTAAGCCGCGTGCTTGTCATAAAATTGTGTGCGCCAAGATCTATTTGAAATGAATTCTCGTAGCTTTATAGGTAATGTGTGCTAAAAGTTGATTGGCACTCTGGCTCAAGTATGGCTGTGTTAGATAAGGCGAGTTGTAACTTTATGTTTTATTTATAAAGCCATCACAATACAGTAGTTTTGGCATTCAATTCCTAATATACCGTAACTTTTTTTTTATAAGAAACCCATCACAATACAGTAGTTTTGGCGTATCTGTTTTTTTATAAAAAAAACCCAAAGACATACAGGAATTATTGTTGTCAACCTTTAAAGTCCCCATGAAATACCTTTTGAGTACTTATTGTTACAAATCTCTATTATACCGTCATTTTATTAACTCTAATACATCGTAAATTTTGCGATCTAATTCCTTGGTTTAACACTTTATAAATTCTGAATTTGCGGATTGGTAAAGTAAACCTTTGCGTTTTGATATCGGTTCCTAATTTATGATCGTTGAGGGTATGCATAACATTCTACAAATTGTGTTTAGCGCTGCTAAGGCCAATCTGAAGAAAGTGTCGTTGGAGTTGGGCGGCAAATCGCCACTTATAATTTTCGGCGACGTCGATCTAAATCGGACGGTGCGACAGGCCTGCGACGCCGTCTTTTTCAACAAAGGCGAGAATTGTATAGCGGCTGGTAATGTTTAATCTTTTTCACCGTTAACTTTTTTACATATTATTCAGTATCCATTGGCTAATAGTCTGCTAAGCAGAAAGTTTTTGAAGCATAACCTCCGGCAATGCCTCTAATGTCTACCTAACCTACCTTCAAAAAATAGACCGTCCGGTACATAGTCCTCAGTCCTCTACAAAATAACCATCCGGCAACAAAAAAAGTCGTCCGGCCAATAGTCCTCTAGCAAACAGTCTCCGGCGAAAATTTCAATTTTTTGTAATTTTGAAAGATTTGTGGGAAACAATTAAAGAAATGCATTACGCTACAATTTCGTTGAACTTTTTTTTGCGTCTGTTTTTAATGCAAAAAATTGCGTTCAATGCGTAATCAAAAACAAAAATTTCTTTTTGCGTCTGAATTTTTGCTTAAATAATTTTTCGATTTTTATGTAACTACAGCTATAATATAAAAGAAGTTTTGGTTTAAAAGTGGTTTTGAATGGATTGGCTTATTTCCCTAAAACACTAACACAGACTGACTAAGGCTTACAAAATCAAAGCTTTTTAATTGATACAGTAACCTTAGTACATTAACATTTTTTGAGACGCCAAAACATTTTTATCTCAGACCAAAATTTTTAGGTCGGTTATTTGTGGAAGAGTCGATCTACGACGAATTTATTGCCCGTGCGGCTAGCCACGCATCGAAAATCGTAATAGGTCATCCGCTGGACCGAAAGACCGACCAAGGACCCCAAAACCATTTGGCGCACTTAAAGTCGCTGGAGAGATTTGTTGAGAAGTCAGTGGGGGACGGTGCTACTTTGGCGTACGGTGGCAAGCGCGTAGACCGGCCGGGCATCTACTTCCAGCCAACAATTCTTGCCGACGTCACCGACAACAATTTTGCGGCCACTGAAGAATCGTTTGGACCGATTATGATTGTCTCCAAGTTCAATGAATCGTAAGCCTAAATTTAAAAGACGTTTTTTTTAAAACTTTTTGTCTCACTGTTTGAGCAATCTGGACGAGACGATTGAACGCGCCAACCGTACTGAGTACGGCCTAGCCGGCGGTGTATTCAGCAAGGACACGAGTCGAGCGTTGCGCGTTGCGCGCCGAATTAAGGCGGGCACAGTGTTTGTGAACACTTATCAGAAGACCGACGTCGCCGCGCCATTTGGCGGCTTTAAGCAGTCGGGCTTTGGCAAGGACTTGGGCGAAGAGGCCTTAAATGAGTATTTGCAGACGAAGACAATAACAATGGAGTATTAAGGATAAAAGATTATTTTATGTAGTATGTTAATTTATAAGGCTGTGATTTATAACCATTGGGTTTCCCCTTTTTTTTGGGCGCAAAATTTTTGTTTTAAATTAAAAAAAATATATTTTTTCTAGTTTGAGGCGCCCCTTTTCCGTTGGATTTATGTCCGGTGAAAAGATTGGTAACAATATGTAGTTATTTTTTATGAGAGAACTCCAAACTTAAATTTTTCAGTTTTGCAACAAAAGTTTTTGCAATTTCTTTGCGAAAAATTCTTGCATAAAAAATGTCATAAAACGCTCGCAAAGAAAATTAATATATTTAAAAGTTTTTGCTCGTTCAAGTGAGGTTTTTGATGAGATTTTCTCAGTCTTGCAACGATGTTTTGCCACTTTCATTAAACTTGTTGATAAAAATCCAACCTTTTAGAAAATTGACCATTCAACATGTATAGCCACAAGACCTCTGCCCGGATATATACCCGGCTTATATATAACTTTCTAAACTTTTTTCGACTTTGTTTTCTAATCGAAAAAATATGGGGTTAATTAGTCGGCTAACACATTGCTCTGATGCTTAATCTTACTTAGTTTTTTTAGTTTTTATGGATATTATTTTATAATTTATCTTCAGTTCTGTGTTTACTTTTCGTATTTATTATATGTAATTTGTTATTATATGTAAATTGTTATTATATGTAATTTGTTAAAAATAAATATTTTTTGTGCGTACTCGACATCGTTTGCATTCTATTATTCAAGTAATTCAATTTAAGCCTAGACATGCATATAGTCCGTTTTAACCGTTAAAAAATGTATTATCCAGTAAAATTGTATGAAAAAGTAATCGTTTGACACGTTAAAAAAGTCACTGCCTTTTCAACTCAAATGCAATTCAAGAGGGAAATTGAAATGTTTTGAGTTGAATTGGCGGTGTCCAACGCGAAGAGGTAAACAAGTCATATTATTAAAATACCTATTAGAAATCTAAAATTTGTTATCTTTTTTCACTTTGCTGTCATTTTAAGCCACATTATGCGGCCCACAATATTGTTTGAAAAGATGTTGAAGAGTGTGTTATTATAATTACTAATGGGTAACAGTTCAGTAACCCTCCTAGCCGTCAATGATAAATTTTTCCTTTCTGCTTGACCATGTAAAGTCTGTGCCTATATAAACACAAAAATAGTATACAAAAACGTGACGGCCAATGACCCATTACCCACCACTAATTCTAAAGTGACTAAATTTTGTACCTCATTTAAAATACCTATTGAAAATCTGACCATAAAAATTGCCGCCACCGCTCCGCTTGGCTTTGGCTTCGCCGTCACTTATAGCCACTTTATTAGACCCTAAATATTGTTGGAAAAAAGTTATGTACGTCAAAAAAATATTAAACGAAAACCATTTATAATTATTATAAATATCAAACAACCTTAAACAAAGCATTTTTTACGCGATATAATATACACGTCTAAATAATCACCCTAATTGCATCAATAAGCTCAACTCAACCCTTAAGCAAAAAAACAAAAGAAAAAACAGTTTTAATGGCTTAACGATTGGACGGCGCTAACAATGTGTTTGGTGGAAATGCCAAAGCGGTCCAAGCAGACTTGGGGCTTGCCCGAGCGCGGCAACTCCTTCACCGCCAGCATGTTGACGCACACGTTATTGAGGTGGGAGAGAGCGGAGGAAACAGCCTCGCCAATCCCGCCTTCTGGGTAGTGGTCTTCGACGGTGATCACGTTGCCTCCGACGCGTTGCGCCTGGGCGACAAGTGTGGCCTGGTCGATGGGCTTCACGCTGAAGATGTCGACGACGGCAACGTGGACACCTTGGGCAGCGAGAGCGTCGTGAGCGGCAAGCGCCTCGTAGAGGGTCACACCACCAGCGACGATGACCGCGGTATCGTTGGCTGATTGTTTGAGAACCTGAAATATGGCGTTTAATTGCAATAATTTCAGATTAGCAAAACAAAAATGCAAAGACAACTTAGACATGTTTAGGCCAACAAATACATAAAGACAGAAATATCGAAAAAATAAAATCGCTGGACAAAAAGCCATAGATAAAAGGTTGCTGGACAACTAGGATTATGCTAGAAAAACTCCGGACAAATGGATACAGAAAAAAAAGATGTTGGATAAGCATAAACGCAAGCAAAAAATCTGGAACAATATATAAGAGATAAGACGCCAGGACAAATGCATAGAATTAGACAAATAGCCACGAACACCAAGAATAACAGACAAATATAGCAATGAAAAGACGACGGACAAATACATGTTTGCCAGAAAAATAGGACAAATAGCAGACGACATATGACCCGTTTAGTATATTTGTCCGACGCCTTTATGACAAAATTTCTAAAAAAAAAATTTACCTTAGCCTTTCCAATCTCAAAATGTTCAGTGTTGGGGTACAGGATCGCGGTCTGCGGACGACTGACACGAATGTAGACAATTCCTTGATGATTGGCAGCCAATTGGACGGCGTTTTCTGCGCTGACAGCATCGGTCGGGTAGAGGACGACGGCGCCAGGAATGGCGCGGAAAGCGGCCAAGTCTTCAAGAGCCATTTGGCTGGGTCCGTCCTCGCCGATTGAGACACCACAGTGAGAGCCGAGGTACTTAATGTTGGCAAATGAGACGGCGCTCATGCGGATCTGGTCAAAAGCGCGTCCCAAAAAGGCGGCAAAAGTGCTAAAAAAGCCAAGAAAAATGAATATTAGCAAAAAGGAAAACTGGCTGGCAAGGAAGAGCCTTTGTGTACGCTTAATAGCAACTTGTATCGTTAAAATACAAAATGGCTAAAGTGTATGAAGTTTAGTATAAATACGCTAATTTCAAATACAATATATGTGTATAGCTACAATACATTTGTAATGCAGTAAAGCTATGGTAGACTTAAAATACATTGTGGCTACAGTACGTTTAAAATTTCTAAAAATAATAGTTGCTATAGCTTTGCCTCCGATAACTCTCCGCTGTGTCATTAACAAAAATTAAAAAAAACAAAGTTTACCTGACAAATGGAATTCCACGGCCACGGCATCCAATACCAATACCGACGCCAACAATGTTTTGTTCGGCAATAAACCCTTCAACGAATTGCTCCGGAAGGTTGTTTTTGACAAGGCACGAGAATGTGGAATTGCTCATGTCCCCGTCCAAAGCAATAATGCGCTTGTTGTTCTTCGCCAAATGGTACAGGGCGCTACCGTAAGCTTCGCGGGTCGCAACCTAAATTTTTTTCTTAGTTACAAAGACTTTGAGGTTCAAAAGGCTATAAAAAATACTAGTGCTCCAATAGCCTAATAATAAAAACAATTGGCTGAATAAAAAAAAACTTTGGAATTAAGTTAGTTTATTAAAGTAGACATGAAATAGTTTATACTTAGCCACCATTGCCCATACGCTTTTAATTTTAACAAAACCAGCGCAAAACAGCTTCTACTTGTCTATTCAAATGTTCTAATAAAAAAATATTATTGGGTGTGAAAAGTTCCCAAAGGACAGCAATGAAGATATCCCGTTTAGATTTTTAAAAAAAGTCTAAAAATTATAGAGAAAAAGATGACAGAAATAAATATCGCTAGTGTTGTGACCCAACTCATACTTGGTTAACGAAAAAAGCGTCATTTAGAAACACAAAATAAATTACAATACTGGTTACTGTACAATTAGGTTATTTTTGAAAAAAATTCCAGGGAAACCGAGAGATTTAAGCGTAGAGAGATTTAAACCGAGAGACTAAGCTTATCTCGCCTATTTGAATTTTTTAGGAAGTACACCCACAATGAGACGCATAGTGCAAAATTAGGTCGTTTGCCAAGCTAATATGGCGCTCAAACGTGCTCATATATTTTTCAACCGTTTCATATTTTTGAGGGAAAGCAAAAAAACAAAACTTTTACTATTAAAAAATCGAAAAAATAAACCAAACCTTGTCGGTTGGCTTGTATTGTGGCGCAACCTTATTGCCATTCTGGTACAAGTCGATTTTCGGCACGTCATAAACCGGCTTTGGAATCGCCCAGTTGTGCGGCTTGGCGCTGTGAAGCTTGGCGCGGATTTGTTCGGCCTTTTGCAATGGCAAGGCCTTGCCGTGGAAACCGTCGAGGTTTTCAACTCCTTCAATTCCTTTACCCTTGAAGGTTTTGGCCAAAATGACAGTTGGCTTTCCTTTGACGGTCCTAAAACGAATTTGAAAACCAAAAGGAAAAAATAAGGAAAAATTTACTTGGCCTCAGCGTAGGCGTTGAGAAGGGCCTGGACGTCGTGTCCGTCGACTTGAATGGTGTGCCAGCCAAAAGCGGCAAAACGATTGGCGTAGATCTGCAAATCATGAGCCAACTGAGTGGCCTGGCTTTGACCCAAGCGGTTGACGTCAACGACGGCAACCAAATTGTCCAAGTTGTTGTAACTGGAGAAAGCTAAACACAAACTTTATGTATGAGAAAGTTAAGGAAAAAAAAGCCTACCGGCGCACTCCCAGATAGCTCCTTCCGCCGTCTCTCCATCGCCTAGCAGGCAATAGACGCGGTAGGAGGCGTGATCAATGTACTTGCCAGTGTAAGCCAGACCAGCGGCGCAGGAAAGGCCTTGTCCCAGCGAGCCGGTGGCAACGTCAATGAAGTTTAGGCGAGGCGTCGGGTGTCCTTCCAAGTCAGAGTTGATGTCACGGAAAGTGAGAACCTGCTCATGGGTCAACAGACCAGCCTCCTCCCAAGCGGCGTAAAGAATGGGGCAGGCGTGACCCTAAAATAGAATCAAAAGTGAAGGCTCAAAACTTGGGATTGATATAATTTATGTTTTCAAGGACAAAATTGAAATATTATTTTTCAAAATGCTTTTTCCAAAGGAGCTGATCCCATAGCTATCGAGTGGCTCTGTAACCCTCATATATACTATTTTTTAGTCGTCTAACAAAAAAAAGTTATTAGAATCCATTTTGTTATGGTTAAGCTACTCAATTTTCCATTAGCGGTCAAAAATTTAGTCGTTTTCAAAAAAAACCACTTAACTCACATCCAAGTTAAATCGACTGCAACATTTACAAATGAGACAAGAAAAACGGGGATACCATTCAAAAAAAAAGGAGGAAGGATAAAATGCACCTAACAAACCTCCAGCACCGTAATACGATGTCAACCTCAATATTTCCCCGGTCATCAGCCACTAATAAAAGTTAGACCTATGTTATAACATATTTAAATAACAGGCAAATTTGCTCGTTGTACAAAATTTGGTCCAAAATAGATAAACAAACAAATTTTAAAGTAATTGGATGAAATGAGCCAAAGCTGAGGCAACCTTCCAATATAAAACCAATTAAATACCTTTGACAAAATGAAGCGGTCAGAAGCCTCGTGCTTCGGGTGAGCGACATCGTAGCGCATTTCACCAAAGAACAAAGAAGCAATAATTTCAGCGGCGCTTACGCTCGAAGAGGAGTGGCCGGAGTTGGCCGCGGCGACCTGTTCGATGGCTGAAACGCGGAGCCGGTTTGCGGCATCCTGAATCTCAGCAACTTGCACGGACATTTTTGTTGAAATTGAACTAAAATAACAAGTATGGTCTCGTACAAAAAAAATAAACAAAAATTGATACAGTATACAATGAGAATAGAAGTTTCGGTCCTAACACGATCAAGCTGTTATGGAAAACGCAAAAATTATAGAGAAAAGGTTTAGTGGTAAAAATGCCGTTTTTGAAGCGAAAAATCACTTTACAATTCATAATACATTCAATTAATTATTCATTAATCTTAAAAATTAGCTAAATTTTGTTACAGTACCATTAAAAAATCTACACAAAACTCGCAATGAAAAAAATGGATTTACTAAATTGTTTAATTCAATGTTCTTTTTTTTCACTCAGAATATGATGAAATTTATCGTAGTCCTGCAGCGATGTTTCGCCACTTTTTAAATATTGCTAGAGAAAATTACAGCTTTTTGAGAAATATGTCACTTTTTTCTATTTTAGCCAAAGGCCCCTCTTGAAATATTACAAAACAAAAGCTTTGATTGCAGTGTAAAAAAACTTAAAATGGGTAAAGGTAACAAAAGTACCATTCCATTATCAGTCTTTTAGCCAAACAAAACATTCTTTTTACATTCTTATGACAAAAAAAAAGTGTATTTACAAATAAAAAATTGAAAATTATAACACAAAAGGGATGAATGAAAAATGCTGCCTTTACAAAGTCAAAGACTAAAACTTTTTAACCACAACACAAAAAAGAACGGAAAAAGTGCTCACTGAATTTTACGCAATTGCCGACTAGAAAATGCAGCAGACCGCAAAAATTGAGAAACTACGCGGCACACTTGCATCCACACTTAATAATGTTACAATTTTTTTAGGAACGATTGTAATTGTCTATAAGGAAAAAATTATTATAGAACATCGCTGACGCGACTCGATTTACGCACCACATTTGGCAGACAAAATTTTCATAATTTTCAAAACAAAAGATTAAAACTTTTCGCTTCAGGACAACACTTGTTTATTTTTATACCCAAACAATGCCTCGCTTAAAAAAAAGGTATCGTGAGAAAAGTCTATTTCCATGAAAAAAACACCAACTTTCTATTTTGGATATGTTTGAAGTTGTACAAAAATTGAAAAATTGCCTTTACAAAATTCTCTAATTTAACAAAACAATGAGGTTAGCTTGGTATTTCTATTTTCTGAAAATTTTGTTGGTTTTTTGAGGACTTGCAGATAGATGAGCCCAGGAATATTTTTTCAGCGATATTCGCGTTACCAAAATTAAAATATTGAAAACTACTGTACTTTTATTTTGAACATTTTGAAAATTACGGTAGTTTGTCAAAATGTGCAAAAATTTTTTTAGAAAACTTTGGAGAAAGCTAATGTCTTGGTGGAGTGCTGCAAGTGGGGACGTATATTTATTTTTTCGTAAAAGAATTTGACGCTTACGCACCTGGTTTCATGCACTTTAATTACTTCAAAATTACAATAATATAATGGTTTAGAAACTTGAGATTTATTGACAACCAAAGAATATTCAATAAAATACAATTTAAAAGAGATTTAATGAGAATTATTCTTGAACTTTTTAGTTGCTTAGCGTAATTTTTGAAAAACTTTACACTGTTACTGTATTTTAATTATAAGAAAATTTATTTTCCAAAACATTTCCGATATTTTATCGAGTAAAAGTGCCGTTTTTTCTTTGACTAAAACCACGTAGTTCACATTTTTCCGAAGGTGCCTCATTAAACCCCATTCCGATATTTTTGCAAAAAATTACTTCAAATAAACAAAACACCAAAACAGCAACGCCGAAATTTCAAATTTAATACCGTAAATTTAAGACTAATTTTAAAGTTATGTGATGGATCGAAATATCCACCGTATGTCTTGATTCATTGTTAGTGATCTCATAAAAAAATCATTGGTTAAAAAGTTGGATAGCTCACAATTTAATTACAAATTACTTTAAAACAACACTTTCGGGTAAAAAAATAACTTGAAAATACACCATATTTCCCTAATGGAAAGGAGTATTTTTGTCTTTCACAAATTTAGTGGTACAAAAAAGATTTTTTAAAAACGAAAGTGGAGCGAAAAATCTTTTATTCCACAAATTTGAAAAATAAGGTGATTTTATACCAAAAACTTTTATCAGCAAAACTGAATATCGGTAACAAATTGTTCTCCAACAAAACACAATAATAAAAAAAATTATTTTGCAATTAGAGATAAAAAAAAAACAAAACTTTTTTTTGCTAAAATCAAATCAGAATTTTCTCCCAAAAATACTTTTAAAAACTGATTTTTCGTCAACGAAATTTATTCGTCTCCATCAAGGTTTGGAAGAATCAGTAAACAAAAACCATGCACATTTATGCACCCTTCTTTAACAAAAATATAGAACAGCCAAACAGATTTTGAAATGTAGTTTGCCGTCAATTTTGTTGTTAAAAAAGGTTTATGAAAAACGGAGTCACATTACATAAATTTATGTAATAAGACTCCGTTTTCTTTAAAATTTTTTTGATTAATATTGGCCTAAAATTGTGTTTGGCTATAAAACAATTTTCGATTCATTTTTGATATTCTTATTTTTGAGCAATAATACCATGAAAAAACGTTTTTCATAAAAATGATAATGAAAAACGATTTAAAGGTTGCACAAAATGTGAATAAAATTTTGTCCACCAAAAAGACTATTGCATTTTTGTTCTTTTCGTTAAATAAAACAATTTTCGTTTGTTTCTTTCATTTATAAATGTAATTGAGAAATCGCGTGTCTAACAACTGATCAATAAAGATTACAGACTAAAAATGTTCTATAACAGCTATTGTAAGTTAACGTTGTTGTGTTACGGCAAAAATAAGTTTAAATTGAAATTTGTCCCGAATGGAATCGCATGAAATTTATGTTGGTTACGGTAGTAAAAAAAAAATGAAAATTTAAAAATTAAACTTTTTAAACTTTGACTCATTTAATATGCTTATACTTTTTTATCTTTTTTTAAGCTTCGAATGAGCTATTGAAAGGTATAAATTGTGTGAATTCAGGTCCCAGTGCACATTTGTCTAAATTTTTAGCTTTTGAACAAAAAATTTTGTGTCATTATATTTATGTTTTTTTTTAATTTTTAGCCAATTCCTAAAAATGTTGAGCTTTGATTTATTGGAAAATACGGGGGAAAATTGGTGCTCAAATTAACGTGTGCCTGTTGTTTGAAACAGTTTGTCGGTTTTGAGTGGCCTTGGGCTTAAGACGTTAGAGAACCCAATTATTACCTACTTTTTTGAAATTGTAAGAATTTTTCTCACATTTTTTTTTGTGTTTTTATTTTGTTGCCGAAGTGTGGTAGAAAAAGTTTTGATGTAGTCGTTTGTTAATTTTGTTTCTGGATTCTAATGAGCAAAACGAATGGACTCTTCCTCAGTGCGGAGCCAATACAAAATATTTTTTTAAACTTAAATTTTAAAGTGACAAAATTTTGCTGCAGGACCACTAAAATTTTTTTATAATTAATATATTTGGTCGAAATTTTAAAAATATATAAAAATGGTAAAAATTTTTAATATATGGAGTTTTTTAAATTTATTAGTTTTTGTAGTGGTCCTGCAACGGCCCTTTTTTCAAATTGTTATCTTAAACTTACCTTAGTGTGGTATTTTATTCTTCATTTTTTGCTACAATTTTGTGGTTATATAATTATTAAATTATTTTTGCTAAACTTGTTTTGTTAAGGTTGAATTTGAAAAGAAATGGCATCTATTTCCTGCTTAAACCCAAAGGCCGAATTGGCGCGCAACGCCGCGGCGCTCGAAATGAACATTAGTGGAGCAAAGGGCCTTCAAGAAGTAATGAAATCGAATTTGGGCCCAAAGGGAACATTGAAGATGTATGCTTCATTTTTTTATTGAATATTTTCATTATCTTCTTATGGAGTAAAGCCTTTAAGTTGAAATTTTTTGCTCAAAAACGTTTCAATTAGTACTAATTGTCAGGAAATTGATTTGCTATAGTTCTTATTTTTGCCATCTTTTTGTAATGGTAAAGGTGGAAAAATCTTGCCACGAAAATACACGTAATTTTTTTCTTTAATTTTTAAAAAAAAATTTTAAATACTTTTTAGCCACATCTTTAAGAATTTCTCGAAAACATGGGACTTGAAATTTTTGCCACAAAATTTTTTGTGTCAAGACCATTTTTCGTTCAAACACAATTTTGAATTTTTAAATGTTTTGTTTTGTTTATGGTTTGGTTTCAATTTCCTTTCTTTGAAATCGTTCTAAGTTTTAGATAATTTTTTTTGGATTTGTGAGAACACAAAGTTGTAGTAAATTTTATGGGCTTTCCAATGGTGTAACGGAAATTACATCGATATTTCAAATAAAAGAGGAATGCTTCGGGGAAAATTTTTATTTTAAATAATTAGAGCAACTGAAGAGTATTGAGAACTAGCTCCTTGAGCGTCAAAACAGTGCCTAGATGGTTTCTTAGGCGCAGAAAACGATAGAACAGTTGAAAAAAGTTGTGGAGTAAGCACTTTTACCATATTATTACATCTTGGAATATACCGAAACCGTAAGGGTCGAATATAAACAAAAAATCCGGAAATAATTCGATGATTCAACTTTAAATTGGATTTTTATGCCAAAGTTACTTTGGCAACTTATTTGCACCTAGGCAATTAAATGCAGTAAAAAGATTTTGTGAATTTGCGTAGCTCTGTCAATAAGCAGCAAAATGTAAGCTTTTATTTTTCCTAGAAAAAAATCTGATTTTGGATAGAGCGTGTGACCTGAAAAATTGACCAGAAAATATCTGAACAATATGTGTTTTGAAATATTTTATGGGTGTTCTTAATAGTTTTCTTAGGTTGCTAAAACTGATAAAACATGAAAAAACTTGGCGGACGAAGATTTATAGTCAATATAGCGGTTTTCTAGTACAGGTGGCCTTATGATTTATACCATATTAAATATTTTTAAAATTTAAATTTTATGTGTTTCACCGCGACAAACAAATTTGCACAATTGTTCAATTTTTAAAGTTTGATTTTTCAATTTTTCCGTTTGTTTGGTCATTTTATCTAATTTTTGGTCAACCAAATACTGATAATTTTACTGAAGCAAAATAAAAAATCAAACATAAATAGTGTGTAACGCTTTGTAATGGCGAACGACGAATGAGAATTATTTTGTTTCAGGCTTGTCTCTGGCTCAGGCGACTTAAAATTGACCAAGGATGGCAATGTTTTGCTGCATGAGATGGTTTGTTTCACTTTATTTTTTGTCTTTGTAAATGTCATTCGAATTGTCTTTTCAGCAAATTCAACATCCGACCGCTTCAATGATTGCTAAAGCGTGCACCGCCCAAAATGATATCACCGGCGATGGAACAACCTCCACCGTCCTTTTAATCGGTGAACTTTTGAAGCACGCCGAAAACTACGTTAGCGAGGTTTCACATTTTGTCTTTGCTCTTGAGTGAACTCTTGAAGTTGTCATTTTTTTTATTGAGGCTGTAGGGGTATTTTGATCGAAGTAATTTTTCATGCTAATTATGACATGGAACGTTTTTTTGCTTAGTTTATTACTTTGTTGTCGGTTTAAAAAAAACCATGATTACTTGAATTCCGAACATTTCTTGGGAAATGGGATCAGTATTTTTAGTGCTCAAGGTTAAACATTCGAGACTATGCGGCAGGGATGTCGCGGAAGATAATTTAAAATTTCGGAAATCCGAAAAGGAAAAATCGCCGGAAATCAGAGGTTGGAAAAACATAATTTTTAACAATTTTATGCAAAAAATTATTTTATTTTTTTTTGAAAAATCAAAAAGTCAAAATTTTTTTATATTTTTTCTCATAATTTTTCTCATAATTTTTCCAAAAAATCGGAAATAGGAAAAATCGTTGGAAGTCGGATATCAGAATTCCGCGACATCCCTGCTTTGTGAGGCCAAATTCTATGGTAAAGCTTATTCTTGGCTTTGTGCCCTGTAATGCCTAAAAATCAGCTTAAATTGTCATTTTTTGGACAATTTTAGTTTTTGGTCTGTTCTGTACTAAACGTTAAATTATCATTTTTTTGATTTTTGTGGGAATCGTTTTATGGATTAACTTTATTATAAGACTTTTAGGACTAATATGACGTATTTTATGAATACGAGGTAGATTGTTGTTGGTTTTGTGATCCGTAATTCCTTTAAATTTATTCCAAAGTTATTAATACGCCGTTGAGCCATAAAAAATAACGAAAATATTCGTTAAGGGAAGGGTCTATATATGGTAAGGCCTTCTTAAGGCATAAAGGAAACGAGTTGTGGATGCCGGTTATTATTATTTCTTTTCATAGGTTAATCGAATTTAGGGTGTTCACCCACGCTTAATTACTGAAGGATTTACGTCTGCCTTTAAAGCTACATTGGAATTTTTGGAGAAGTATAAAAAGCCCGTCAAAATCGAGCGTGATTTGCTGATTGAGGTAGCGCGCACTTCACTGCGCTCAAAGTTGCACGAAAAATTGGCCGATCACATCACCCAGTGCGTTGTCGACGCCGTGTTGGCTATTCGTAAAGATGAGAACGACGTTGAGCCCGATTTGCATATGATTGAAATCCAGGTTTACTTTTAGTTTTTGAGTTTTTCTTATTTAAAATTACTGTAACAAACATTACTGTAGAAACGGTAATCAACAATTTTTGTAGCAAATCATTTATTATTACTGTAGATATGGTTAATATTTACTGCGCAAAAAGTATATTCTACAGTAAGTCTCTCTGATAGTCAAATTTTATTTTTGTTTGTAAATTTTTCAAAGTTCAATTTTTATTTAGTTTAATATGTTTAGCACATGGATCACGAAAGCGACATTGACACGAAGTTCGTTCGCGGTCTCGTCCTTGATCACGGCGGTCGTCACCCGGACATGCCGAAAAATTTGGAAAACGCTTACATTCTCAATTGCAATGTCTCGCTTGAATTCGAAAAGACGTATGACTATTTCTTTGATTAGTTGGAAATGCTTAGCGTAGTTTAATTTGTAATTTTTTTGCAGCGAAGTTAACTCTGGGCTCTTCTACAAGACTGCCGCCGAGCGTGAACGCCTTCTTCAAGCGGAGCGCGAATACATCACTCGACGCGTCTTAAAGATCATTGAGTTGAAAAAGCAAGTGTGCGATGAGGAGACAAAGAAAGACGGAAGGGCTCGAGGTTTTGTCGTCATTAATAACAAGGTTTTTTTTATTGTGCTGTACAAAAAAGTTATATCTGTATGATTTGTTGATTTCTAGATTGCAAATTATATTCTTTTTTTGTATTGGCTTTGAGCTGTGAAATTAACATAAATTAGCATATCTTATGGTATCAACCGGGTTTAGAATAACCTTAGCTTACAGTAACTGGAAATGCTTACAGTAAAATATTATAACAAGTCTCTCAATAATATAAAAGAGCAAGGCGTACAGCAATATTAAAAGGCTAGGTTTACAGTAACGTGAAAAGGCAGTAACGGATACTCGCTCAATATTTTTTAGTTATAACTATTGTATAATTTACTTAACTGCGCAAACTACAGGAACTGAAATAATAGTTAATGTAAGTACAATATATCTTGGACACTATTTTTTGGAAGTTTTGTATCGTAGATTGTTTTTGTCCATTAATTGCAGGCTGAATTTGGTGGGCTATTTACATTCGTTTTTCTGCACCCTTTTAAATTTATATTTCAATTACTTTCGTTTTGTACGACCTGTTTTCATTTAGGGAATCGATCCTCCATCCCTTGACTTGCTCTCCCAGAACGGCATTCTTGCTTTGCGCCGTGCCAAGCGCCGCAACATGGAACGCCTTCAACTGGCATGTGGTGGAGAGGCGGTGAACTCAGTCGACGACATTACGCCGGAAGTTTTGGGCTGGGCTGGAACTGTTTATGAACACGTTTTGGTATGTCATTTTTAACTTTTTATATTGTTATTTAATTGGCCATTTTTAGGGAGAAGAAAAATACACTTTTATTGAAGACTGCAAGGACCCAAAGTCGGTGACTCTTTTGTTGAAAGGTCCCAACAAGCATACTATTGATCAGATCAAAGACGCTATTTATGACGGAATCCGCGCCGTCTTCAACACACTGAAGGACAGTGAGCATTTTTATGTTTTTTTTTTTGATTAAAATGATGCTTTTTATGATGCTTTATAAAAAGTCAGTGGCTTTTGAAAAAATTCATATTGATATCATACAAAGTTATGAGGTGAAAAATGTCTTGTAGACTGTTCACTTGCTAAAAAAATCATTCATGTTTTCAATTCTAACCTCTTGTATTTAGACGCGGTTGTGCCAGGCGCTGGAGCCTTTGAAATTGCCGCTTATTGCCATCTGCAAAAAATTTCCGCTGCGACGAAGGGACGATCCAAACTTGGTGTCCAGGTTTCTTCTTTTGTTTCTCTTATAATTTTTTTTTTGTTTTTGTATGTTTATGTTTGGAATTCAGGCATTTGCTGACTCGCTGTTGGTTATCCCAAAGACGTTGGCGATGAACAGCGGCTATGATGCTCATGAGGTGATCATCAAGCTGGTGGACGCCTACCAAGAAAGCGCTTCTGAAACACAAGCCGTCGGCATCGACCTTCAAAGTGGAGAACCTTTCATTCCGGAGGTAAGCTTTTTTTGGATAGCAATTATGTATTGAAATTGGCATATTACATTTTTAAACCATTTGTAGATACTGAAATTCACCTTTTTTTGTTTAATGGTGTCTCATACGCTAACTTTTTGCGACCTTTTACTATACCTTTAATGTTGTTTATACATTGTGTCAACTTCAATAAATTATGTTTTAGGGAATTTGGGACAATGTTTCGGTGAAGCGGGGCAGCATAACCGCCAGCCATAATATCGCGACGCACTTGTTGGAGGTCGACGAAGTTCTACGCGCCGGTATGACGAGCCTGAAGACCGGCCAACAATAATATGGATCTTAAATCTTTAAAAAAAGTGAAAACAATTGTTATGTTTGTCAACGTTAATTTTTTTGTTGTTTTAATTATTTGTGCTGTGCGTTAATGCGGCGGTAAAGATTTTGAGTCAGAAATGAGCATTATTGAGCATCAAAATGAGCATTATTTTTGATATTTTTTATCATTTTTTTTGAGGAATAAGCTCTTTTTTTGTCTCTGCCTTTAGGTTTATAATTTTGTTTGGCCATAAGCTGTTTAATAAAAGATGGCCTTTTCATTGAACATTTAAAAGTATTTAAAATATTTTAAAGAACGCATGCATTTCTGCATATTTGGGATACATTGGATTTTTTGTACTAGTGCATTTTTTGTTGGTATACCGTCCTGTCGCCCAAAAATTTTATTTTTAATATAATATGTAAACTAATATGTAAAGTCCACAAATGATGTCTTATTTTTAATAAGTCTAACGGATTTAAATATTATTCAATAGTTTGCAGTCTTTAACTGGCTTGGGAAGTGTGGGCGCGCGGCGCGAATTTGTAATTTTTAAAATTTTTTTCATTAAAAAAAAACAGTTCAAAAACATTTTGTTGTGTTTGCTTTGCCTTTTTTTGGTCTTAATGTTTGCGTTCAGTTGTTTTTGGCCTCAATATAAAATGACCACTTTTTGGTAGGAATAAATGCGTTTTTGCTAGTTATTTTTGTTTTGTTATGAATCGGAATAAATACTTTAAAGATTAATAAATGCTTGTGATTACACAGTTCAAAAACAATAGAAAATAGAGTAAAAGATTATAGGTCACCCAACTTTAACTCTTTCCAAACTATCTGATTAGGCTTCAACAATAGGGATTTATTGTAAGCTTAATTGTTTTGTGAAGGGAATGGTATTTGATATGATTTGATTAAACATGACTTCATTTTTTTCTTATTTTTCTCGTTATGGAAATGGTTTGAAATCACCTTGTTTTTTAACGGCTTTTGGACAAATAGGCGCACCTAAAATTATGTCGGACAGCATAGTACAATCTTTGGTTTGGTTTCCTGAAGGCCACAAAATTTCTGCACTTACGGTATATTTAGTCTGCAAAATTTAATCAAGCGTCTCGTTGTCCATGTACTTATAAAATCGTTTGAAAAGTTCGAGACCAAATCGATTGCCATTCTAAAGTTAAAGAATTTTTTTCATTAAATTTTTTTGCCAGACGAACTTTTGGCCGTTGTCTGGGCCATCTGTCTGTCTGGCAATTAAAAAGTCGAAGTGCCCCTCCAAGGCATAATCAATTAATTGATATTTTGGTATTAAAAATAAAAGCTCAACTCAAATTCTTTTTACATCTAACTGTGTCACTATGGCAACGATTTTCCTTTTCTGTTAGCCATTGTCCACTGTCCATCTTTTTCTTTCACACAACAACTGACCTAACAACAACAAGAACAAAATCGGGAATTAAGCGTAACAACAATGGCATGAGATAAATGAAATATTTTTGCTGTGCGCAATTATTACTTTAAGCCGGCTGTCAAGTAGTGGTGAGTCACTTCCCTCAAAAATGGAAGTGGAATTTTGCTTCGACATAAAGCCCTTTTTAAGCGTCTACGTGTTGCGCATGTCATGTTAACAGCAAAATAACTTTTTTTATGTCACGCGGAAAAAGAAATATATTTTGGACAATTGAGAAAGAATAAGGTAAAACCGCAAAAAAATAATGAGTGAGACAATGATGTCAATGTGATGCTAAAAATGATGTCAGTAACAGAAAAAAGTAAATAAAATCTCTGGTTGCAAATCTTTTATTGGCAGTCTTCGCTGGGTGGCGGCTAGCACGAATTTGTTTATAATCTATTTCGTATTGAATTTTTTTATTGATTGAAATGCAACAGACATTAATAGTCGGGTGTGGACGAGTAATGTCCAGCGCTGACAGTCTCGATTGTCGTTGAACAATAGAACAGCCCAGTCATTGAACATATGTCCAAAACTCAGATTTCTTCCAGCTTAATTGACCGCTGCCAATTCTTTTAGTTTTTTGATCTACAATAGACAATGATGGTCTGGTTTAGCAAGCATCTGAGCGTGGGCCAATTTGACTCCGGGCCATTGGGATTGTACTTTTTAACGCGGGACACTTGAGCACCGTTTATTTTACGTCGCCTTTTTTGATTTCAGATGTCCTTTGCTCAATTGTCTGCGTGCAAATGTTAACTATTGGTCTTTCTCGACAAAAACATTTTAACTTTCTTTTGTGAAATAACTGAGCCGTAATAAGTGTCAACATATAATTAGCGCCATAACAATTCTTTGATTATTGCGCATAAATTATTATTATATATAAATTATTTATTTTTAAAAATTTGAATGTTCGATAGCCATCGATCAAATGTTGCAAGTTCAATAATATTTGCGCTCTGGTTTTGCTTAAGTCAGCTTTGCATTTTTGTTTAAGCTTTAAATTGGACAACGGCTTTGACTTGAACTTATTTTTTTCTTAAGTTTATGCTAAGGGTTAGTCTTAGACTTAGCTATATGCCTAATCTTATGCTTAGATTAATGCTTAGTTTTAGTTTTAGGATCAGGCTTAAACTAAAGTTTAAGCTTAGGTTTAGGCTTAGGTTTGGTGCCAGGTTCTCCTGACACTATTTGGGTTCAATTAGACTTTGGTTTTAACCTATGCTTATTTATGTATAATCTTAAACTTATGCTCAGGCTTAAGCTTAGTCTTAGGCTTAGACTTAAACTGAAACTTAAGCTTGAGCTTATAAATAGGTTAATGCTTAGGCAAAGGCTTAAGTTTAGGTTAAGGCTTAAATTTAGGTTTAGGTTTAGGCTTGACGGTTTATAATTAGACTTAAATTTAAGCTTGAGCTTATAAATAGGCTAATGTTGAGGTTAAGACTTAAATTTAGGTTTAGGTTTAGGCTTGACGGCTTAAATTTAAGCTTGACTTTCTGCTTTCACTTATAATTTAGCATTTTTTTTGGCATTACCGCACATCTTTATTATATGTTTTGCTTAAGCTTCGGCCAAGATATTAATTTACACCCAAGCTGATGGCTTACGGCTTAGCTCCGGCTTACCATTCTTTGAAAGTTTTGCTTAGACTTACAAATTTTAAATTTACTCAATTTATTAGAGAAATCAGCCATAAAAAAGGAACTTTAAGCGATTTGGCTTAAAACGCAATCCAATTTTGAGAGTAAACATAAAAACAATTTTTAGCATATTTCTGAGTCAATATACAGTCTACAAAACACGGAGAATGTTTGCCGCAATACTTGCTTACACCAACTAAGCTTCATTTTTTCGACATGTCGCTTACATTATTTACGGTTTCAAGGCATTCCTACTTGGCCTTTCTTTTACTTGCCTCTCTGCCGGACGGCTGTTTGGCTTTCGATTGGGGAGATTTCCACGTTTTTGCGGTTATTTTCTTTTCGTTTCTCGGCGGGTTCCTCGGACTGGGCGCAATATTTACAGCCATCTATTTCGCTTGCGGCAAACCCTTTTTGAATCGGTTTCAAAATGAGGCAAGTTTTTTTCTTGTATAGAATAGTTTTTGAATGCATTAACAATTGAACAATGCCTGCTCTGGGAAAAATAGAAGCAATGACGTACGGGGAGGCAAGACAAAATGACGCAATCAAATGCATAAATATGACAGCCGGTGTTTTTATATCCGACAATCCATTTGTTTTGGTGTTTTTTTGTCCGACACGGTTTTGTCCCACGTTTCTTTGTCCCACAGCTTTTTGTCTTTTGTTTGTAGGTCTATGTTTTTTGTCTTTGTTTTTTTTTAGACCTATTAATTATTTGCCCATTTTTTTTTGTCTTTGTTTTTTTAGCTTGGTGTTTTTTTTTTATGGAGGACGAATTTTGTCCGGGCATCTAACTTTTTTTTGTGCATTTACTTAAACCGACAAATAAATTCACTTATGTTGGTCCACCACTGGTTAATTCAAATTGTTATTAGTTCTTTTTGCATTCTTTATTTAATTGAATTTTAATATTTAGGTTGCTCAAACCCACCGTGAACATCATCCTTGGCCAATTGGTTCCGCACGATGGCGCTTACAGGAAAGGGGTAAGTTTATGGAGTAGTTAAAATTATTAAAGATTAGGGCTAAAGTTTAAAAATTTAATGGAGCAAAGAAATATCTTGCAGCTTGTAATATTTTCTGTTTCTTAATCTTATTGTTTACAGTTAGTTAGGCACATAAATCCAACTAATATTTGAAAAATGGTTTAGCCATAACTCACCAAGAAAATCGAATTTTTTTTTTCTCAAATAAGTTATAAAGCAAAGCAAATGCAGTCGAATGGCTTAGACCTCGTGTCAATCAGTCATAAACGGACTTATTTACAGTCAAAAAAAAGGACCAAAAAAGTTGCATTTTAAGAGTTGTCCTTAGGTCAGTTTTGAATAGCTTTGTCCTTTTTTCGAGTTTTGAGCTTTAATATTATTACAGTCGCATGCCAAACATGTTTTTGCATCGAATTATGCCAAATAATTCAATATATGTATGTTAATTTTTTCATGTCAGTCAAAAGTCGTCTCAGTGCGCAGTGACTGACTGAATTGGAAAAAAAAAACCGTCTCTTAAAAGCTCCAATATTTTTTCACTAGAAAAAAATTCTCTTCAGAGTCAATGTTTTTAATTCTTGTAAAATATTTAAATTTTTTTAAGACTTGGACTGATTATAATTTAAACTGATTTTCATATTTTACAGGGAATGAAAAATTAATTGGATTATATTGATCACAAAAAGTAATTAGAATATCAAAATCGGTGTTGGAACTCAAAGAATTTTAATAACTCAAAAAATAGGTGGAGGACTTCTAATAAAGGGAGGGGTTTCTAACAAAGGGAAGGGCTTCTATTAAGACGGGGCTTTAAATATGCAAAAAGAGGGTTTTCATTAAGACGGGGCTTCTAATAAAGGGAGGGCTTCTATTTTTCAATTAGCCGGAAAAGAGGGTGGAGGAGGGAGGAGTTTGATTATGAGGGAGCTTCTATAAGAGGGAAACTTTTATTAGAAAAAATTTGGTATGTTAATTATTTTATGTAAAGTCTCTAATATTATTGCGGTTAAAAAAAATTCTCTTTAGAGAGACTTTTTCTACTCCTTTAAAACAAATAATTGTCAACTTTTTGAGACTTGAACTGAATTATGATTTCTGGCAGTGGAAAAAATGTATTGAATGTAATGACTTGATTAATTTTAGTGAAAAGTGGCAGGAGTTTGGGAGAGACACGTTTTTCGGCTCAGGTAAAAACTTATTGTTTTAATTGGACAAATTGGTTTTGATGCAACAGAGGAATAATGATTTTTTTTGACAAATAAGTAACAAATAATTTTTTAACAAATAAATAAGTAGTAGTAATTTGTTCTTTAATAAATATTTTATGGCATTTTTGTTCTCAGATCCAACTCCGAGTGACTTTTTTTTCACTTTTTTTTTGGTGGTATTTTTTTTATTTGAATCTTTGGTGTGCGACGTCAGTTGTATTATTAAATAAGGTTTATTGTAATCAATGTTCACATAAATATGACGCATCATTGTTTACCACTTCTTGACTGTTGTACCATTCTCTCCGGCCGGGTTGTGCTGCTACATTATATATGATTGACGGCTGGTCCCTTTTAATAGTGTTTTGTTTTTAGACCAACTTTTTTTTTGTGTGGTCTCTGTCGCTAAACTTTGTGAGATTTTTTACTACACGAGAATGAGATTCAGCCAAAATTGCGTAATAGTATTTGTTGTTGCCGATGGCTTAATAATAAGGGGTTTTAAGACGGCAACAACAATAGTCTGCCGTGTCACACTTCGGGTTAAAGTTATGCTTTAGATTGGGGCTGATTTTCTTAGACTGGGGTTCAAGTCTTGGCTTAAGGTTAGACTCATTCTTTAACAGGGGCTTAGGCTTAGGAGTTTTGTTTTTTGTTTAAGGTTAGGATTAAACTTAAGGTTGAAAGTTGTGCTTATGCTAGAGCAGGCGTTTATGTCTAGGCTTGGAATAAAAGAGAATAAATTGCAGAAGCCGCGTTACAACCAAAGTCTGCATGGCCCACAAGACATTGTGCACGGCTTTTCTCAATATCCAACTAATTATCCGCCAACCGGCTCACTCTACCATCGCGCATTTGGCGGCGCCGCCGATCGCGAGCCTATAATCATTCCGCAAAAGTCGGAATTTTATTCGTTCGGGACAACTTTATTGCAGCCACAATTTTTGGAAAGACCAACTTATTTTACGCCGAGTACTGGTCAGTTTTAAATTAATCTAATTTAAGTAAAATAAAACAACAAATTTTAGACAAATTTTTGCCGCCACTCAAAGAAGAAGTCGAAAATTATCGGATGGTTTGCGAAGAGAGCATTAAGTCTTCTTCGATCGGCGCTGATCGACACTCAACACAACTGCCTCTGCCTTCCACTGTTGTAGCTGCAACCGCCACGACGACAGCCTGCTCGATGACTCTAGCCGGCGGTGATAGAACACCGCCCACAATTCCACCTCGGGTTTTCGTGCCCGAAACGGTGGAAGTAATTCGGACAACTACGGAGACGGTGCGCCGTAAGTCGCCGGCGCGGTCTCCAAACACCTACATTTAAGATTACTTTTTTGAATTATTTTTGCTATTTTTCTAAATCTCTAGCAATTGAAGGTTTTGATAAAAAAGAAAATTGCATGCAATGACACAAAATTTGTTTTAAGTATTTGAATTTAAAGAGTTTCCAATTATAATTTCCCTATTAAATGTGTTCAGTCTCTGCTAGCGTTGGCGTTATGGCCTTGAGGACATAAAAATGATGGACAAAACAGGCATAAAGACGCGCGGATAAAAAAAGCATTGGATAAATAGGCGCATAATTCACGCATGCAATTGAATATATTTTATTATCATTTTTAACATAATACGGTACATTGTTGTTACTGTATTCATAAAAATTTAAAAAATCTTCCATTTTTGAATTGTGCCCCGTACACTTGTGAGTTTACTATCCAACTGTCTTTAAAACACAATGATAAATGTTATTCATATATTGTTTTTCTTTTTCTTTTCAATCATTTCCAAAGTGCCGTATTTCCTGTAATTGCAGCTTTGTCTATCCCTTGCAAACATTATACTTGATCTATTAACAGCTCTATTCCATTGAGGGCTTTTGGCCAATTTTAAACCATATCTGTTATAAGCAGTAATAGAGAATAGCATTGTTACCGACTCTCGACACCGGCAATGTGTACCGGTGCTATTTGGTGTTATTAAGGGAGAAAATGCCCAAAAATACCGGCAGAGCCATTATTATTATTATTATTATTATTATCAAGAGCCATTTAAATGAAAATTTACTCCGCGGAATCAAACTTGATTGCTAAGGGCACACACGCCATTAGTGTCAAAAAAAAATTACTCTTAATGACTCCGGTGCATTGTTGTCTCATCTAAGAAAACTTGCACCACTGCTCCGACAATGAGTCAAACAACGATAACTTAAAAGCTCTTCCTTAATAATTTCGTTTCATAATACAGAATCTAACGGAGCTCTTTCAAACAAAAATTCTTTTAAATTTACAGAAAAATGGGAGTCCCGAGCAGATTTTCCAAAACCAGGTTAAATAACCTGTTTTGAAAAAAAATGCGGAATATTTCTTTCGTTGTCTAATAAAACCAGGTTATTATTGTAAATTAAACAATCATGTAAATTGCTTGAAAACCCCAACTTTTTGGATTTTTTGTGGTAAAACAAAAAGGTTGTGACTTTTAAAAACATTGCAAGCATAGAAAACATTTCTTACATTGTCAAAATTTTAGTGCCCCCCGTATAAAATAAGCGACTAAAAAAATTTAGAAATTCAAATATTTTTTCAAAAAAATTTGTGTTTTGAAAAGGTTTACATGATTTATATATTACAACAAACATAACCAGATAATAACCTGGTTCGCCTTTTTCGTCTAACATCTCCTCACCAGGTAATTAAACCTAGTTTCAGCAACTAGTTCCTAGGTCGCTGTTGTTGGAGGAAATATGGGATTTGTTTGAAATTGTAAGCATTTATTGACGTATAATAAAATTTTCTCATTGCCAATAAATTTTTAACCAATTTTTGGCCGGGAAAAGATTTTGCAAATTTGAATATATGAAAAAATTTCAAAAATTCTCACAAATACAAAAAAACGGAAAAAATTTAAAACATTTCTCAACAAAAAATATTTTTTTAATCATTTTTTTCTAAATGTGAAATCTGGTTCAATCTGGTTCATGCGTGGGGTAGGAAAGAATTCGTGGGAGTTTTATACGGGGGCCACTAAAATTTTGACAATGTAAGAAATGTTTTCTATGCTTGCAATGTTTTTAATAGTCACAACCTTTTTGTTTTACCACAAAAAATCCAAAAAGTTGTAATGAATCAGGGACCTTTAAATTTTTTTGTTTACAAGTGCTCGCTTTTGCTCGCAATGTTGTGCCTAGGTGTACACAATTTTGTCCTTTTTAGGAAAATGTTAAAGAAAGACAAAAGATATCAAAGCACAATTCTTTTTTGCGGAGAAAGGATCATTCTCCATAGACAACCGACCACTGACAAACGTTAATCAAATAATTGAATTAAATAGTCTTTTTTTTGTAAGTTTTTAAATGTGAGAAATTTGTGAGATTTTTGTGAGATTGTTGGGAGATTTTTGTGAGATTTTTGTGAGATTGTTAGGAGATTTTTGTGAGATTTTTTGGATGGCGTTGAGATATTTTACTCCAACTTTATGAAATTCTTAGAGTATTTTACAGGAATTTATATGCCTTGGAGTTTGTCATCGTTTTAATTTTTTTATTTAAAAATAGCCACAAAATTTTTTTCTTGGCTTTTTACGTGAAACGTTATGCTAAAATTAATGCAGTCAGTAACTAATGTGATATGTACAAAGATGTTGGGTATTGCTGCATTATTAAAATGATTCTATGGTATTTTGGTTTGGCCAATGTTTGAAAAATATCATCGATGAAGCAATTTAGACAATATCGTTGTCGATGATTTTGTTGTAACAACTATTGTTGTTAACTATATCTGTTGTCTACCGGTGATATCATTTGAGTCCGATTAAGTCCAGACGGTTTCTTAGTTCAACCTTTTTCAATATCATCTTAAAGACTCATTTGGCAATAATTTTGGAATCAAGAATGCGACGTTTGTATCTCTTTAAATTAAGTTACGCTTAAAGTAATCCTCAAAACACCTAAAAAATTTTCTGTTTTTTTTGGGCTATGTCAAATAACTCATAAAATAATTAACCAAAAACTGTGTTGTTCTGTTTATCAACAATAATTTTCATTAACAATTTTGTTGTCACTAATAGCCTGAAATACTTTGCACTTAGACGTCTCAAACCCCCCCACACACACACCTACAGAAGAATGTCCCTGGTTAATTTAGTTAAAACAATTTTTTTTGCTATTCAACCAAATATAAAAACGAGCGTTTGCTAAACAATTTTAAAGACAGTTAATTTTTTGAATTGAAATGCTTTTTGTTGTTGTGTGGTATTTCAGGTTTTCTGGTCGGTGTTTTTTTTTTCGGGGAGGCAGCGCTCAAGTCCGTTTGTTCCCCAATTTATTTGGAGTTTTGTGTCACCAAAAACTAAATTTGCAATTTGCATGTTTACTTAAACATTAAATTTGTTTTCCATTTGATAAAAGAATTAAAATTGTTGGGGTGAAAAGGAAAACTTTATTTTAAGAACATTTTTTTCTATGTATTTGTTCAAATTTGTGTTGGGATCAAAGCTTGCATCAAAGCCTTTATATTTTATACATAAAGCATGGCTTCTTAAAGAAATTAAAAAAGTTAACCAAAGTTCAATAAACTTTACGATGACTGAGTTTAAACTTTAAAGAAACATCATGTTCCTTATGTTTGGGGCTCCATAAACCAATTGTCTCGTGGGATAATTTGGTTATGGTTTATGGAGATTTGGATGCAGACACTCAAAGTCTTTGACTGATAATCGTTTAAATTATAAAATCTTTGGTCTGACAGACATTTTGTCGGAGAGACGTTTTATAGAAGTATGTTTTAAGCAAAAAATTTGTTTTACTCAATTTTAATTTAATAAAGTTTTGCATTGGAGGCATTATTCTTTGCTGAAATCCGGCCCTTTAGTCCGAAAACATTAAATTTTTAAAACATTCTGTGTCAGACATTTTGCTGACAGAAATTTGACCTCAAAAACATTTTTTAAACAGAAGTTTTGTCTTGCAAAACATTTAAATAAACTCAGAAGTTTTTTGCGCCAAAAACCGACGGCGTCCAACAACAATAATTTTTGTCCCAAATAAAACTAAAAAATAAAAAAAATATAAAACTTGAGAAATTTTCGTACGCAAAAATATTTTTTCACAACTAATAATTTTTATTTCCAAATTGAATTTACACTTTGCACAAGCATTCCCATTTGTTGTAACTAAATGAAAGGTTTTGCTTGAGGGATTACTTCGGTTTTACAACGTAAGTGTTCCACTACTAGTGCAAGATTGCAGGAGTGTGATTACAATTTATATATTTTTACTTTTTAAGTTTAGGCCGGTTTTGAAAAGACGAAATAAAATATTTCAAATTGGTTCAAAAAATTAATTTGGACAAAGAAATGTTTTCTCTGGAGATTTTCTTCTTTTTTTTTGAAGGAAACTACCGATCGTGGTTTTCTTTGTGGGGCTAATAAGAAAGGTTGAAAATGATGTGCAGCAAAGTTACTATATTTGAGGTTGTTTATATTTTTAGTGGAAAAGTCTTAATTTGTTTTGGAAGTTTAAGGACATGTTTTTTGTTTGTTTGTTTTGTGTTTAAGGTTGTTCAAGCTCTAAGCTTAAGTAAATTATAGTTGAGGTTTAAATTTTAAATTATAATTTTTTGCTAAGTTTCGGCTTAAAAATAGACATTTAGACAGGTTTAAAAAAATTTGTGACAAAATGAAGCCAACGAAAAAACAAAAGTTTGTTGAGGACTTATTTTTCATTCAATTGTTTTCAAAAGCCTATGTACGAATTAAAAAAAATACAGTATTTTCAAAAAAATTTATTTATTTGTACACAATTTAAAAATGGATTTTTGAGTTTTTTGTTGAGCAATTTTTTGTTGAGCAATTTGCGTTCAGCAATTTTTTTTCTTACGTTTAGTTCAATACTCAAAGCCAATTCATTTCAAATATTATTTATTTATTTTTTTGCATTCACGTCAAGCACGTATTATTTTTTTGTGAATTTCTTTGTTGTTCATCCTCTGCTTTACTATTCCATTCAATTTTCTGCCTGCCTTTATATACCCACTAACAAAGTTTTTTTAGAGTGCTGGCAAAAAATTGGACAAGCTAGCTGGCGAGACGAAGACACTTGTATGCGTTCTTTTCTTAGATCTTTTTTATTTATTTTTATATTATTACATTTGTTTTTTTTTTCATTCAAACAATTTGTCGGCTTAATTTTTTGATTTATTTTTGGTTTTGTTTTCTTAAAGTTGTTGATCTTACCTGGTCAAATTCATAAGCTCTGCGGTTATTACAAACACTTTTTTGATGAATAGTTCTAGTCGACTCGGTAAATAAAGTTTTTGACGTAAAAAAAAAATTAGTAAATTTCCGTAAAAAGTAAAAAGGAAAAAGAAAATATGAAGTAAGGGCTGGCCGGAATAAAGTTGTGGTGGCACAGCAAGCCAAGGCTTCTTCTTTCTCGCTTTCTCTCATTTTGCTTGTAATTACGAAATCTTTTTTTGGGAGAAAAAAAAGTGGAAGCGAAAGAACGCGTATACTTCCTTTGAATATTTATTTTAAATTAGAATTGAAGAGTGGTTGGCGATACATTCCTTTTATATTCTTTTTATAATAAACGTGTACACAACGCCAAAATAAGTGCACCGTATGATTAAAAATAGAATTTTTAATGCAGCAAGTCGATTGCGTTCGTCTTACGTTGTATTATTCTTTGGAAATCATGCGTGCTGCCCAATTTTTTTGTAATTTAGTTTAGGTTTTAGTTTCCGGTCAAAGTTCAAGCAAACTTTAGGCCCAACTTTAAACTTATTATGTTTGGCCCACGACGCGCAATATTTAGCTGTATATAATTTTTTTGTTATAAAATTTAAAAAATTTGTATGTTTATTATTTTGATTGTAAGGCTATATGCGTAAAGCAGTGCTTAGGCTCTCGACTAATTATTTAAAAAAATTATTGTGTATAAATAAATAAATTTTTTTGAAAATACTGTATTTTTTTTAATTCGTACATAGGCTTTTGAAAACAATTGAATGAAAAATAAGTCCTCAACAAACTTTTGTTTTTTCGTTGGCTTCATTTTGTCACAAATTTTTTTAAACCTGTCTAAATGTCTATTTTTATTTGTTTATAGTTAATTTTACGATTGAGCTTAAACTTAAGATTAATCATGTGTTTATGGCTAATGTTAGGATTTGGCTTAGACTTAGGCTTTGGCTATGACTTAGGTTTTGGATTATGTTAACTTTTTTATTCTCATGTTTAAGGCAGATTCTAATGTTTTAAGGCAGAGACTCATGTTTAAGGCAGAATTTTGGAGATTAATTTCATTGTTATTCTTATGACTATAGCAGAGCTTTGGTTAAGGATTTTGATACTTTGATAATTGAACTTACATGAAGTTAGATTTTGAGCCATATTTTCATTGTAATTTTTATTTTTTTTTTACATTTTTTTTGATTTGATTTGTTTTTAGTATCAATTTTCAGTGCTAGACTGTTATCTTTCCCTAAGATATCATGTTCGCCTATATTTCTACTCAACATTTTTTTAATCTAAAAATAACTCTGTTATCTTTGTCAGAATTGCTTGAGTTTGCTTCAATCGGTTTATGAATTGGACAAAATGCAAAATTTTGAATTTACCTGAATTTTTTATGCGTATCAAAAAAGTGTTAAAGGCTCACTAATAAAAGAGCTAGTTATAATTTGATTAACATTTTACTGACGTATAGAACCGCCTTGTCCTTTAAGTGCACTTTTTTATACTACGGAAAGTATTTTTTACATCTTTTTAATGCTTTAAAATACTTTTTGTAGGAAAAAAAACAAATCAAAAGTCAACAAAATGCGATTTAATGCTATTTTAGTCATTCTTTGTTTTGGTTTTTTTTCACAATTTGCAACATTTGTTCATTTTTTCTACACTTTTTGTGCTTTCAGATTTTGGATTAATAACAAAGTCATAAGTAATAAACTTATTTTTTGAGTGGTAATAAGATTATAAACAATTTCTAATTATTTTTAGCACTTATATTATTGCGTTTTTTGTTTATTTTTTTAGCTTTAGTTTAATTATGCAAGGCCTTGGGTGAAAATTGATTAAACCAAATATTATTTCTAAGCTTATGCCTATGCCTAAGCCTAAGCCTAAGCCTAAGCTTAAACCTAAGCCTAAGCCTAAGCCTAAGCCTAAGCCTAAGCTTAAGCCTAAGCTTAAACCTAAGCCTAAGCCTAAGCTTAAGCCTAAGCCTAAGCATAAGCATAAGCCTAAGCCTAAGCATAAGCCTAAGCATAAATCTAAGCCTAAGCATAAGCCTAAGCTTAAGCCTAAGCCTAAGCCTAAGCCTAAGCCTAAGCTTAATTCTAAGCATAAGCCTTAGCCTAATCCTGTTTTCTATTTATATCCAATTTTATGGCTAGCTCAATGCTTAAACCTGCGTCAAATATAGTTTAGTGCATTCGTAAATTCGACGCTCTGTGTTCCAGCGCCGAAATTTCTTTGGTAGTCGAATCCCAGGTCTCGATCAGCTTTTCGGCGCGACGCGTACTAACCGGAACAACTGCGTTCAATAAAAGCGAACCCATAGTCAAATTGGTATGTTCAAACGTTTCAAAATGAGCCTTTTTTTGTTTTTCACGCCTATATTTGAATTAATTCATTATCCTAAACGTACTCTTCATTTTAAGTTTGAGCTTAAGTCCATTACAGAATTTGTGACTAATGATAAGCCTGATCTTAAGTATGAGATTTTCTGAACTTATAATCAATGCTTGACCGGAATCTTTGAAAACCTTAAGCATAAACTTAGGTTTGAAGATCTGCTGTAGTGCAAAGGTTTACAAATTTATGAGCCATTACACACGGAACACTCAAATTCACCACAATTCTGGGTTTGGTTTGTATGTATGACAAGTAACACATGTTCGCTTTCAATTGTTGGTTTTAAGAAAACTTTACACAGTCCGATATTGAAATAAACATTTAAATAAATGCATAAATATTTTGTTTCATTTTTTATGCCTCTTTGCATTGTTTACGCTAATCGATTAGAATAATAATTTTTTTGCAGGATTTTTTCAAAAGTCAGTTTTCCATTCCCCTTTGTCACGTTACAATATTTGTTTTGTTCGACAATCAATGATTGATTAATAATTTCATAGTTTTGAGTATGACTAAGCCAATTGTTACATAATGTTTAAACAATTAAATAATTTACGTGTTCATAGTGAGTTGCTAGAGACATGAAAACGAACTAGAGAAACGGATCTTTAATGTAAAAATTACAAGAAAATTATCCCTAGCAATTTCTTATTTTGAAGATAATTTAAGACGTTTTGCTGTTGTATTTTAATCTATAAACCTTGCATTAAAGTAATAAAGCGCACTTTTAGGTGGATTGGCTTAACTTTTAGTTTCATGAATAGTTTTTGTTAAATTTGTATAGTCTCAATAAGTAATAGAAGAAATTTTATTAAGATTATGTATAAATTACCCTTTAGAATTTGAGCTTAGTAAAAAAATTTAAACGCAAAAAAAAATTTTGTTTTCGAATTGTAAGCACTTTGAAGGCAAAGTTTTTTTTTGTATTGAGAATGGACGCAAATATTTTGCAAAAAAAGCTCAACGTGAATAAACTTTGTTATATTTATTTGTTTTGAACTGTCCAATGTCACTTTAACAACATGCTTTTCTGTGCGTCATTTTTTCGTGTTTTTTTTGACCGCATCTTTCTATCCACATACCTTTGATCAATGTTTAAACTATGATTGTACTGTACACTTAACTTATTTTAAGTTATCAAAAATCCAACCAAAATTTTCATATCAATAATAAAATAATAACTTTTTATTAAAATAAACTGGCCGTGCTTATTTAACTTATTATTCGTTGCTTGTCCATTTAAATTTCATAAATAATTTATTAACATTCTGACAACTAAATAGAGGATGAAAGGCCGACTTAAAACACTTTGATAATTATCCAAATATTTTATTTTCGAAATGAATTACTACTTAAGTTGGTAATTCAAAAAGTCAAAAATTGAGGGTATTCACAACTACTCTGTCACACTAGCATACATACCAAAAACGTGCCAATCGGAAGAAGAAGCCAGTCAGTTATTGCCAAACGTTGTTGTTTCCGAGTCGATTGAACACGCCAGTAAAATGGGCCGTTTCCAAGTGAGAAATTTTTGAAATTCCACAAATTGGCTAATTTTTGCCAAATTTCCTTTAATTTAATTTAATTTATTTTTTTGGTCTAATAGCCTAAAATGTCCATGTATGAGTTTTAATTGCAAAAAAAATTATTTAAAATGAAAAGAGCCCCGTGTTATCTCCAACAATCTTAGATTGTCGCCATCGTCGACCATCACAAAGGTCTCACATTAAACATTTCAGTTATTGTTTTAATTTTCTTTAAATATTTTAATGGTTTTGACACGATTTTGCCTGAGTTTTTTTTAATGTTTGTTTTTGATTTTATAAATATTATTAAAACGCATTTGTCTTCATTTTGTATCGGGTAGTTGCGGTGAGAGCCAAAGCTGTAGGATCATCAACAATTTTTTTAAAGGATCAGTATTAATTTAACTTTTAAGGTACTTTCCGTAAATGGTGTTAATGAGACAACGTTGAACGACTTCCAAAACTCACAGCAGATGAATGACCAGCTTGGGACTAGCATTGTCGATGACGTCAATGAGGACACAAAGAAAGGCGTTACGCTTCCAGGCTAGTTTAGCTTTTATTTTAAATTGATTTATTCAATATGATATATTATTCAAAATCGTACGCTACAGTACATTTACTACAGAAACAAATCTGTTTCTAAACTCAGTATTGACTTTTTAGTATATTAGCTGATTCCTAAGCCAATGCTGTAGTCTATGGTTTCAAGTTAAGTCTAAGCCTAATCCTAAAGCCAAACATAATCCTAATTTACCTAATTTTTTTTTTTAATTTTTTTCAATTTCTCTTTTTTTGTTTAAAGACTTTGGAAATGGAATTTTGGAAGGAAAAAAGAAAAAAAATGGCGGGACTGCAAAAGCAGTTAAAAGTGTTGTCCAAATTTTGTCCCAAAAAAATTGTCCCAAATGATTTAAATTTTTTTTGAAGGATTATCTCTTGCACATTGCACTTATTTTGCCAAAGAACATTGTTTTGGAACGCTTAAATTTTCTTTTTTGAATTAAGAATAGGAAGTCTTATTGCATTATGTAATTGCAAAAAAAATTTTTGGGCAAATTAATGTGTCTGTTCCAATTTTCAAAGAAATACTTACTACAGTAGGCTGACCCAAAAGATCTTTGTAACTGGCCGTATCATTTTGCTGACTCGCGATTTTCGGCTCACCATTTTTTCAAATTTAAAAATTTAAAATTTAACTACAGTAATCAATTTTATACTTGGCTAGGAATACCGCATTTTTCCTAATTCAAACCTAAGCCAAGGTTTATGCTTATTCCTTCTCCTAAACCTATGCTTAAATTTAAGAGTTCAAGCTTAGCCTAAGGTTAACAATTAATCTATGTCTAAGCCTAAACCAAATCTTAAAGCCAAGACTGTTCTTAATGCTTGTTTTAAAGTCTACGCTTAACTTTAAAATTTAAAGTTAAGGTTAAGCCTAAGGCTAAGTCTAAGGCTAAGCTCATGCCTAAGTCTAAGGGTTAGTCAAAGCCTATAAATAAGTCTAAGTCTAAGCCTAAACCTAAACATAAGTCTATTCCTAAGCTTATGGCTAAATTTACTTTATGTCTTTAGGAGCTTTTACTTGTTAATTATTCTCAAAGCAACCTCTATTAGAAGGAAATTTTATTTTTAATAAGCTGATGAATAAGGCTCAAACAGTTTTCAGCTTTTTTTGCTCTCTACATTATTTGGGCATAAAAATTTCAATTTTAACTTCAATGTTAAACCAAAATGCTTAACTAATTACAAAATGCTGTATTTATTTAATTGCTGTAAAATGTCCCTTCTCTAAAATAGAACCATAAAAAATTCTCTTTGAAAGCCACTAGCACAAAACCGGCATATACAACTAATGTTTTATGACATCAGCTTGTAGTTTAGGCGCTCGCTGTGAAAAGTGATTAATTATAATAACACGTGGAAAGCATGCTCAACGCGAAAGAAAATAGATAGTGGGAGATGGGCGAGAGGGAGAGTAAATAAATAAACATTTAAATATTGGCGGACAAAAATAGCATTTTGAAAAAAAAATTATACATAAATTTAGTGAATTTGAAAATTGAATTTTTTTACTATCCAATTTTTTTGCACAAATATCAAATTTCAACGTTCTGCACATATTTTACGGCAAAGCCATGCCATCCACATGACGGACGCAATTCATTTTCTGTTTATTGGCATTGTTTTTCTGTTTGTGTTACGGCTTTTTCCTATTTTTTGTTATTTTTTTGAAGCGAGTTCCGATTTCCATTTTTTTTGTTCTGGCATTCTGTTTTGGTATTTCTATTGTTTTGTGTTTGCCCAATTTTTTTCATGTTTGGCATTTCTGGTGTTGTTTTTTTTTTCTCATTTTTCTACATTGTTTTTTTTGTCGCTGTTTTCAGTTGTCGCAACTCTTTAATTTTGAAATATTGCACTTATGGCATTCTGATCCTGTTTCTTTTTCAAATCTTCAAACTCTGCCATTTTGTTGTTTTTTGATTTATTTTTATTTTTGCACTTCTTTCGTTATGTTTCTTTTAAAAATAAAAAAAATCTTTTTGTGTTTTTCCGTTTTTTTAAATTTTTTTAACCGGTGATTCCTATTATAACTTTTGCTTTTCTAGCATTTCTGGCATTCTGCATTTTTTTAACTTTCGAACTACACAAAATGGGCTTATTCCAATTAGTTATTAAAATTGAAACATAAATGCAAATTAGCTTTGTTTGAATAATTAGGTAGTGCACTTTTTGAAATTTAACTAGTATTTGTACTTTTTACTCATCTATAAGCTTTGCCTTTAAATTAGTCAAGTTCATATTTCAGTTTATTTATAGCGGAGTGAAATTTTTGAATAAGCTTTATATGCATTAGATTGAATCATAAGTTTTTTCTTTCAATTGTTAAGGGAAGACCCATCAATTTTGCAGCCATCACGTCAATACGACAAGCCTTATAGCTTCAGGGCCCTTTGTTTTACACTCAAATTGTGCGGACACAATTTTTTAGTCGTATTCAGAATGTTGAAAGCAAAATCCGCTAAATAAAAAACGTTCTTGTTTCGGCGACGGCCGTAGTTTTTGTAGTTATAAAAAACGAAAAACTTATTTTTTGTTTTCCTTCATGGAAAAAGTCAAATTTAAATGCTTAGATTTTTAGAAAAAAAAGTTTTACGCTTTTGCATACATTGACTAAATTTTGGATTTATTTTTAAACGCTTTATATGTTTTTGTTTTTGGGAAAATTGCTCTCAACTTCCATCTGGCGTAACCACTATAATAATTCAGTTTGCGCAACCTCAAGAAATGCGACACATCCGCAGCGTTTTATGCAAATCTGTTCAAAATAGGGGTTCTATAAAAATTTATAACTTTTTTTTACACCTTTTCACTAAATTCTCAGAAAAAAAAAAATTTGGACTCAAAACACTCTCCGAAATTGCTTTTTCAAAATTTTTTTTTTTTTTGTTATATTTTTTTGTGTTGCGCTTTTTTTTTATTGCATCCATTTTTGCTTCATCTATTCGAGAATTCGTTTAGGATTTAATATATTCTTTTTCATAAAAACTTTTAGTTTTTGCAAATGTTTATTACTTATCAATATAATTTTTTTCGTGTTTTTTCTCCTTCCTTTTGTCAGACAACAAACTTTTAGTCGAAAATTGATTTTCACAAGCATAAATTTTTTATTCAATTTTTGTTTTCCGTTAAAAAATTTATTTTAATTTAATTTAATTTCTTTTTCATTACATTACCCTTATTTGTAACTAACCCATTATTATTAGCTCCCTTTTGTTGTTGTCCTTCTTTCTGTTTTTTTGGTTTCGGCTCGGTTTAGAAGTGGAATTTTACAGTGCTCTTTTAAACGTCATCCTTCTCCTGGCTTTTGAGCCTTTTCCCTCTGTTTTTACTCTTGTGATTATTAATGTTTATTATTCAATCCAATTTACCCACCATTTAATTCCATTTTTTTCTCATTTTGGCCGGTTTGATGGCTTTGGGTTAAATTGAATGCAAAAAGTAAACGAAAAAACAAAACGTTTTTTTTTTATTTATGTATTAGCTTCTTTTGTTTAAGCTCTGCACTCGCTATATTGCAAATACATTATGTGATATAAAAAAATTTGTGAAATTAAAAATATTATATTTGGGCCAATCTAATCTGTTTTATTTTTCATTCCTTTTTGCATTACCATAGTCGCGAGCACTTACAAGCGTCCCCACATCAAGCCCAACTTTCTCGCCGGGGAGTTTTGGAAAAGAAACAAAAATAGGAAGAGGATTTACACTTGAAATCTGCTTTTTAGTTTTATAATTTTTCAAACGTTTTGTCTTTGATTTTGTGTTTCTTTTTTGTTTTGAAAAACATTTCTCATTATATTCTTCTTTATATGTGCAATCGACAAGCACTTACTCACACACTCAGAACAACATTGTTTGCCTTTTTGTGTGTATACATCCACACGTAAGCCGCTCTTTTTTTTTAGAGGACGCTGTAAGCTTATGCTTTATCCACTCTCGTTCCGATTATATTTTTTTATATTTTGTAATTTTTTTTATACTTTTTGTTGTTTTTTTGTCTCTTAATTTACCCTCAGGCCTTTTTTTTTTTTGTCTTTTTAAAACTTTATTGTGTTCTTCTTTAGCTCTGTATGTGTGTGTGTGTGTGTGTGTGTGTTAGGCCTAATAACAAGTCTTACTTCTTGTTCTAATTTTTTTTTAGTTTACGTTTATTTTAAGCTTTTTGCTTTACTTTTTTTTATAAGCATGCACTTTAAATAGATTTTTATAATATATGTCATAAAATATGTAAAATGGGGCGGACTTTTGGGCCATTTTTCGTCAGAATAGTAAAAAATGAATCAGAAATACGTAAATGAAAATTAATATTTATAGGCATAGGCTTAGGCTTATATTTTAAATTTTTTTTTAAATAAAATTTTTTCCCCTCTTTCTTCTCCGTTTTCTTTTTCTATAATTTTTTTTTAAAATTTTTTTTTGTTTACTTTTTTTGTTTGGGTTCAAAAATAATAGTATTTAAGACTTTTATTGAACTGAAGAAGTCGAGATTTTCTTCTTCTAATAAAAAACGAAAAAATATATTTTTTGAAAGAATGTTTTACAAATTTTTTTCTAAACAATTTGTTAAACAATTGTTCGTCTTCCTGTGTTTTCCTTAATACAGCACTTTTTAATTTTTCAGAGATTTACGCTTTTGTTGTCATATTTGCTTCAGTTGCAGTAAATGATTTTTATGCGCTTTTGTCTTTTAAGACATTGACACACCTGTGTTTTTGGCTCTATTTAATGCTTTGGATTATGCTTAAGTTTAAGGCTTAGGCTTTGGCTTAACCTTGAGCTTAAGCTAATACATAAGCTTAAACTTAGCCTTAGATTAAACTTTAGGTTTAAGCTTAATTTTAAAATTACTCTGCAGGCTTAAACTTAACCTTAGAGTAAGCAATAGGCTTTTAGGTTGAGCTTTACGGATAAGGCTTAATTTTTGATTTAGAGTTTTGGCTTATGCCTGAACTTTTATTATTTTACTTTTACACTTACGTTTAAGTCTAGCGCTACGATTATGCTTATGCTTTGGTTTACACTTCTTCTTAGTCTTATGTATAAGTTAAAACCTTTGGCTTGAGCTCTTTTTGCTTCTAGCTTCTCCAAAATTACCAGCAAGGATTATGGGCTTAAGTTTTACTTCCCTCGACCCTGAAAACACAAACGCAAGACTGTTAGCACAATGACTTAAAGTTGACGCCATTTTCTTAAGTAAATGTAATTTATTATTCTTTTTTTGCTTATCATTAATTATTCCATGTTTTAAAAACTTTTTTCAAAAATGTATTTAAATTTTTTTGTCGTTTGTTTTTGACTAACTTTTTCATTTTGCAATTTTTTTTGTTTTTTTTCATTCCCATTTTTTAAAATTCACATTTTTAAACCGTAAAGTTAACGAATTTCTCTCTTTTTTGTTGTTGGTTTTTTTTGTTGCTAAAAGGCAAATCCAGTCTTTAGGCAAATTGGATGCGTTCGAAAATAGAGTATGCCATAAAAAAAGTCAGCCTTTTTGTTTTTTTGGCTTGTCACAAATACGACGAAAGCGAGTGAAAATGTGTCGAAATCACTTTTTTCGGAATTCTCATAAACACAGTTTTAAATTTGTTTTTTTTGTATTATGTCAGAAAGAACTAATAAATTATGGCGTGTTATAATTTGCATATTGCTATTCGAAATTCATCTAACGCCAGTCTTGCGCCTTAAAGTTTTGTGCCACACCATTTTTTTCCACTTGTCTCACAAACATATATATTTCTTGTTTTATTTTGGACAAATTCCACATTCCAAAAGTTTGGGCGCAATTTTGTATCTCAATTGAAAAGACTGAAAAACGCTAAAGTTGCCGCTACTCAAAAAGTTGCGAAAATTCTGTTTTTCCTTTTACTAAAATTACTTCGACTTGCTACATAAAAAATTTTACGCTGAAAATGGAAGCAAACTGGACGATTTTGGGAGCAAAAACGTATAATTTTACAGTAGTATTACTGTAAACCTACTGTAAATCATTAAATTTGCACATCTTTTTTTTGTTTTTTTACAGTAAAAAAGTATTTTATTTCAAATTTCTTGAGTTGTTTTTTATTAGGTATTTTGGGTAATGTCAGTTGTTGGTCTATACACATATAGCCATGGCTACTCGACCGTGTGTCTAGTTGTTTTCTTGGGTATTAGAGCTTTTTGTTACTACAAATTTTAGTTGTATTGGATTTTTTTGTAAATCAGACTAACTGCCTTATTGAACTTTTTGAGAGCGGACTTTTTGTCTCTTTTGTTTTTTGCGGGAATTCGGAAGTTTTTTTTTGTTTCTTGAATATATGTGAGTTACTTACTTATGGTCTCTAAATACTTTTTGCAAATCGGACTCACTGCCTTATAGAACTTTTTGAGAGCGGACTTTTTGTCTCTTTTGTTTTTTGCCGAGTATCTAATAAAATTGTAGACGTGTTATGTTGACACCATTTTTTTCCTCGATTTTTTATGGTTTGTTTTTTTTTAAACATTTAGTATGTTTTTTTTTGAGTATTTGTTTGAAAACATTTTTGAGTCCAAAATTTTTATTCAATAACAAAATTTAAAATGAACAGCGCGGGTTTTAAGTTTAAAACTGCTGTATTTTGAATTAGTACAGTTAACTTCTTAAATTTTAAATTATATTTTAAGCGTTTTTTGGGCATTAGGACTTTTAGCCATTAGGACCTAATGGTGCTGGACGCATTATTTGTTATGCATACTTTTTGTTTGGTGGAATTGAATTTTTTTTTGTTAATTACTGGTAAATGCGTATATGAGTATTAATATGAGTGTATTCTACGAATAACGAAGAATATAATTAAATATAATACAAGTTTGGAAAAAAAAAAAAAAAAAAAAAAAAAAAAAAAAAAAAAAAAAAAAAAAAAAAAAAAAAAAAAAAAAAAAAAAAAAAAAAAAAAAAAAAAAAAAAAAAAAAAAAACAGCAGATGAATGACCAGCTTGGGACTAGCATTGTCGATGACGTCAATGAGGACACAAAGAAAGGCGTTACGCTTCCAGGCTAGTTTAGCTTTTATTTTAAATTGATTTATTCAATATGATATATTATTCAAAATCGTACGCTACAGTACATTTACTACAGAAACAAATCTGTTTCTAAACTCAGTATTGACTTTTTAGTATATTAGCTGATTCCTAAGCCAATGCTGTAGTCTATGGTTTCAAGTTAAGTCTAAGCCTAATCCTAAAGCCAAACATAATCCTAATTTACCTAATTTTTTTTTTTAATTTTTTTCAATTTCTCTTTTTTTGTTTAAAGACTTTGGAAATGGAATTTTGGAAGGAAAAAAGAAAAAAAATGGCGGGACTGCAAAAGCAGTTAAAAGTGTTGTCCAAATTTTGTCCCAAAAAAATTGTCCCAAATGATTTAAATTTTTTTTGAAGGATTATCTCTTGCACATTGCACTTATTTTGCCAAAGAACATTGTTTTGGAACGCTTAAATTTTCTTTTTTGAATTAAGAATAGGAAGTCTTATTGCATTATGTAATTGCAAAAAAAATTTTTGGGCAAATTAATGTGTCTGTTCCAATTTTCAAAGAAATACTTACTACAGTAGGCTGACCCAAAAGATCTTTGTAACTGGCCGTATCATTTTGCTGACTCGCGATTTTCGGCTCACCATTTTTTCAAATTTAAAAATTTAAAATTTAACTACAGTAATCAATTTTATACTTGGCTAGGAATACCGCATTTTTCCTAATTCAAACCTAAGCCAAGGTTTATGCTTATTCCTTCTCCTAAACCTATGCTTAAATTTAAGAGTTCAAGCTTAGCCTAAGGTTAACAATTAATCTATGTCTAAGCCTAAACCAAATCTTAAAGCCAAGACTGTTCTTAATGCTTGTTTTAAAGTCTACGCTTAACTTTAAAATTTAAAGTTAAGGTTAAGCCTAAGGCTAAGTCTAAGGCTAAGCTCATGCCTAAGTCTAAGGGTTAGTCAAAGCCTATAAATAAGTCTAAGTCTAAGCCTAAACCTAAACATAAGTCTATTCCTAAGCTTATGGCTAAATTTACTTTATGTCTTTAGGAGCTTTTACTTGTTAATTATTCTCAAAGCAACCTCTATTAGAAGGAAATTTTATTTTTAATAAGCTGATGAATAAGGCTCAAACAGTTTTCAGCTTTTTTTGCTCTCTACATTATTTGGGCATAAAAATTTCAATTTTAACTTCAATGTTAAACCAAAATGCTTAACTAATTACAAAATGCTGTATTTATTTAATTGCTGTAAAATGTCCCTTCTCTAAAATAGAACCATAAAAAATTCTCTTTGAAAGCCACTAGCACAAAACCGGCATATACAACTAATGTTTTATGACATCAGCTTGTAGTTTAGGCGCTCGCTGTGAAAAGTGATTAATTATAATAACACGTGGAAAGCATGCTCAACGCGAAAGAAAATAGATAGTGGGAGATGGGCGAGAGGGAGAGTAAATAAATAAACATTTAAATATTGGCGGACAAAAATAGCATTTTGAAAAAAAAATTATACATAAATTTAGTGAATTTGAAAATTGAATTTTTTTACTATCCAATTTTTTTGCACAAATATCAAATTTCAACGTTCTGCACATATTTTACGGCAAAGCCATGCCATCCACATGACGGACGCAATTCATTTTCTGTTTATTGGCATTGTTTTTCTGTTTGTGTTACGGCTTTTTCCTATTTTTTGTTATTTTTTTGAAGCGAGTTCCGATTTCCATTTTTTTTGTTCTGGCATTCTGTTTTGGTATTTCTATTGTTTTGTGTTTGCCCAATTTTTTTCATGTTTGGCATTTCTGGTGTTGTTTTTTTTTTCTCATTTTTCTACATTGTTTTTTTTGTCGCTGTTTTCAGTTGTCGCAACTCTTTAATTTTGAAATATTGCACTTATGGCATTCTGATCCTGTTTCTTTTTCAAATCTTCAAACTCTGCCATTTTGTTGTTTTTTGATTTATTTTTATTTTTGCACTTCTTTCGTTATGTTTCTTTTAAAAATAAAAAAAATCTTTTTGTGTTTTTCCGTTTTTTTAAATTTTTTTAACCGGTGATTCCTATTATAACTTTGCTTTTCTAGCATTTCTGGCATTCTGCATTTTTTTAATTTCGAACTACACAAAATGGGCTTATTCCAATTAGTTATTAAAATTGAAACATAAATGCAAATTAGCTTTGTTTGAATAATTAGGTAGTGCACTTTTTGAAATTTAACTAGTATTTGTATTTTTTACTCATAACTTTGTTTAAATTAGTCAAGTTCATATTTCAGTTTATTTATAGCGGAGTGAAATTTTTGAATAAGCTTTATATGCATTAGATTGAATCATAAGTTTTTTCTTTCAATTGTTAAGGGAAGACCCATCAATTTTGCAGCCATCACGTCAATACGACAAGCCTTATAGCTTCAGGGCCCTTTGTTTTACACTCAAATTGTGCGGACACAATTTTTTAGTCGTATTCAGAATGTTGAAAGCAAAATCCGCTAAATAAAAAACGTTCTTGTTTGGCAACGGCCGTAGTTTTTGTAGTTATAAAAAACGAAAAACTTATTTTTTGTTTTCCTTCATGGAAAAAGTCAAATTTTGCATTTTTTAGAAAAAAAAGTTTTACGCTTTTGCATACATTGACTAAATTTTGGATTTATTTTTAAACGCTTTATATGTTTTTGTTTTTGGAAAATTGCTCTCAACTTTAATTAGCGTAACCACTATAATAATTCAGTTTGCGCAACCTCAAGAAATGCGACACATCCGCAGCGTTTTATTCAAAATCTTTCAAAATAGGGGTTCTATAAAAATTTATAACTTTTTTTTACACCTTTTCACTAAATTTGAAAAAAAAAATTTGGACTCAAAACACTCTCCGAAATTGCTTTTTCAAAATTTTTTTTTTTTTTGTTATATTTTTTTGTGTTGCGCTTTTTTTATTGCATCCATTTTTGCTTCATCTATTCGAGAATTCGTTTAGGATTTAATATATTCTTTTTCATAAAACTTTTAGTTTTGCAAATGTTTATTACTTATCAATATAATTTTTTTTGTGTTTTTTCTCCTTCCTTTTGTCAGACAACAAACTTTTAGTCGAAAATTGATTTTCACAAGCATAAATTTTTTATTCAATTTTTGTTTTCCGTTAAAAAATTTATTTTAATTTAATTTCTTTTTCATTACATTACCCTTATTTGTAACTAACCCATTATTATTAGCTCCTTTTGTTGTTGTCCTTCTTTCTGTTTTTGGTTTGGCTCGGTTTGAAGTGGAATTTTACGTCTCTTTTAAACGTCATCCTTCTCCTGGCTTTTGAGCCTTTTCCCTCTGTTTTTACTCTTGTGATTATTAATGTTTATTATTCAATCCAATTTACCCACCATTTAATTCCATTTTTTTCTCATTTTGGCCGGTTTGATGGCTTTGGGTTAAATTGAATGCAAAAAGTAAACGAAAAAACAAAACGTTTTTTTTTATTTATGTATTAGCTTCTTTTGTTTAAGCTCTGCACTCGCTATATTGCAAATACATTATGTGATATAAAAAAATTTGTGAAATTAAAAATATTATATTTGGGCCAATCTAATCTGTTTTATTTTTCATTCCTTTTTGCATTACCATAGTCGCGAGCACTTAAGCGTCCCCACATCAAGCCCAACTTTCCGCCGGGGAGTTTTGGAAAAGAAACAAAAATAGGAAGAGGATTTACACTTGAATCTCTTTTTAGTTTTATAATTTTTCAAACGTTTTGTCTTTGATTTTGTGTTTCTTTTTTGTTTTGAAAAACATTTCTCATTATATTCTTCTTTATATGTGCAATCGACAAGCACTTACTCACACACTCAGAACAACATTGTTTGCCTTTTTGTGTGTATACATCCACACGTAAGCCGTCTCTTTTTTTTAGAGGACGCTGTAAGCTTATGCTTTATCCACTCTCGTTCCGATTATATTTTTTTATATTTTGTAATTTTTTTTATACTTTTTGTTGTTTTTTTGTCTCTTAATTTACCCTCAGGCCTTTTTTTTTTTGTCTTTTTAAAACTTTATTGTGTTCTTCTTTAGCTCTGTATGTGTGTGTGTGTGTGTGTGTGTGTTAGGCCTAATAACAAGTCTTACTTCTTGTTCTAATTTTTTTTTAGTTTACGTTTATTTTAAGCTTTTTGCTTTACTTTTTTTTATAAGCATGCACTTTAAATAGATTTTTATAATATATGTCATAAAATATGTAAAATGGGGCGGACTTTTGGGCCATTTTTCGTCAGAATAGTAAAAAATGAATCAGAAATACGTAAATGAAAATTAATATTTATAGGCATAGGCTTAGGCTTATATTTTAAATTTTTTTTTAAATAAAATTTTTTCCCCTCTTTCTTCTCCGTTTTCTTTTTCTATAATTTTTTTTTAAAATTTTTTTTTTGTTTACTTTTTTTGTTTGGGTTCAAAAATAATAGTATTTAAGCTTTATTGAACTGAAGAAGTCGAGATTTTCTTCTTCTAATAAAAAACAAAAAATATATTTTTGAAAGAATGTTTTACAAATTTTTTTCTAAACAATTTGTTAAACAATTGTTCGTCTTCCTGTGTTTTCCTTAATACAGCACTTTTTAATTTTTCAGAGATTTACGCTTTTGTTGTCATATTTGCTTCAGTTGCGTAAATGATTTTTATGCGCTTTTGTCTTTTAAGCATTTAACACATGTTTTTAGCTCTATTTAATGCTTTGGATTATGCTTAAGTTTAAGGCTTAGGCTTTGGCTTAACCTTGAGCTTAAGCTAATACATAAGCTTAAACTTAGCCTTAGATTAAACTTTAGGTTTAAGCTTAATTTTTAAATTACTCTTAGGCTTAAACTTAACCTTAGATTAAGCAATAGGCTTAGGTTGAGCTTTAGGATAAGGCTTAATTTTTGATTTAGAGTTTTGGCTTATGCCTAAACTTATATTTTACTTTACACTTACGTTTAAGTCTAGGGCTACGATTATTCTTATGCTTTGGTTTACACTTCTTCTTAGTCTTATGTATAAGTTAAAACCTTTGGCTTAACTATTTTTGCTTTAGCTTCTCAAAATTTTAGGCAAAGATTATGGGCTTAAGTTTTACTTCCCTCAACCCTGAAAACACAAACGCAAGACTGTTAGCACAATAACTTAAAGTTGACGCCATTTTCTTAAGTAAATGTAATTTATTATTCTTTTTTTGCTTATCATTAATTATTCCATGTTTTAAAACTTTTTTCAAAAATGTATTTAAATTTTTTTGTGTTTGTTTTTGACTAACTAATTTGCAATTTTTTTTGTTTTTTTTCATTCCCATTTTTTAAAATTCACATTTTTAAACCGTAAAGTTAACGAATTTCTCTCTTTTTTGTTGTTGGTTTTTTTTGTTGCTAAAAGGCAAATCCAGTCTTTAGGCAAATTGGATGCGTTCGAAAATAGAGTATGCCATAAAAAAAGTCAGCCTTTTTGTTTTTTTGGCTTGTCACAAATACGACGAAAGCGAGTGAAAATGTGTCGAAATCACTTTTTTCGGAATTCTCATAAACACAGTTTTAAATTTGTTTTTTTTGTATTATGTCAGAAAGAACTAATAAATTATGGCGTGTTATAATTTGCATATTGCTATTCGAAATTCATCTAACGCCAGTCTTGCGCCTTAAAGTTTTGTGCCACACCATTTTTTTCCACTTGTCTCACAAACATATATATTTCTTGTTTTATTTTGGACAAATTCCACATTCCAAAAGTTTGGGCGCAATTTTGTATCTCAATTGAAAAGACTGAAAAACGCTAAAGTTGCCGCTACTCAAAAAGTTGCGAAAATTCTGTTTTTCCTTTTACTAAAATTACTTCGACTTGCTACATAAAAAATTTTACGCTGAAAATGGAAGCAAACTGGACGATTTTGGGAGCAAAAACGTATAATTTTACAGTAGTATTACTGTAAACCTACTGTAAATCATTAAATTTGCACATCTTTTTTTTGTTTTTTTACAGTAAAAAAGTATTTTATTTCAAATTTCTTGAGTTGTTTTTTATTAGGTATTTTGGGTAATGTCAGTTGTTGGTCTATACACATATAGCCATGGCTACTCGACCGTGTGTCTAGTTGTTTTCTTGGGTATTAGAGCTTTTTGTTACTACAAATTTTAGTTGTATTGGATTTTTTTGTAAATCAGACTAACTGCCTTATTGAACTTTTTGAGAGCGGACTTTTTGTCTCTTTTGTTTTTTGCGGGAATTCGGAAGTTTTTTTTTGTTTCTTGAATATATGTGAGTTACTTACTTATGGTCTCTAAATACTTTTTGCAAATCGGACTCACTGCCTTATAGAACTTTTTGAGAGCGGACTTTTTGTCTCTTTTGTTTTTTGCCCAGTATCTAATAAAATTGTAGACGTGTTATGTTGACACCATTTTTTTCCTCGATTTTTTATGGTTTGTTTTTTTTTAGACATTTAGTATGTTTTTTTTTGAGTAATTTTGTTTGAAAACATTTTTGAGTCCAAAATTTTTATTCAATAACAAAATTTAAAATGAACAGCGCGGGTTTTAAGTTTAAAACTGCTGTATTTTGAATTAGTACAGTTAACTTCTTAAATTTTAAATTATATTTTAAGCGTTTTTTGGGCATTAGGACTTTTAGCCATTAGGACCTAATGGTGCTGGACGCATTATTTGTTATGCATACTTTTTGTTTGGTGGAATTGAATTTTTTTTTGTTAATTACTGGTAAATGCGTATATGAGTATTAATATGAGTGTATTCTACTAATAACGAAGAATATAATTAAATATAATACAAGTTTGGAATATATTCCGCGAATAGCGAAGATTCCGATTTTTTACAAATATTCCGCGAATAGCGAAGATTCCGATTTTTTACAAATATTCCGCGAATAGCGAAGATTCCGATTTTTTACGAATATTCCGCGAATAGCGAAGATTCCGATTTTTTACAAATATTCCGCGAATAGCGAAGATTCCGATTTTTTACGAATATTCCGCGAATAGCGAAGATTCCGATTTTTTACGAATATTCCGCGAATAGCGAAGATTCCGATTTTTTACAAATATTCCGCGAATAGCGAAGATTCCGATTTTTTACAAATATTCCGCGAATAGCGAAGATTCCGATTTTTTACGAATATTCCGCGAATAGCGAAGATTCCGATTTTTTACGAATATTCCGCGAATAGCGAAGATTCCGATTTTTTACGAATATTCCGCGAATAGCGAAGATTCCGATTTTTTACGAATATTCCGCGAATAGCGAAGATTCCGATTTTTTACGAATATTCCGCGAATAGCGAAGATTCCGATTTTTTACAAATATTCCGCGAATAGCGAAGATTCCGATTTTTTACGAATATTCCGCGAATAGCGAAGATTCCGATTTTTTACGAATATTCCGCGAATAGCGAAGATTCCGATTTTTTACAAATATTCCGCGAATAGCGAAGATTCCGATTTTTTACAAATATTCCGCGAATAGCGAAGATTCCGATTTTTTACGAATATTCCGCGAATAGCGAAGATTCCGATTTTTTACAAATATTCCGCGAATAGCGAAGATTCCGATTTTTTACGAATATTCCGCGAATAGCGAAGATTCCGATTTTTTACGAATATTCCGCGAATAGCGAAGATTCCGATTTTTTACGAATATTCCGCGAATAGCGAAGATTCCGATTTTTTACAAATATTCCGCGAATAGCGAAGATTCCGATTTTTTACGAATATTCCGCGAATAGCGAAGATTCCGATTTTTTACAAATATTCCGCGAATAGCGAAGATTCCGATTTTTTACAAATATTCCGCGAATAGCGAAGATTCCGATTTTTTACGAATATTCCGCGAATAGCGAAGATTCCGATTTTTTACAAATATTCCGCGAATAGCGAAGATTCCGATTTTTTACGAATATTCCGCGAATAGCGAAGATTCCGATTTTTTACGAATATTCCGCGAATAGCGAAGATTCCGATTTTTTACAAATATTCCGCGAATAGCGAAGATTCCGATTTTTTACGAATATTCCGCGAATAGCGAAGATTCCGATTTTTTACGAATATTCCGCGAATAGCGAAGATTCCGATTTTTTACAAATATTCCGCGAATAGCGAAGATTCCGATTTTTTACGAATATTCCGCGAATAGCGAAGATTCCGATTTTTTACAAATATTCCGCGAATAGCGAAGATTCCGATTTTTTACAAATATTCCGCGAATAGCGAAGATTCCGATTTTTTACGAATATTCCGCGAATAGCGAAGATTCCGATTTTTTACGAATATTCCGCGAATAGCGAAGATTCCGATTTTTTACGAATATTCCGCGAATAGCGAAGATTCCGATTTTTTACGAATATTCCGCGAATAGCGAAGATTCCGATTTTTTACAAATATTCCGCGAATAGCGAAGATTCCGATTTTTTACAAATATTCCGCGAATAGCGAAGATTCCGATTTTTTACGAATATTCCGCGAATAGCGAAGATTCCGATTTTTTACAAATATTCCGCGAATAGCGAAGATTCCGATTTTTTACGAATATTCCGCGAATAGCGAAGATTCCGATTTTTTACGAATATTCCGCGAATAGCGAAGATTCCGATTTTTTACAAATATTCCGCGAATAGCGAAGATTCCGATTTTTTACAAATATTCCGCGAATAGCGAAGATTCCGATTTTTTACGAATATTCCGCGAATAGCGAAGATTCCGATTTTTTACAAATATTCCGCGAATAGCGAAGATTCCGATTTTTTACAAATATTCCGCGAATAGCGAAGATTCCGATTTTTTACGAATATTCCGCGAATAGCGAAGATTCCGATTTTTTACGAATATTCCGCGAATAGCGAAGATTCCGATTTTTTACGAATATTCCGCGAATAGCGAAGATTCCGATTTTTTACGAATATTCCGCGAATAGCGAAGATTCCGATTTTTTACGAATATTCCGCGAATAGCGAAGATTCCGATTTTTTACAAATATTCCGCGAATAGCGAAGATTCCGATTTTTTACGAATATTCCGCGAATAGCGAAGATTCCGATTTTTTACAAATATTCCGCGAATAGCAAAGATTCCGATTTTTTACAAATATTCTACTTGTAAAAATGTCTTTTTGCTTTTTTCGTTGTAAAAATTTTGTCTTTTGGATTTATGAATGTATTATACTAATAACGAATATTATATTTCATTATTTTTGTTGAATTTTTTCTAAGTTTTTTTCGACTATTATTTTTAACCCTTTACCAGTTTTCAAGAATTTTTTGGGCTATTTAATGAAAGTTCTGAATTTTTTACACTTCTCTATGGTTAAATAGGTTGTTTTCTACCCAAAGTTATAAAAATTTACTTGACCTTAATTTCTCTTCAACTTTTACAATTTTTTTGATCTAATGATTTTTTTGCCCATTTCATTACAGCAATAAAGCTTTAAAGCTGATTTCAAAAAATTAATGACTATCATTGATTATGGTGAAATGTTAAAATGATGCAAATAATATGTTTGCACACAATAAAAACTTAGAAAAAAATTGGTTAAAAAACTTTATTTTTTTAACAACTTTATTTTTTCAAAAATAAGTAACTTATAACATTTTTAAAACAAGAAAATTAAAACTTTAACAAACAATTAAACTTCCGTTCCATCATTTTCCTCGTCCGAAGAGATTGTAGCTCTGAGTGCATGACTAGCTGGAGTATTGTCGCCAATAGAAATGGTCGGTAACATGCAATGACTTTTTCGTCTTTGAACTAAATGAATGGAAAAATTGAAAAGAGAACTTTTAATAAATGTAAACATAAACATAATTTGCGTACAAATAATTCCTTTAAGCTTTATTGATCTCTATCAAAATCGAGTGACGCAAAATTCCGTCTTCAGTGCTGTCATTAATTGCGTTTATAGACAGTCCAAACCCATCATACATTAACTCTAATTATGCATGCATGACAAATGGATACTTTATTTAATAAAGAATGACCACATTTATGACATAAAATAGCTGGAAACTTAATAATATTTTGTTTTTTTTTTAAACTATACATTAATGTCCTTTGTATTAGAAGTGTTGCCATAACGAATTTGTTCAAATTTTTTTTGTAATGTTTTTTTTTTGATTGTAATCCAAATCCAACACCAATTAAAACTTTTTACTAGCTGTCTATAAAATTGAAAATAAAAGTTTATTCTTTAAATATTAACCTCAGATTTCTCCTAATCTAAAAATTTTTTTTACATTAAACTTTGACTAATTATTGAATAACCAAAAATTATATTTAATCGTTAAAGTATTTCTTTATTTTAAATAACTAAAACATAACTGGTAAACTGAAACGTTTTAGTTTTTAAATACTTACCGCATATTTCAACAAACTCATTATGATTTTCCAATTCGTATTCTTTGTTTTCAATGTCTTGCGGCATTTTTTTTTTGGCATTTGCCCAATTTCCTTATGGAATTACAAAATGCAATTTTTTTTCTCATTTTTTGTTTGTTTGTGTAACCAAATGTTTGCGCGGACAAGTGACTCATGTGCCATTTGTTTTCTCAAACCTCTCTGTGACCAAGCTGACGCTTACCAACTGTCTGAGAGGCCAAGCGTCTGTAGGTGCATGTGTCTTAAAGGTCAATCGTCCGTGAGTTTCTGACAGTCTAAATACCTGTAAGATTCAGTATATCTGAGTCCAACTGTCTTTAAAACTATGTGCCTCTATGACCAATTTCCTATTTGGTCTCACCGTTTTAAACAATTAATGTCCTAGAGACTTGGCGTCTCAACATCCCACCTCCCTTAAATGCCTGTTAGACTATTTGTTTTTGTTTTTTCTTGTTTTTATATATATAAAGAAAATTTTTCCATATTATTATTTTTACTCGCAAAAAACGGGAAAAGTGGCTTTTCTTTGCTTTGTCCAACCTCTTTGTATGGGATTTGCCAAACAGATTTAACTGTTATTGTTATATTTTAAATAAGTAAATAATTTTATATTGGCTTAGTTCTCATTGTAAGTTTGATCGAGTTTAACAATTGTTAGGTAACACAATTTTTTGTAAAGAAAAATGTTTAAAATTGTTGTTTTTTAGAAATATTTTTGAAGCTTCCATTTCCTGTTTTCCTGTTTACTGCATTATTATGGGGTATTTGTAGTTCCATGAAACATTTGGTCTCTAAGAAATGTTATTAGAGTATTGAGATTTGTTTTGTAGTATCAAAAATGTAGCAAAGTTTCAATATTTTATTAACAATAAACTGTAGGCCAATTTTCTCACTCGAACAGACTGTAAAGTAAAGTAGCTGACTAGGTGCCGGACCGCACTGACTACAGTCGCCAATAGATTTTTTTTTTTTCAATTTGCAAACCGAATGATTTTTTTTTGCAAATTAAATTCAAAATTACTATCTTTATGGTTTTTTTGGTGTGTCAATGCAACCGGTTTGCAGTTCACACGTGATTGTGTAATTCCTCTGCCATAAGCAATTACTTCTTCTTTTTTTTTATCACTGTCTGTAGGACATTTAGCTCTGAACATTTCACTTTTAAAAACTGATTTGTACTTCTACCGTAAGCATGTGTTTTTCTTGTTTATTTAACAACAAATTTTGTTTTGTTGTTGTTAAAATTGAATAATTTTTTCGACATTTTCTGAAAGCGTCAAATTCTAAAAGAAAAAGTTTGTCATGAATCTGATGTATTATTCTAATTTTGCAATTAAATTTTCAAAGTTCTAAAATTAAATTTGCATTTTTGAATATTTGTTGCGTTTTTCTTATTTTTTATTAATTGTTTAATAATTATTTGAAGCGCTTTGTTTTGTCGGTTTACAAATTAATCTTGTACAATATTAGAAATACTTCCGCGCAATTGACGTGAGAAAAAAGAACAGTGCAAAATGGCTTTTCTAATAAATGACTTCCAATTTTGTGCATTCTATTCCATTTAATTGCCACGACTTTGGTTGCCTTTTCCGCTGCCGGCGACGACGCGCTTGTGTGAAACGTCTATTAAGGGGGTTAACGTGTTAGGACGGCGCGTCGTAGCTCCAAATTTTCGTTGTCGGCCATTGCGTCGGCGACTTGTGCCACTGCCGCTGGAGCAGTCGAGAATGTAACAGCAACGGGCCAGGTGGAGGACGGCGGCGTTGCCGCAAGCGCTCAGCGCATTAGCGCGATCACAAGTACAAATTTGCAATTTATCCAAAATGTGACTGCCAATCAGAATCATGAGAGCAAATTGGTAAGCCGGAACGACATTTACAGCAACATAAACATTGATGTGTCGTCCAAAAAAGGGAATTTTGGCGGAGTGACTACTCGCCTAGCTGATAAAGGTATCGAAAAATTTGTGTCAATGTAATTTCATTTTTGAGTACAAGCTTAAAAAATTGAAATTAAGGAAATGTAACCTATGTTTTTTGTAGTTTTTTTCGTATATAAAACTATGTTTTTCTTGGTGTTCTCAAACAAAGCTATTTAATCCTCAGTCTAATCTTTAGCATATGACTAAGTTTAAAACTAAGTTTAAGACCAGTTCTTCTCTGCATCGTATACGTTTAGCTGAAGGATATGCCTAAGCCAGAATCAAAGGCAGAGCTTAAACTTAAGCCTTACCTTCTGCAAGCCGTAAGCTTTAGCTTTTGCTTAAGCATAAGCATAACCTTAAGCCAAACTTTTAGTCTTAAATTAAGCCTATGCTTTGCCTTTACTTAAGCTCGAGTCATTTATGTTTGTTTTTTTTGCAAAAAACGCTTTCCTGTAATTTTTTCTTTTTTTTTGTTGTGAGCAAAAAAAATTAAGGCGTTTTCCCGATTCTTTTGAATATTTTAACGTAGTTTAACAATTGTGTGTAGCAAGCAACTTATAATTTGACAACATAGAGTTTTTTACCTGAGCAAGAACAATTTATAATAAAAAATATTCGAATCTTTTTTCGTAAAATAATTACGTAATAGTATTTATTAAAAATCTATTTATAAATTTATTTTTTTAGAAATTTTCCTACAATATTGTAATTTGAGATTTCTTTGGTAATCGTCTCAATTAGTTTAGACCAATGTATTATAATAAATAGAATGAATTGATGTGAAAGCAGAGTTAAGGCTTATAGGAAAATTGAGAATTAATCTAAGGTGCAAACCTGTTGCGCAGAGACATAAAATTGAAAGCAATAATCAAGTTTGTTTTGGCAAGAATTCTTTTTCAATCCCTAAAATTGCCTACTGAGTCTGCAGTTTAATGCCGGAACGTGAATTTGAGTGAACTATTCAAGTGGAAGCCTAAGCTTAAGCACCGATTCAAAGAGATAGGCACAATAGCCTGGAGAACTACAAATCTTCTTAGAAGTGTATTTCTAAGGGAGAAAGGCTAACAGAAAGAGAGAGAGAGAGAGAGAGAGAAATAAACGGTAAAGCAGGAAATCACAAAATTAAGCTTGTTTCATGAGCGGAAAAGTACAATTTAAAATTCAATTTGGTTCAAAATTTATTTTCGTAAACATGCGTTTCAAAAAAATGTGCGTTTACGCAACAAAAGAGACATTCCTTTCGTTTATTCATTAAGTTTTAAGACACATTCTAATATTATACATTTTTTTTGAAATCTTAAAAATTTAGGAAAATTTGTTCGGCTTAGCAAATTTAATTCTTTTATTAATCCTTAAGCATTTGAACGGCAATTGCGACTTCTTTTAATAACACAAAACATTATTCTTCGTCGTTTGTTTTGTAAATGCGGACATAAAAAACGATGCTAAACGCAACTTATTGGAGAAAAAGCGCTGGACAAAAAAATAGACGCAAGACATTAGTGCCTAGAAAAACGGACGAATGGTCCAGAAGACGCGTGGACACTAAAGGCGCATAATAAAAAGACGGAGACCAAAAGAGGCAGGAGAAAAAGATGTTGGAAAAAAAACGCTCAAATTAGAAAACGTTACACAAAAGAACGTCCAGACAAAACAAAGACAACAGAAATAACACATTGATTAAGAAGACGCTTGCAATAATATGCCAGACAAATAAACGTCTGGACAAGACGATTCACGGACAAGAAGGTGTTTGCAAATTAATGAGTCGGACAAAAAAAACGCAGACAAAATAGACGTCTTTTATTGGAAAATAATTTTAAGAGGATAAAGAATTATACCGTTCTCTTTCTTTAAATAAAACAATTTTTGTTTGGCTTAGGCTTACACTTAGACTGCTGAAGCTGTAACTTATTCAAAAAATAATAACGCACAAAACAATTTATTTCTCTTTATTTAATATTTAAGGATTTGAACGGGCATTTCCACTGAGTTTATAGCTATTTCCCCACTCCGATTAAGAGATATTGTTTTGCCATTCAATATATTTTCTATACTCTTTATTGAATAACGGAGAAAAAAAACAACTGCCAGCGTGTTGGAGGTGGTGGTGTGTCTAAGGCTTGGAAATGCATAGTTCGAAAGAGCGTTCAGAAACATTGAATATTCAAATAAACAATTTAAAAATAGAAATAAAAGATTATAGTATCATTTTGGGTTTATTTTCTTTATTCTCAATTTTATTTCTATTTTGAATAGAAAAATATCAAAAAACTCAAATATAGGAAATGTAATGCGATTCCGAAAACACACACAGTAAACATGGCAAAAAAAGGCTTTTGAACAAATAAAGAATAATCGGTTAGTGTTGCGAATGCTATGTAAATATAATTTGGGGGAACAAAAAATTAAAAGACTAATTATATATTTTCCACTATTTAAGTTATTTAATTTAATTATTTTTCGTGTAGTCTCCTTTCTGTCGCCTCTGGGTTTATCTGTTAGTCACTCTCTCTCTCTCTCTCTCTCCCTCTCTCTCTCTCTCTCTCTCTCTCTCTCTCTCTCTCTCTTTCTCTCTCTCTCTTTCTCTCTCTCTCTCTTTCTCTCTCTTTCTCTCTCTCTCTCTCTCTCTCTCTCTCTTTCTCTTTCTCCTTGGAATAGCGGTTGTACTTTCTCCTCAGATGTGTTCTCCTCTGTTTGGTTTGTATTAGTGGACAAATATAATCTGGGAGGTAGTTTGTGAATCTCCCCTCTCGTCGTTTTACATTTTGTTTGTTTATTATTTTGTGTTTGTTATTTTAATATTTTATTTTTTACATAAATTTATTATTGAATAACATTCGCTCAATACAGTTAGGTACTCAATTTTCTTTTATGAAAAAAAGTAAAAGTTTTTTTGCGCCAAAAGCAACAACATTTTTGGGTATAATAAAAAATTAAAAAAATTAAAAAATAAGGGACGCGTTTCATCCAACTGTAATAAAAAAAGCAAAAAAAAAACTTTGCTTAAATAACTTATTAAGTAATCAAGTCGCTACGACGCAGCTCGTTCTTACATTTTAGCGACGTTACTTTGGCGCCAAATCATTACCCTCTGAGAATTGTTAATTTGTCTGGTGATGTAGCAAAATATGTTTTATGTTATTACTTGTTTTACAAAAAGCTGTATTATTTCAAACGTCGTTGCTTCAAAATAAAAACATTGAAACAATAAAGCCGACGCTGAATTCAGCATTAAAATGCTCATTAAAAATATCTTAAATCCATTTGTCAGCTATAGTTTGCGCTTTTTTCTTGTAAAAAAAAAGAAGCTTAAGCGCTTATATTTTGCTCTTATAAAATCTAGAAATCTAGAATTTGGCTAGCGGAAAACATCAGTGATGAGAGTAGACGTAAGCTATTCATGAAAAACGGATTAGGTTTACACAAAGGCAAAGATTACAACATGAAAAAAGTGGCAAACAGAATGGCATACAGTATCGAAAAATTCACTTAACCCACTACAGTATTAAACTATTGAACATTTTACTGTAATTAACGTTTTTTTAAATTTTTGTACCTGAATTGCTTTGCTTATTTATACTGTAATCATGCTATGAAAAGTTTTGGATATTGCAATTTAACGAATCTCCTACCTGAAATAATACATTTACACTTGACGCTTTCTCACTCTTTTTAAGCAATCCTTAAAGCATTACTCTATTAAATATAAAACATTTCATTTTTTAATAATTAAGTGAACTTTTTACTGCCGCCAACAAACATACAACATTAAATACAAACAAGAAATTATTAATAAAGCGTCAAAAAAAAAACTTTAAGCAGTGAAAGTGAGAGAGAAAATGTAAAAAACGCAAAATATTTTTTAAAATGCTAATATAAAAATTTTCTTTAATTGATCACTTTCTTTTTGGCTGTTTTTGCACTTATTAGTTATAATAATTATAAATAACCAATTTATTGGCCTTTTCGACGAGAAATTTGAAAAATAATTTTGTTCGATTATTTTTATCACTGAAAAAGTAATTTCAATTAATCGGAAAAAAATATGTATATTGAAATAAAACTTTTTGTTATTGCAAATATTTATGTCCAGAATTGGTGAAGCGGGAACTGCTTAACAAAAGACTCCCACAACTGTAGCTTATACTGTAGCTAGTACTGTATACTGTATGCATATGTGTTATGGATAATCATTATTTTGGTAGATTTTATTCATTTCTAAATTTTCAATTTTTTTAGGCTTGTTTAAAAATCAAAATTTTAGACGCGAACCTGGGCGTCGAACGGGTGCCGCTTTGCAAAAAGCGGGAAATCGATTTGGCTCTCTATGAAGTAGGTTTTTTTTTATTTTTGTGGGCTTGCTAAAGGTTTTTATTTGTACAATTAGAATATATTCTCGAGTTTGTTCGGTTATCTGACATAAAAAGTTTTATGCATTTGTTGGCCTCGTTACTTATTTTTGTCTCGGACGTGTGCATATCAGGAGTGCAATGATTGTTGACTTTATGCAGTTTTTCACTTACAATTTTTGGTTTTTGATTTTCCGAAAATTTTCCGAAAGTAAATTGAATTATTATTTTTTTTTAATTTTTGGCATTCTGTGCAAGTAATTCAATTAACGCGGCATTTTAAATTATGCAAACATTTTATTTTAAAACCGTGAAATTTTTCGATTTCCCACAGAGGCAATATATTTTTTTTTGGAATTTTATTTTAATATGTTCCGTTTTTTGTGCCAAAACAAAAGTTTTAAGTATCAAATCTTTGATTATTGGCATGAAATGTGTTCAACTATTTACTATGGTATCAAACCTCGGAAGCATTTCTTTGTTAGGGATGCTCTATGCAAAAATTCATCTGTGCAAAAAAGTTTAAACCAAAAAAAAATTAAAAATTACTTCAAATCTTGAAATAAATTGTTTAATAATATATTACATATATTAGGATTACTTATTTTTTAAATTTAAACTTACATTTATTGGAAAATGTTAACTCTTGTAGGTTTTAAATTTTTAATGGTTTGGAAAATAATTTTTTTTTATTTTTTATTTTTAGAATTTTCGGTTTTTGGTGATTTTTTACTTTCGATTTTTGAACGGATAATTTTTATAATATCGTTTTTTGATTTTCAAAAATTCTTCTTTCTTTCAATTTTCGGTTTTTGACTGTCGTAAAATTGAATTTCTTTTCGTTGCACCCCTGGTGCATATATAGATGATTTCAAATTCAGGCATCATGTCTTAGCCAAAGTCTATACCTATTATTAAGTTTGACCATATGCTTAAACCTAAGCCTGACTGCTACAAACTTAAACGACTTTATTTTACATAAAAAGTCAAACCCCTCCCTTAAGTTTCAGAAATTTATTTTTAAATTTTGCAAATTTTTTTATTTTCTTTGAAACAAAAGTCGAAAGGATTAGGCTTTGAATAATTTTTTAATGCTTATTTTCGTAAACTTGACTTTTAAATTATTCAAACATTAATATCACGCCTTGAAAGCTTTACAGCTTTAAATGTTTTTCTTTATTATGAAGAACGAAAATGTCAAGTCAACGGTTCAAATTTTTAAGCCTATTTTTTTCACCGACCCCACACCCAAACAAAAAGACTTTTGGCCCCCCGAAAAGAAATGCGCTGATTGAAAATTATCGTTTTATTTAAATTAAATAAAAATTTTACGGTTTATGCATTCAGTAAAACAAAATATAATCGTTTTTGGGTGTCTGAGCGCACAAAATTGAATGTTTTGGTGGTTGTTGTACAGTAATTTCAAGATTTTTAGTCACTGCTCATTGTACAGTAATTTTGATTTTCTATTTAGATACTCTGCAGTAACTTTGTAAAAATTTGGCTACAGTATGTAGATAATACTGCTAGTTGAGGTTACAGTAGTTTTAAAATGTTGAGTCACTGCTCATTATACAGTAATTTTGATTTTCTGTTTATATACTGTAGTTTTCCCTATGTTTTTAGCGTTTGTACATCAAACATTAATTTCGATATCCGTTATGTTACTGTAGCAGTATTGAGTCTCTGACATATTGTACAGTAATTTTGAATATTTTTAATTTTGTATTTGTATTTTAATAACTACCGTATTTGTATTAATTATCATTTTTGTTTACTGTATAGGCGTTGTTTAGTTGTTATGCGCCACTCTGTATTGCGCCGTATTTTTTAAAGCTCTACATACAGTAATTTTGAAAACCGACTGGATGAACATTGTTTACTGTAAAACAACACACAACTTCATTAGCTGACAATAAACAAAATTAAAATACGGAAACCATGATTGATTTCACACTTTTTCTGCAATACTTTGAACTGGTCGTAAATAATTGAAAGTTGGTTATCAGCTGAACAACTGGTCAAACAGAAATTCGTTTTTTTTGCTGACATGCTGATTACTAGTATTTTCTTTTCTGCTTTGAATTCCTTGGAATTGTGTAATGTGATTTTATTATACAAATTTTTTGAATATTTTATACATTTTTGAACTCCCATGAAATCGTAAAAAAATGGAAAAAGTTTAATTTTAGTGATTCATAAATTACTCAGCTTGCTCAAAGCTATGCTTAAAGCGTCATACTGTATTTTAATGTGGGGAATTCTTTTTCACACAGCTCTTCCATAAGCCTTTTGTTTAAATATTAAGCTAAGGGTAGGAATAAAGGCAAGCAGAGCAATAATGCCTAAGCCTAAATATAAGACATTGCCAACGTTATGTTTATTTATTTTTTCGTTTTAAGGCTGCGCTTTTTTAAATTTTTTATGCTTTATGAATATTTAAAAGACTTGTTTTCCCGTTTATTATGCTACATAAGATTTCTGACCAAGTCGCACCTTAACACAACTTGGGCCTACTGACTCGCACTCCAACCCTGCTTGCACCCTAGCGCTCATCAAAAAATAAAGATTAACCTAAATTTATTGGCGCGAGTTGTTGGGCTCGAGTTTGGGCGCGAGTTTATATTTGGGCGCGTCTTTTACCCTATTTAACGCTAGAACAGTCTTGTGATAGCTATAATATAAATAGCGGACTTGTAATTATATTATTTCAGCCTATAGCTTTAATCATCGAATGCTACCATAACATTGAGATGACTTTTAGAATTGGGTTGCAACGCATAGCATATTTTCTCTAATTTTACACCGTCTTTAACTCAGCTCTAGTTTCAATATAAATCGTTGTCCAAAGATGGTTTATCAAATATATTCTCCACGGGGTTTAATTTGAAAACGTATGCTCTTTACATTGCACACATCCATCTGTTTTGATAACCAATCCCATTAAAATACAAAATAACTTAAACGGCCTTCTCTAGCACATTGAAATCATTTCCATTAGCTAAACATAAATCAAGATTTTCTTTTTCTAGGATGACTACAACAGTCATGGCCAAAAGATTGGGCAGATGTTGCGCTCACTCTCACTGTACAATTCGATTTTACCAAATGCAGAGGACGCCGAGACCGCTAGCACAAACCCTCAAAACTCGCCAAAGCCAACGTCGTCGTCTCCGGAGGCGCGGGTAATTTAAGCTTTAAATTATTGCTTGTATAAAATTTATGCCAAAGTTTGAGGTTAAGCATAAACCTTACACTTGGGTTAAGCCTGAGCCTAAGCAATAATCTAAGACTAACAATGAGTTTTATAAGCCTAAAGGTTAACACTAAGGCTAAACCTATGCCGTAAGCTAAGTTTAAGCCAAAATTAAAGCTAGAAACAATCCTACGCTAGTTTTTTAAGCTTAAGCTTAAATTTTAATCATAGCTTAAGACAAAGTGTATACTTAAATCTATGCGTGAAAACAGATTTTTTCCAAAGGCCTAAGCTTTTGGCTAAACGTAAGTCATAACCCAAGTTTAAGTTTTAGTTCAGACCAAAGCCTAAACATTAGTCTATACTTAAGCCTTAAAATGGTTAAGCCTAAACATAAGTTTAAAACTATGCATGTGCTAAAGCCTAATTTTAACCTAGTATTAATTTATTCATAATTAAAAGATTAAAGTGTTACTCATAAACTTTAGCTTTACTACAAATCTAAGCATAGGCATAAGTTTAAGAATTGATCTAATTCCTCTATTATTCATTGAAAGCTATTATTAGACTTTATTTTGACCACAAATCTAAATCTATCCCTAAGAATTAGTGTTTGGCTAAAGTTTTCCCTTAGTCTAAGTCAAAGCGTGAGCCGTAACCTAAGCTTAGGCCAAACCATCTTAATATACACTCAATCCAAAACCCTAGTTTAAGTTAAAACTTAAGCAATAATTGCTTTAGCTTAAGCTTAAGGCTAAACTTTAGTCTAATTGTAAGCCTTAAGTCAAAGTCAAAGTTTTTATGATATACTTTACGCTATATCCTATGCTTAAACATATAGTTATGTTTAATGCTATATGTTAACTTTAGCCAATTTACAAAAACTTAAGCATAGGCTTAAGTTTGAAGGTTGTTCTTAAGCCCAAGTCTAAGCAAATTTCGCATATTTAACAAAAAAAAAATTCTGCTTTTTTCACTTTTTTTTTGTCTGCTAATTTGCGCTCTGTCTTTCTTTTGGCTTGACACCTTACACTTTAACATTATTGATCACCTCGTGATTTTGAAATATGAAGATTCTAATAATTATTTTTTTTGGTTGAGACAATCCATTTTTTACAATAAACTTGAAATCAAAATTTTTAAAAGAAAGAAAATGTAAAAAAATAATTTACATCAAATAACTACGAGCATTCCTCTATTATTTTTTTTGTTGCATTTTTCTAAAAATTAATCCAAATTGTTGATTATTAATTTCCAGAAATTTTCGGTTATTTTCCATTTTTTTGTGTGAAAAAGTTATTCTGAAGTCACAACAAAATTTTTCAACACTTTTGATTTGAGTTTTTATTTTGATTTTCTTATTTCTAGTCCAATAGATTTATATGATTCCTCAAAACGTTTGTCTCGTTTTGGCAGAACTTTCGCAAACTTCTTTGACGTTGGACGGCGAAAAATTCCAAAACAGGGAGTATGAAAAAGTAATAATTTATTATTGATTTTTTAACTTGTTACAATAAAGGTTAGCTCAAGAACCGGTGTCAAGTCTTCTAAGACATTCTTATGTGGCTAAACCAATTTGATGCCATAAAGGAGATCTTGGTCTAATGTTTAATGCGAAATGGCCTTTCCCATCTCCAAATAGCAAATAAAAGTGATTGTTCGCTTTTTGAAATATTTTCATATGTATTTGTGGCGAATTGTCTCTCATTTAATGTTGTGTTTGTTCAAAAAGAATTGTTCAAGGGAAATACAGCAACGAACAAAACACTGGTTCAAATTTTTTTCAGTTTATGATTTGTCAATTAGACTCACCAAATTCAAAGCTCTAATAGAGCGGTTTGGATAATTTTTTAGAAAATGTCAAAGGGTATAACAATAATATTAAACTTTGCGGGGCACAATTGTTTTTGGCTGTGTATATTTTGTTGTCTCTGTCCTACTCTGCACTCAAGTCTTCATATTTATTTGTACGTTTTTTATTCTACGCAATGATTAATTGCAAGCTTGCACACTTGATCTTTAACTATAAATTTACATCAGCTTAAGGCCTAAACTTAAGTACAATCTAATAAAAAATTAACTCAGCGCTAAAAATGTTTCAATTTTGAAAACAATTATTTTTAGCCCGTCAAAATGGGCACTTTCATGGGCGTTTACCTGCCCTGCCTTCAAAACATTTTTGGCGTTCTGTTCTTTATTCGAATGGCCTGGATTGTCGGGACGGCGGGAATTGTTGAATCATTTGGCGTCGTCCTATTATGCTGTTGTGTGGTAAGTCTTGGATTATATCGACTTTCACAAAATCGTTTTTTTTTCATGGATTTTATGGGAGACTAGATGAACGTTTTATCTGCGGCCGACAAGTAGAATAAATCCTCTAAGGTGCTAAATTTGAATTGAGAAAAGTGATTTCATTGATTGAAAATTAAATTTGAAATTAATATTTCTTTCATTTTTTTTATAAGCATTTGAAATTTATAATTTAAATACAGTAAAATTTAGTTTTTTGCTCACAAAATTCAAATTCCAAGTTTAACTACGAAAAACGTTATAGTAATTTAGTTACAGTGATAATCACCGTACTGCCTCTAATGTACCCCTAAAGAAACTGGAACTTCTATTTTCAATTATCCCAGAGGCCTTATTTTAGAAGGGGCTTCCAATAGAGCTTTAATTTTTTAATTAAAGTGTTTTACATACACAGCTTCTTAAAATCTCAATTAATTTACGAATAAGGAAGAATCTGTTGTAATCTACGAATAATCAACCAAAAATGCATTGGAAAAAAGTTAATTATACCAACTTTCAAATTTTATTTTTTTTCATTGATGTGCGAAATATTTTTGTTAAAAATGTTGAATTTTTTTGATTGGCATTGCATTTATAAAATAAATTGGGTTTTAAGCGGAATTTTTTTTATTTAACACATTTTTTATTATTTTCAGACTTTTCTCACTTCAATCTCGTTGTCGGCGATTGCTACGAATGGCGTTGTGCCGGGTGGCGGACCTTATTACATGATTTCCCGGAACTTGGGGCCGGAGTTGGGCGGCGCCGTAGGCATATTATTTTATTTGGGCACATGCATTGCCGCTTCGATGTACATAACCGGTGCAATAGAAATTTTTTTGGTTAGCTTTTACAGTATCCTTTCAATTTCAAATTTTGTAATTTGCGCTTTTCAGTTTTACATAATGCCACAAGCAAAACTTTTTGATTCGATTTACATGAACTTCCGTTTATTTGGCTCAATTCTACTTTTTTTAGTTGGTCTCATTGTGATTGCAGGTGTTAAGGTAAAGTTTCAAATTTTTTTTTATGATAACATCGGGCTTTTTTGGCGTTTTGCGTCTAAATTTTGGACGCACAAAAAAAATATTTGTTTTTGAATGTTGAATGTGAGAGCATTTAAACGCAAAGTTTTTTTTGCGTTAAAAATAAACGCAGAACTGAAAATTTTGAACGCAAAAATTTGAACTCAAAAAAAGTTTGCATTGTATTAGCATTACATTTACGTTCGAACTAAAACAACAAATTGACGAAAAAGCGTAATAAAATAATTGCCATTTTTTTTCTAGTACAGTTTGCCCAAAAAGCTGTTTTTTAATTGAAAAAAAGGTGGGAAAAAGGCAGACGAACGACGTCTTTTTGCATTAAGTACTCGGTCAAAATAACAGCCAGACAAAGGAACATAAAAACAGAGACAGACAAAAAGCCGAGCGTATAATAAATTAGCTACTCTCATTTAGTCTGTCTGCCAATCCCTTTTTGTTTGCGTTTTTTTTGTCCCAGTCTGCGTTTTACATCTATTTAAAAGTCCCTGTCCTTATGTTATACACTTATTTTGTGTCTTGCACAGATTTTTACAGTAATGTCTGCTAAAATCGTTGCAAATTGTGTTCAATTCAACCGCAACGTTGTTTGTTTTTTATTTTAGATAGTCAATAAATTTGCATTACCAGGTGTGATGATTGTGATCGCTTGTGTTATTTGTTTTTTTATCGGTGTCTTTTTCAACTTCAATGGATCGGAGAATCTACAGTATGCTTACTTTTATTGATTGCTATTAAATTTTGGTCTTTACTTGGTTTTATAACTCTTTTCTCTTTATGCGCTGTTATTAGTAAATTTTGAAATTGTTATTACTGTAGAATTCAGATTCATACTGTAGTAAAACGTCTCAAAAAGATAGCGTATGAGAACATCACATAGCCAATGAGAGTGAAAGAACAAAACACTATAAAAGGAAGCTGACAGTCGTGTTTGGCGGTCAGTTTTACGAAGAGGATAGGAAGAAAGGAGAAGTAGTGAGCGGCGGCGTATTCATATTGTACTCAAGTACCGGATAAAAACGTTATTGTTAATACTACATCGAATTACTACATAAATACTAGACAAAGATTCAACACTTGAGTACTACCATTACAAGTGGATGTTCCACCGAGACGTTTCATTACAATACTATAGCTGTTTAACTATTTTTACAGTAACCTTAATTTTTATGGCCATTTAGAACAACTTTAACAGTGTGTTGTTAATTGAAATGCTGTAGCTCTTTGTAGATAAAGTATTTCCCATTTTAAATATTATTTTTTCTTCTGAGCTTTTTAACAGTTATACTATAGCGTTTGGGTTAAATAATGTACCTAAATACTTCCTACTGTACAACTCTTTCTGTACTTACTGTAGGTTTCTCTTTTTATTTTTACAATAATGTATCGTATTTTATCATGCAAAAGCGGAAAGTTTCACACTGTATTGCTTATAAATTTTACTCTAGTTTTTAAATAAAATTTTATTTCATTTTGTATTCTTCAACTTTTTTACTAGAGCTTCTCATTACTGTACCTATTATGGCCTTTGCGTCTAGAATAAACCATTTTTGCAGGTTTTGTATGGTCGGCAATCGTCCAGTAAATTTGGCAAGCTTTGCAAGCAAACACAAGTTTGTGCCCAATTGCACAGCTGAAGGGCTACGCGTTGTGTTTTGCACAAATTCGGCCAATTTGAATACAAACAAGACCCATCTTCCGGCAACGACGACTAGGAGACCGGAGCGCGTGCGCGCCTATGGCCCACCTCCACCAAAAACCAATTGTGATGCGTATTTTGATCGCGTTGTGCGCGTCGACCCAAGTGCTGTGCGCAGTAAGGTAAGTGTAGAGTCTGTTAAGTAATTATTGTATTTTCTCTAACTAAACCTTATGGGAATTCTGTTGACAATCCATTACAGGTTATTGGGCTATATATTAGAAATGAGTCGTCATAAGAGGATTCAATGTTTTTTTTTCCATTAAGTATAAATATTCACTAAAATTTTTTACTCATTTCTTTCTCTTGTAGAAATTTTTATCTCTTGTAGAAACTTTTGTCTGTCGGAGAAATTTTTCTTAAGGAGAATTTTTAAAAATTTTTTTTGTTTATAATATTTTTTTTCTCATTGAGGAAAACTTATTTTTAGTTATATTCACTTATAAAATCATAAATTACTTTTTTGCCATTTTTTGTTTCATAAACTGCTTAAATTGCAGTGAAATAAATTCAACATTTTATGTAAATCAGATACTCTAGTTTTAAGCGGCCGGTGTGCTTGGAGAACGTTTAAAAAATGGACGATATTTTATTCAAACAATTTTCAGCCTGTGATCTCTGGTATCTCCAGCGGCGTGTTCTATGAAAATCTTTGGAATAAGTATCGGCGGGCCGGCGACGTGCTAACCAAGTTAGACGCGACCCGCGAACCGCCAGCCGACAACAAAAACTCTTACTGGGTGTTTTGTGAGACGACAACGTCGTTTATGGTGCTTGTCGGCGTTTTTTTTCCCTCAGTCACAGGTACAATTGAAATTGACTAATAGCGTTGTGACTAATTCAAAAGTGTTTTAGGGATTATGGCTGGCTCGAATCGGTCGGGCAATTTGCGCGATGCGTCTCAATCAATTCCCGTCGGCACGCTTGGGGCTCAATTGTCGACTTCGTTGGTTTGTGAGTCTTTTTTTCCGGTTTTTTGGAGCTGATGCATAATTTATGACCGCTTTTCTACAAACATTCATTGACATCATTTAAAGTTATAAATTGGTTTCGGCCATAGTTATTAGACACGGGTTAGCGGTCTAGGAAAAAAAGGGACAAAAAAAGATGCGCAACACAAAATGTACCGTATTATATTGAAATTTGTATAAAGGAATAATATTTTCTACAGTATTTCAATACAATACGGTACATTTTGCGTTGTTTACTGTATTCTGTTTTTTTTCCGCTTTTTTTTCTACGCGCCACGAAGGAATAAAATTTTATTCAAAAGATAGTGGACAATCCACTTTTTTTTATTGTACTTTAGAAACTTGCGCTCCTTACGCCCTAGCGTGTCTTGCACTTTTCAGCTCGAACACCGCCAATTTGCGCCTCTTGTTTGCTTAATTTATTAGATTAAGTAAGATGGGTTTGGGTATTGCCTTGTGTCTGTAGAGTGCAAATTGGCATTAAGCCCATGTTGGATTTTGGTGCAGGTTACTGGGAGGCAAACAAGGCGTAAAAGTTGGAGGGTTAATTTAGGTATTAAGCGCCAAACGATAAGCAGTTACTGTAATTTATCATAAACCAATTGTGAAATTCGATTTTAATCGTGTTTTTTTTTCAGACTTAAGTGGAACCGTACTCTTTGGCGCCACCGTATCGGAAATGTATTTACGCGACAAATTTGGGCAATCGGCGCTTGGAAAATTGGTGATAGCGGAAGTCGCAGTGCCATTTCCCAGTTTAATTTTGGTTAGTCAATTTGCTTTAGCATGCAATTACGTTACCCTTTCAATTTGCAAAAAAATCTATTTTAGTTGGGCTGTTGTGTGGCGACAATTGGCGCCGGCATGCAATCCCTCACCGGCGCGCCACGCCTCCTGCAGGCGATCTCCGCCGACGAAGTGATTCCATTTTTGGGCTCATTCCAAAAAACCGACTCTCGCGGTGAGCCCCTGCGCGCCATCTTCCTCACTCTGCTGATTTGCGAAGCTGGCATTTTGATTGCCGTCATTGAGGACATTGCCGCACTCATTACACAGTGCGTTTTGTCTTCATTCTTAAAGTCCGAAATTAAAGTTTGTTGAAGTTGATCTCAACAAATCACAAAAAAACAGACGAATGACATATTTTTATAAATTTTGCGTTTTTTTTGTCCACGTTTTTTGTCCGGCATCTTTTTATGCACACACCAGCTTAATCCATTTGTAGTAACTAAAACGTCCTATTTGATTTTAAAGTTATTGTCAAATGAGTCTTTAATTTACTATTGCAATTGAAACAAATAAAACGGACTCAAGTAAACTGGACTCATTAAAAATTAGTTTTTGAATGGATTAGCTATAATAATATTTCCTTTATCCAACCCATTCATGAGTTCATTACCTAGTTTTTCTACTATTTTGTCTCCCTTCCATATCTCATTCAAAATAAGGAATTTAATCAAAAATGAATAAAAACATAAAGCTTATCGAACATATCTAAACCAATCCATTCAAACTCCGTAATATTTCATTTTCAGGTTTTTCTTAATGTGCTATCTGGCGGTGAATACGGCATGCGCGCTTCAAAGCATTATGAAAGCGCCCGGTTGGCGACCCAGCTTCAAATATTTTCATTGGTTTGTTTTCACTTTTTTTTGTTTTGTTTACGGTAGACCTAATAGGGATTATTTTGTTTATTATTTGAATTACTACTGTAGACTCTACGGCATACCCAAAGTAATTTTCGAAATTAAATTATGTAAACATTGCTATTGTATTAATAAAAATACTGTTTTTCATTGTTACCGTAAGCCAAAAACATTGTTTTTTCTAATTGCTACTGTGGGCGCAAAAAAATTTTTTTTTAATTGATACTGTAAGAATTTATATACAGGGTGGCCCAAATTGGCGCCGAAATTTGTTTTTGTTATAACTTTTTTATTTTTCAAACAATTTACATCATTTTTTTAAAAGATAGCGTATGAGAACATCACATAGCCAATGAGAGTGAAAGAACAAAACACTATAAAAGGAAGCTGACAGCCCCAGAGTGAAGCAGTTCTTTGCGATACCAGCCAGGATTTTTGTCGCTCCAGTATCGAAAATTTTGGTGGCCATAGATGTGGAAGTAAGCTTTATCGGAGAAGAGGATTTGGTCAAAGAACTCATGCGTTAAGTCCAGCCGAGTCTAGCTGCGAGGTAGCGTGAGGAACACGTGTTTTAAAATCCCCTGGCCTCAAATTCTGAGCGTGTTAAAGTTTATAGGGGCGAAATTTCTATACTCCATTTCTGAAAATCACACAATTTTGTTCATTCCGGCGCCAATTTGGGCCACCCTGTATATAAATAATTTTTCAAATGTCTACTGTGGAATCTATTGTTGATTAGATTGCTTGCAAATATTTCTACAGTGACCCAAAAATTGGTTTTGTAAATTTTTTTTTTTTGTTTTTTAGGGCGTTGTCAACGTTGGGCGCATTTCTATGCGTTTGCGTCATGTTCATTAGCGCTTGGTACTTTGCGCTGTTTGCCATTTTTATTGGCGCTGCTGTCTATAAATACATTGAGTACGCGGGAGCTGAAAAGGAATGGGGAGACGGACTTAAAGGTTTGCTTATTTATCAAAACGGTTTTTGGCAAATTAAACATTCGAGTATTTGCTAAACTGTTTTGCATTGTCAATACAGCTGTCAGTTTTTCAGTTTTTATGAATTCCTCCAATAAAAGGACAGACATATTGAATTTATTTTCCGTCTAAAATTTTGCGCAATTTCGTTGTAGGAACAAAAGAAATCGCATTAACATTTCTTTTCTTTGTTTTTCAACTAAAAATGTGAATTTTTTATTTTTTTTTGCTTTTGAAATTGGTCCTGCAACGATAGTTTAAATTAAAAAATATTGTTCTGTTTTCTCTGCCCATTTGGTTTGTAAAAAATATTTTTGTAACTACGAAGCTAAAAAAAAACAAAAAGGCCTTCATTTATAGATAAAAAAGTTTACAATGATGTTGTGGGATAGCTATCTCCGCTTTCCTAGGAATGAAAAGCGTTTTTTTAAGAAAAACTTTCCTGTTACAGAACTTTTCTTAGTTTTACTTTATTAAAGGCCGTTATTACAATTTTTAGGATTGGCATTGTCAGCGGCGCGCTTTGCCCTACTCAACGTCGACAGTCGCGGTGCGCAACACACTCGGAATTGGCGCCCGCAACTGTTGCGTCCTCTATCCCGAAGCGACGCCGCCACCGCCGCCTTTGCCACTGTTGTGCGCAAGCAATGAGATACTGGCGCAAAAGTCGAGCAAAAAGCCGACTACACCGCCACCTTTTGCTAGCGTCGAGTCGACGCGTCGCGGCCTCCTAAGCTTTGTCGCGCAACTCAAGGCCGGCAAGGGTTTGACCTTAGTTGCGGAGTGTATTACCGGCGACTATACCTCGTTGGCCGACGAAGTCCCGATGCACAAAAAGGTTTGACCTCAAATAAATTGAAGCGCTCACTATTTTTACATTTATTAGTATTTGGCGGAACAATTGAAAAAACACAAAATCCACGGCTTCAGCGACGTTTTGGTGGCGGAAAGCTTTAATCACGGCGTCTCATGTCTGATACAGACGAGTGGACTAGGCGGTCTACGCCATAACAGTGTTGTTGTCGCGTGGCCGGACAAGTGGGCGCAGTCGAAAAACTCGTTGGCCGAAGCGCAAAAATTTGGCGACACAATTCGCAATATTTCGGCGAACAAATGCGCAATTCTTGTGCCAAAAAACTTGCACGAATTCCCCAATTCAGGGGATAAGGTCAGTTCAATGAGCATATTGTTTGATGTTAATTCAATATTAATAGGACCAAATAAACAAAATCATAAGCATACATATACACACAAGTCTCAAGCAGTGGTGGGTATACACTCAAAAACCGACACAAGGATCAAGCTGAGGCTCCAGAGTCATTGATCTATATGACTCAACTGCCTGAAATTTATTTTGTAGTCGACAAAGCTCACGGGCTGGTGAGCCTTTTGAAGCAATCAAATCAAACGGCTTTGAGTTATATAATTTTTCTTAAGCCATTTGACTCAGCGGTTCATTTTACCAAAACTTTTACCCACCACTGGACTTTTTTATTCCAATTTTGAAGAATTGGCAAAAAATTTCATTTCTTTTTGTTTTCATTTTTGTTTACTTCATTTTTTTTTTCATTTTTTTGCGTTTTTTGTTAATTATTTTTCAAATTTATTGAAAAATTATTTTGGCGCAATTTCAAATTTTAATTTATTCTTCAGCTTCAAAATTCTACTTCTTTTTAATTAAGCGCGCGAGTAAATTCTTCTTTGAAACTTTAATTTAAAAAATATTCACATTGGAAAAAAGAGGAAGAACGTCATTTTGTATTTCCACTCCGTATTCCAGAAGATTTTCTTTCTTCATTTTGGAAAGGAATTTCTACATTATTAAATTGCTCTAAAAATCAGAACTTTTCCTGCAAATGAATACACTGTTCAATGGAAATAACATTTTAAAATAAAAGTCATTATGGGCTACTTATCACCAAGTTTCTTGCAAAAAAAATATCTTTTTAACGTGTGGCCATCAATTTCTAATTTTTTGCATTTTAACTTTTATGAACTGATGCTAAAAACTCATTAAACGGAAGAGCCAATAATTGTTTTGCTGGTTTGATGGATATACAAGAAAAACATTTTCTTTATTTCTTGGAATACGTTTTCTTCTAATCCATTTCAATTTGTGAAAATTTTAAAAAATTGGCATTATATCGTTTTAGGCCGCTCAAAAAATTGGCAAAGTTTTCACATTTAGAAAATGAAAAAACATAAAATAAAAAATAAATTAATAAAATAATTTAATTTAAAAATAACATAAATTTCGACATTTTTTTCCCAAAAACATAGCCGAAAGTCGGAATCCCAAGACTTTCCTGGTGTGTGCGCGGGTGAGTGGGTGAATAATGTTATGTTTTTATGCAATGTAAAGGAGTAGTCTGAGGCTTTATATTAGAGATGAAACTGCGCAGACACGAGTGAGTATGGTAACGGAGCCGCAAATGTTTTCCCTCAGTTTATGCTTGTAAAACTGGTATTGTGCCTAAAATTCTACCATAATTTTTAGTATAATAAAAATCTAATGTCGGCCATTAAAACAAACTGAGCAATGAATTTTCAGCTTAGCGGCACAATCGACGTTTATTGGGTGGTTCACGACGGCGGCCTGCTAATGCTTTTGCCATTTCTCTTGCACAAACACAAGACGTGGAAGAACACGACGGTGCGCCTCTTCACCATCGCCCAACCCGACGACAATACACTGCAAATGAAACAAGACTTGGATCGTTTCCTCTACCATTTGCGTATACAGGCGAGTGTCTACGTCATCGAGATGCAAGGGTCGGACGTTGGCGACTACACCTACGAGCGGACGCTGAAGATTGAGGAACGCATTAAGCTGTTAAAAGGGATGGTACCGCGTGGAAATGACATAAAGGATATTCAGTCGACGTTGGACGAAGCGGTCCTGGAGCGAAAGTATTCCAAAGCTGATCGAAGGCAATCGAACCTTTCCAACGAGAATTCGGTAATTTTTTTTTTTTTTTTTGATAAATTGAGACAAAGTATTTTTGCAGAAGGTTTACACCGAAAACGAGACGTTGAACAATTGTGAAGAGGAAAAGAAAACCGAAGCAATAAACGCCAACAAAGTTCGATTCAGCGAAAACTTCATTGAGGTAAGGCTTAGAGCCAAAACATTTATTAAAAGAGCCATTTGCTGCCGGGCTTTTGGCGAGAATAAGAAGAGTCATCTGACTCAATGTCTTTTGGCATTATGTTTTATTATTTCTTTTTAAATGTCCTAACATCCAAATATCATAATGTCTTTATGCCCGAATGTTCAAACGGTTCAAAAAAATGTTCAAACAAAGCAACTTAGCGGCCAAATGTCCAACCGTCCAAATAATCTTATGACCAAATGTTTCAAAGTCTTTATGTGTTGGCGTTCTTATGTCTTAATGACCAATTGCTTCAACGTTCCAATGTTTTTATGGCTATGTGGCATGGCAGCGTTATGTCCTAATGACCAATTGCCTTAACGTTCCAATGTCCTAATAATCATATACTCCAACGCCAAATGTCCTAACACTTTAATTTCCAATGCCTATTTTCTTGGTTACCAAACATTAATTGTACAAAACCGCACCTTTCTAAGGCTACGGCCCGTATTTTTTTTTGGTTGTGGTTTAAAAACAATACCAAAGGTTAAGTCCTTTGCTTAAAGCAGAAGTTCAAAAAGCCTTAAAAGCCAAAAGAAAAGAATCCAATCCAAAAAGCAATCAAGCCAAAAAAAAAAAGCCACCGTAAGGAAAATTTTTTTTTGGAGCAAAAAAAAATGCAAAAGAAATCAATTATTTGAATGAACTTTCATGTCTTCCACTCAAGACAAAAAATGTAATAAAAATTATATCCTTAATAAGTTTGAAATTGCCGTCTGCGACATTAATTGACAAATTTAAAAATTTGAGAACGAAAAGAATAAAACGGCGCCAAATCTTCACTTAAAGGCGAGCGACCACACGACAATCGGTCCGGGCACGTATAACGTCCGAAAAATGCATACGGCGTTGAAGCTCAATGAATACATGCGTGAGCGAAGTTCCGACGCCCAGTTAATTATTGTCAATTTGCCTGGACCTCCCGAACCGGGCTACGACTCCTACTGTATGCTTTAATTTTTTTTACATGAAAAATGGGAGTAAATTGGACGAACGACGCGGCAAAGTTAATTCGCGACAGTCAACTCGCAAAATTTCGATTTGCAGCGCTTTGAAGTTGAGGCTTTTTTTTGATTTGACTCATTTGAAAGTTAAATATTATCGTTTACAGTGAATTCACAAAGTGTGACTTAAAAGCATATTGCAAATTGACATTTGGAAAGTCGAAAATTTCGCGAGTTGACATCTCCGCGAGTTCGTCATTTACCGCCTAATTTAGTCCGCATTTATTAAACATAGAATATGAGTGGTTCGGTGAGAACAAGAGTTGGAGAAGAATGTGTTGACCATAAGCTAAAAGGGTTGTGTTCACGGTTAGCTGCTAATGCTCCAAAAAATGGTAAAACGACTTTTTGCTAGTAGATTTTTGCGCGTTGACATATTGTTTGTCGTCTTTTTTCCGGGTTGAGACCAAAGAACTTTATTCACCGCATGCAAATTTGACAGTAAAAAATTATTTTTATTTTTAGATATGGAATTTATTGAAGCGTTGTCGGAAGGTATTCGAAGGATTCTCTTTGTTCGTGGCACAGGCACCGAAGTGGTCACAATCTACTCGTAGAGCCTATTTCGTTTCTCCCTCTCTTAACCCCGTCTATAATTAAAGCTTTTCCTTCTTTCTTTTTTCTCCAATTTCATATACAAAACGTTTCTCCTCTCCTCTCTTATTCTTTTTTTTTTATAAACTTTGGGCCAAACTCGTCAATAAAATCTCATTTATTTACATAAAATACTTTAATAGTTGAATTATTTTGATTGTTTTTTCGTGATACTATAAAAAAAAATTGTATGTTTTAGAGGCTTATATTTTTAATAAAATTATTTTTTTTAATTTGTGTTTGAAGTTGATTACTGGAGCGTCTCGTTATGTCAGTCAAGCTGAGCTGCTTCTTAACTCATTGATCTTTTTAAACAACGCATAGACAAACTCTTTAAATTGCTTGATAGCTTTATAGCTAAAGCAGCTGCAAAAAAAAAAAAAAGTGAGTGAGTTGAAGTGGATAGCGTTGTCTCCTTTAGACGTGCCTCGCCGAATTCTTTCCAAAAATTCTATAGCGTCGTCCCACAGACAATCACTCGGCCACATCACAGTATTTACTTAAACAATTGCTAAATTAGTTGGGAAAATTTTTTCAATAAATACATTATTTTAATTGAGCTACAGTAATCAATTTTAAAATTTGCCTACTGTAATCAGATCTAAAAATTTCATATTTTATTTGTATTTTATATATATTTTTATATCATATTTTTTTTTAGATGCAGAAAATCTTTGTGTATACGACAATCAGTTTTAGGCTTGCAAATTTAAAAAAAAATAAGAATTTTGGTATATTGCAATCCCTTTTCACTTTCTCCTTGGTGAAATGCTGTCCAGACAATTGGTCAAAAAAAGAATCGAATGTTAATTGCTTTAGATTACAAGTGTGTTAATGCAAATTTTGATTAAAACGTTTTTTTTTTTTGTTTAAAGAGTTTTCATTTTGCGTTTGAGACGCAAACGTATTGCTTTCCAAAACAATTCCTTAATTAAATCAACCAATTTTCAAACAGTCAAAAGGACTGCTAATTAAGCCTCTCCATAGACAAAATAGCTTTTTAGGCTAAGAGTAACATAAAAGCAAAATGTAAAAGCTTAGAGGCTAATAGTTTACGCCTCTCAGAGACAAACGATTTCGTTCCAAACAAAAAATCAATCTCTTTTTTTGATGGAACGCACAATTACACATGTTGTTGTGTTCCCTTTTTGACACGCGCATTGTGCTTGAGAGACGTGTCGTAAGTTGATAAATGCACATTGCACATTTCCTCACGAGCGCAGAAACTGAGTGATTGGATTTTATTCTTCCTTATCCTTCATTCCTTGTTTTAAACAAATTTCCGTTTTGTAAATTATCTCCCCTTCTCTTTTTTTCATGGTCAAGATTTAATGAAGTGATTCCGCCCCTTCCAGTCTCTCCATTATTCATCTTCTCCAGCAATTCGGAGGAAGGAAAGAGACTTGAATCTGAGCAAAAATCAAAAGTTTTGCTCTTACTCTTACGGAATTCAAATTAAAAGCGTTTTGGATAAATCAATAATTTTGAGTGAATCAGCAGAGTTTTGGGGAAAGAAAGGAGAGTTAATTTGTTTAAAATTTTGTTGTTTCAACTTTTTTGATGTTTTGTGTTTTATAAAGGTTGCACATAAACGGTTAAAAGCAGCGTTCCCCTCCTTCCCCCCCCCCCCCCCCCCCCCCCAATTTCAAACTTATAGAAAGTGATTAGTGAAATGGTTCAAAAGGCCGGCTCACCAAACTTGCGCCCCAATCTCTGCATTGCGCCAAACCACCCCGACTTTAACCAAAATTCTCTGCGCTTGCTTCCTTCTACCCAGGCGCAATCCAAACAACCGGCGCCGAGTCCCGTCGACTGGCGCCCAATTTTTTTGGCATAATATATGTATTGTCCAACTTGCGTTTAGGTCTAGGACAAAAACATGCGGACAATCAATGCAATAATAAAAATTAATACAGACAATGTAATTGTTTTTATTTATAACTTTTGAACATATTACGGTACATCTTGCATTGTTTAATGTATTTAAATTGAAAATTTATTGATTTTTATATATTTTTATTTTTTATCCTTGCGTCTTTTTGTCTGCGTTTTAATGTCATCGTATTTTTGTACAAACAACCTTACACTTAATAAAGTTAACAAACCATACATGTATTAGCCGGCGTTCAATCTCTACAATTAGCGCCATATCAGCCAAACGCGCTAATTGAATCGGCTGGCGCTTATTCGATTGTGCGTGCTTGCTTTTTGTTGCATTCTTCCTGTAAACTTAAAGTATAATATTTGGCTGTCGTATTAAACTTTATTTAATTTAGTTATTTTTCAAACTTTTCAAATTTTTGAGCTCAATTTTAAAGCTTCTCTGATACCGTAGTAATCAAAAATTGCACTATTACGATTTTCTTCATTGAAAATATATTTTATATTATAACTTTTTGTCGCATTTTTACGTGTGGAACCACGCCAAATATTTGTCTTAAACAAAATTTGCAGGTACAAACAAATGGCGGCCGCCTCAGTCGCACGCATCATTTCCCACAATCCCATTGGAAAAGCTGCGTTAAATAACAATTTTCGCGTTTTATTTTGTCACGGCTTGGGGTCGGCTAAACGCGACATTATTGGAAACAAAATTCAGCAGTGGGCCGAACACCAGGATGTCACAATTCATGAGTAAGCCGTTAAAACTGCTTATATTTAGTTAAAGGGCTCAATTAATAATGCTTCTAGCTTATAATTGTTCACTTTAATTGTTAGACTTTGGCTTAAAAAATAAGTGGACAAACAAATTTAGGACTGAGTTAAAACCCAAAGTTAATCTTTTAAACCTAATCTTAAGGTTAAACCTTTGCATGTTTAAATAAAGATAACTGAAAAATAAGCATAAGCATGAACTTAAACCTAAGACTTGGACCAAGCTTAAGCTAAGGCTGTATTCAGGCATTTAAGTTTTAGCTCCAAGTTTAAAGGTTTAAGCCTAAGCTTAATTCTAAACATGAAAAGGCCTAACATTTAGCATAAGATTAAGCGTAAGCCACTCTTAAGCTCAACCTAAGTCTAAGCCTACGCAAAAGCTTAGGCCTTAGAACAACAATTAGGACAATGCCAAAAACTTTTTGAAGGCTTAACCGTATTTACCGTATAATACCGTATTTCCTCTAGCAGATGCTCCCTCCCCCATTCAAAGCTCCTCCCATTAAGAGTCTCCCCCATAAAACAACGACAAACTTATGCTGGCAGCTTGTCGTAGTTGCTCCTGTGGTAAACAGCGGTGCAGGATATTTATGATGTCATTTATTGTAATTATTTTAATATTATTATTCGTATTGTTTAACATCACAATTATGATTAAAGTAAATATATAATGAGGAGTGCACGCCTCACACAACTATCTCCACTTTCTCCCACCACTCCACTATAGGCCGTAGTCCGATCGAAGAGAGGATGAAGAGAAGAAGGAAAACTGCAGCACAGAAGAGAAAGACGGAAAAAATAACCAAAACATTTGGCACGACTGTACTCAACATTTGAAAAGCAATTTTCGCGTTCGTGACGGGACTAAAGTTGAAAATAAACATATTTAAATATATAAATTCATAGAATAATAAAAGAGAAAATATTGTAAAGTATCACATTAGGCTCAATATTATGAGCACAAAACATTTTGACTACGTAAAAATTAAACCCAAATTGTTAAATTTAAGTTTGAATTATCGGCACTACGGCCAGGACAGTCATATCTGGGACATCAACGATTGGAAAACCGACATTATTCGCGAGCTTCAACACCAAACCTCAAATCGCGACAATTCCCCTCAAACTGACGACAGCCACAGCGCACTAATCACAAATACTGTAATTGTCTGCTACTCAGCAGCGTCGCAGGCCGTCCTTCGCGCCCTGCTCTCCCTGCAAACCTCAAAAACCGGCGCCCAAGAACAACCGGCCGGCATTCTGATGATTTCGCCGGGTGTCGGCATGAACGTCAACAGTTATGTGGAGCGCGTCATGCCCGGCTCTATGAAAGGTTTGAAGGCCGGAAAGACGTTGGTTCACCCTTCCGGCGATCCGACAGTCCGTATCAAAATCAATTTGGAGTGTTTGAATGAATTTGTCAACGTAATTCAATTTTTTTTTCTATTAAAGCTTACAATTTGATTATTAAAAAAAACTTGGCCTGACTTAAAGAGTAAAGGACACAATTATGATTAAAAGACATTTTGGTCCGGACGTTTGGCCTCTAAGTTTCTTAGTAAACTATTAAAGTTTTTAGGGCTTTATGGTCAATTTTCCCGCTTTGAATTAGGCTGAATCAGAATTTTGGATAACAAGTCGCTGTACTTAAGACATATTGTGTCCCGCGTTTGGTTGTAGTCATTTTGCTTCAGACATTTTGTCCTAGACATCTTGTTTGGCAACAAAATTGCTAAGATATTAGCTAAGATATTAGGGCTGCTTGGTTTTAACAGGACAAAAAGCTTTAGGTATTTTGGCTTAATAATTTTGTTTTAGACGTTTTGTCTTGAATGCCAAATGTCCTAGTTTACAAATAACCAAACGATTAAACATAATAAAACTCAAATATCAATACGGAACATTTTGTTAACAGGCCAAATCACACTAAAAAAAACATTAATTATTTTTAGAATTGTCCGACGAGAAGAGCCGACCAACAATTTTCAATCAAATGTCCCGTTCGAATCATTCACGGCATACACGACAAGGTAGCGTTTTTCCTTGCACTATGGGGCTAGTATCCGTCCTGTAAGCTTGGTCGTCACTGCAATAACGTCATTAAACACTGTTCCTCCAGTAAATGAAAACAAGAAAAGAGGAAAGAGGCGTAAAAAGGCCAAAAGTTTGTCAAGACTGGGACAAGAATTATGGGCGCAAACCAAGACATGACGCAGTTAAGGACGCCTAGAAAATTGAGTAAGAGAAAGAAAAAAAGAGACAGAGAGAGACGGAGAAAGACATGAATAAAGTCGAGACAAAAAGAGACAGACGAACAAACAGACAGACAGTTTAAAAGGAACAAACAGAGACAAGGAGAAGAGAGACAAATTTTAGACAATTGCAGCTAGACAAGGTACGACGCAGCAAAAAACGCCGTAAAGCCAGAGGCTTAAGGAAAACAACGGGTAAAGGCATGTCCTTATTAATGTTTAATTCTTATTAATGTTTACCTCAGAGATAGACTGCTGCTAAATTTATAAGCTCAATTTAGAAAGAGTTAAAAAATATTTTACAGATTGTCCCGTACCAAAACAGTGTCAATTTTTTGGATCGAATTGAGACGGCGGACAAAGCATTGTACTTAATAAACGACGGCCATTTCGTCCGAGTAAGCCATCCTTGTAAATGCAAGAAACAGATACTAACTAAAAGGATTGTATTTTAGGATCAACAAATTATCAATTATGCGCTCGATAATCTATGGAATACACTACATAGTGAAAAGAAAAAATAAAGTAATTCAAAGTTGTGCCTTGGGGATATTCATAGTATAGAAGAATTTTTCAAAACGAATATGAAAAAAAAAAAATTTTTATCTAAAGGAGAATTTTTCTGTTGAGAAATATGAAATTAGAATTACAGACAAAATTAAATTAGAATTGATGAAAAAACATTTTTTTTAATAGAATTTCTCATTTAAAAAAGTTTTTTTTTAATTTTGCTAAGAAAAGAAAATTTTTTTTAAAAAATTCGTTGAGAAAATTTATTTTAAAGAAAAATTTCTCCCAAAGAACTTTCTTTAAAAAAAAAATTAAAAGTTTTTCGAAAATGATATATCCAAACATTAAAATATTTTGCTTTAAGAAAAAGTTTGCGAGAAAAATTTTATCATAACAAAAGATTCCTTTAATGCTAAATTTCTTCGTGAGATACGAAATTTTTGAGGTTTGTATGTATAATTTAGCACAAATTGCAAAATTAATTACTAAGCTTTACTTTGGCTTAATCTCTCGGGATTAACCCCGCGTCAATTATGAATTACAAAAAAAATTTATTTCAATTATTTATTACGGTACAATAAATCTTATTCAATAATGTCTTGCATAAACACAAATAACATAAAAATTTTGGAAAATAATAAAACTTTATGCTACAAACAAGTCGCACTTTTTTTTTTGCTTTTTGCGCGCCCAAAATTTGGACGCAATTTTGATTTTCAATGTAAGCAAAAGTGATGGCTAATGGTTCATTAACCCTTACTTTTTCCAATGCTATTTTCACATTGTCTCATATCAGAGAAAAAAAGACGTCAGAAAAAAAACGAGAGGGTTATTGAACCACGGAACACAAAAAGTTTTTTTTTGCATTAAAAATGGATGCAAAATATGTTTAATGTAAAATTGTAGCATTACCATAGATATTTTTATTTCAATTTTGTTCTCAAAACTGTATTGCATTGTGTCATTGGCAGCCAAAAAAATGAGGTCATTCAAATTTCTGAGCCCAAACCAGCACAAAAAAAAATACAAACAACGGATTGTAATTTGTTTGAGTTAACTTATAAAAACAGTTATATGCTTCCTACACAAACAGTATTTACACAATAAATAGTCAACTCGGCTTAAAGGCGTTTAACGTGAATAGCTGCATAAGCTTAATCATAAGCTTCACTGAAAACTAGCGCTTTCATTTAATCTCATCCAAGCCGCATTGACTCTGCAAATTTGGTTTTTGGATTATTGAAAATTTGGAACGGCACTTTCATTTGAGTCCAAAATGTTTTTTTTAGGTTAGGCTTCTACAGTAATTTACAGACTCATTTGGCCACAATTTTTGGAATGACGAGTCGAGTTTTAATGTCTCTATAAATTATGCTTTACCTAAGATTTATTTGGTTTAAGGTAAAAAATACTTAAACTCATTTTGGACTGAAGAAAAAAAAAAGACTGAAGACCAAAGTGTCTCTGTCGCCAAGGGCCAGAGCTCCTCCATCTTTAAACCATAAACAATGCTTAGCGTATTGTAAAATCAAAATTGTCACAAACAATTGGCTAACAATAGAATTCGTAATGTTCTGAAACCATATATAACATATTTTTGTATCATTTTTTGCATTTTTTAAAATTTTGTCCCTTAGGCCCAAAGTCTGAATAGGCCTTAGGCTTAAAATTATTGCTTTTTTTTTTAACTCCATTTAACACCAATCATAACTCCTAAGTAAATAAAAATGAACTCTGTATTTTACTGAATTTACATAGAAAAATTTCGGGCTTCAAAATTTATACTGCATTGGTTAGCCGTGGATGTCGAATGTTTGTAACAAATTTAATGCTTAAAGCAAGAGATTATAAATTACCATTTTTTGCTATAAAAAAAAATCAATTTCATTCCATTTTACTCACCCGCCTCGGCCCATAACTAAGTCTCTTCTTTTTCTTATCAGTCGTCGTTTTCATATTGCATCGTAATACCTTTTCTTTCATTCCTATCAGACACCTACAATGATGTATGTCACATATGTATGTGTATTGAAACACAACACACGCACACACACGTAATATGTGTTTTTGCACACAAATTTTGTAGTTTTAAAAATAATTTTTTACTTTTTCAACAAAATTTGTATTTTTCTCAAAATTTTAGTTCTTTTTGTTGAGATCGTTCATTTAACTTATTTGTAGCCAGTAAATTTTTATTACCCTTAGTTTGCTGTTTTAAATGTATGTTTGTTATTTTGTTGGTTATTATTATGACAAATCTATTATCTCTAATATTAGGTCGTCATTTTTTTTCCTGTTTAGTTGACGGTTTTTATGGCCCAACTTTGGTATATTTTCTCTAAAAATAGGACCACTTGTCCGAGTTTAAAAAGTTAGTAGCTTTGCTTGAAAGTCATTTGACTTGCTTCTTTTGCGTTTTTTTCAGAAGCGGTTACAATTTTCAAAAGTTCTTATGCTTACTGTGTAGCAATGTTTGTCCAAATTCAGTTTTAGCCTTACCGTAGTGAGGCTGCGGCTGCTATCGTTATGGGCTTAAGTTAAGGCTTAGACTTAACTTTTTGGCTTGAACTTTGATTCACTTGTCGTCATTTTAAAGGGCCTTGAAACAAGTCATCAATGCTGAGGTCCTGTTGCGATCTACGGTACCTCCGTAGATCGCAACATGTATTTTGTTGCGGTATAGCCATTATTTATTAAATGTTATTTAATGCAAAATAAGAATGTTTGGTTTAGGCTTAAACTTAGACTTCGGCTTAATCTTTCTCTGGTTCCACTTTTTTTGGTGCCATGCCATTTACTGGTAAATGAATTTGGGTGTGTTCTGCTTACAGTGCTTACAGTATTAATTTAACGAGCCTGTAAATCGCAATGTACGATAAGTATGCGCGTTATTGAACAAAATGGGTTTATGATCGAGCGAGTTTTTTGGCTTTTGAAAAATGACCCCCAAAAGCCGTGTTTTTTTTTTCTGTTTTTACCTCCAAAGCTTGTAAAAAAAAAATGAAAGCAATTTTTTTTCAATGTTTATAAAAAAATTGAACCGTTCCGATATTCATAGAATATATTTTCGTATTTAAATTGTTGATTTTTTTTTTTTTTTTTTGGTTATTTTAGTAGTGAATACGGTTTACTAGCATTCTCATTTTACCGTGGCCACAAAATTTTTCGTAAAAAAAATTCATTTTTGAACTTCTTTACTGCAGTGATTCTTTTATTTTGTGCTATAATAATCAATTTTTTTTCAGGGATTCATTACATTTCTTTTATGTACGCTTTTGTATTTTTTTGTAATAATTCTTCCTTTAATTCAAGTTAGAATGTCAGAAGAAATTGTAAATAGGCTGATTGCTGTACTCAATACTTATTCAGGGCGTGACAAGGCTTTAAGGTTAGCCGTTTGTTGCTTTTAATTGACGCTTTCATAACTTAAAGTTTTAAGGCTGACGCCTACGCTTAGGCTTAGGCTTAGGCTTAGGCTTTTGATTGTGCTCAGGCTTAGGCTTAACATTAAACTTACAAGGCATAAAATTTTATTTAGGCTGTAACTTGAACCTTGTTCTTGAACTTGGGCATTGTCTCTGGCTTAGGTTTAGGTTTAGCTCTGAGTTTAGTCATAGATTTATGCTTAAACTTAGACTCTGATATAAACTTTGCTAGTTTTAATTTTTGCTTAGGCTTAGGCTTAGGCTTAGGTTTAGTAGTAGAAAGCTTTGGCTTAAGCTTAATTTTAAGTGCTTAAAGCTTAATTTTAAGTGCTTAAAGCTTAATTTTAAGCTTAAGCTTAAGTCACAGGCTTAGGCTTGGTGTCAGCTTGCCTGACGCTATTTAGAATTTTGTGCTTAGACTTTGGCTTTTGTTTAAGTTTATGCTTAGATTTTACTCTTCTAATTAATTCTGCTTTTTATTCCATTATGTTTTGGAAGTTGATAATTTAATTTATTCTTCTTAATTTTTAGATCGATATACTTTACGCTTGTTATTATCTCAACGCGATTGTCAAAGAATCGGGCTGAGTTGTCGCGCAATCTACTTGCTTTTGCGAAACAATTAAGCCTGACTCGATTAGTCGGCCGTCAACTCAATTGGCTTCAGCTATTCATGTCTTTTTGTAAAATTCCAAATCAACTGTGCCATATCTTCTGTCAATTATCTGCCGTTGATACTCTTAACGATAATAACAATCAAAATTTGGTCAATCAATCTTTGTCAATAAAACAGAGGTTTCTTCAATTAATTTCAACGGTTTTGAGATTGCTCCACGCCGTTTTCACCCAACCAACAACGACGCCTATTGGCCAATTGGTCGACGACTTCTTAGCTGCGGGAATCACAACATTCTACACAATCAATTCGGTTGTGGAGTTCTTGGCGTGGACGGCCGACTCGAAGTTGCTTCGGCTAAAGGCGTCACGCTGGTTTCGCTATTCCCTGTATTGTTGGATTGCGGCGTTGGTGACCGGCGTTCTCAGATTTACCCGTCGAGTGCATTCCATTGGCTGGACGTGTGATAACTCTTGGCTGGATCGTTTAACTTTGATTGGACTCGGCGCCGATCTGATTGCCGCCTTAAATATGGTGCCTTCGATTCGGCTGAGGCGTCACAGTAAGAAGTTGACCCTAACGCAAAGCGCTTCGTTGTCGTTGGTGGCGTCGACTATTGGATTTTATAATTTGTTTAAGTAACTTTTCGTATAAAAAATTGTAATTGTTTTTTTAAGTTTATGTTGAAATTTGGGGGGGGGGGGGGAATTCAACGGAATTCATGAGAGTTTAGTGATATTTTTGGCAATTTTCGTTTAGTAATTTTGAATTCTTTCTTTAAAAGCAATTCTGAATTTATTTTGAATTTGAATATTTGTTAAAATTTGTAGGCGTCTTGCAGAATTAACAGGAATTTTTTATATTAGTGTGAGTTCATAAAAATTTGTGGGAACTTATCATAAAATTGGTCGAAAAGTCTGTGGCCAAATAATCCTGTGCCATTTTTTTTTATTTATTTGTCGAAACTTAAAAGAATTCAACGGAATTTATGAGAGTTATTTTGCGGGAATTTATGTTAATTTCCGAATGCAATTCTGAGCTCATTTGAATTTGTGAAAATTTATTAAAGTTTTTACAATTTGGTGAAAGTTCCTCAAAATTAGTGGGAGCTCATTAAAAGTCAAAGTTTTAGTCTATCAAAACTTTTGAGAGTTTTTTAAAATTAGTGAAAATTTATTAAAAGTTATTATAAGTCTATCGAAATTTATGGGAGTTTATTAAAATTAGTGGGACTTGATCAGAATTACTGGGAGTTTTTCAATATTAGTGGGAGTCCATCAAAATTAGCCATCAAAAAACGTCGAAATGTCGCTGGCCAAAATGTCCCTGTGCCCTCTGAATCTTTTATGTTTAAACTAGTGGATTATTGAATTGTGTTTTTTGTACGCTAATGTACTTAATTTAATTCAGCCCTACGAGATTGTACTTTCTCGTCATTTAATAACTATGGGTTAAGTAATCTGCGCGCCAATAGTCCTGCATCGAAACGTTAGTTACAATATAAAATCCTATATAATATAAAATCCCAAAATGTCGCAGCATATTGGCCTTTTGAGCTTACACCGTATATATATTATATGTATGTGCAAAATTTAGAATACTTATTTACGGGTTGTCTTGCTTACATTTGTATTGTGACATATAACAATTGTATCATAAAAACTTTTGCTTTTATTTTTGTTTTTTTTCATTTTTCTTTTATTAAAGCTTATTGAAAAAAAATTTAAATGACAAATAAAATAATTTACAAAATATTAATTAAATGTGAGAAATAAATGTCGAGTAAGTCTTTTGGCTTCTAGAAAATGATCCCCAAAGTTCTTTTCTGTTTTAACTTTTGAAGCTTGTAAAATTGCCTCTCTTTTTTTTCTCCCTTCCTCTATTGAATTTTGAAGGTTTTAACTTTGCGCAAACTGAATACCACTTTGTAGCGGATGTCGAGGAAGGCGCAACTGTGGTAGGCCATGCTAAGGAAAACGTCGGCGTACTCCGTTATAGCAAACACGTCGTACACTAAAAGAACAATGAAACAGTATTTATAAGTAAATAGCTTGAGCGTTTGAATTTTTGGGCATGATTTGCCGATTTGCGCCATAACTCACGACAGCCAGCTGATGGCCAATGCCAATTTATGAGAGTTAATTCGCGGGAATTTATGTTAATTTCCGAATTCAATTCTGAGCTCATTTGAATTTGTGAAAATTTATTTTTAAAATTTTATAAAATTTTTTTTTTTAAAAAGTTTTTACAATTTGGTGAAAGTTTCTCAAAATTAGTGGGAGCTCATTAAAAGTCTAAGTTTTAGTCTATCAAAACTTTTGAGAGTTTTTTAAAATTAGTGAAAATTTATTAAAAGTTATAATAAGTCTATCGAAAACAGTGACAGTCAACCTGCGATAAATCAACTTAAATAGCAAAATTTTCAAAAAAAAACTGTTGAAAAATAAATTGTGGTCATCCATAATCCCAAATATTTTTGTCAATATAAAAAAGATAGCAAAAATAATGACTATACTGATACGGCATATTTTGGGGCACAATGCCAAATCGAAAAAGTAAAAAAAAAAAGAATTTGACCGCAACATTTTAGGCTTTAGAATGTTGGAGTAAGAATGCGAGCTTAGAATTTTGAACTCAAAAGTTTTAGCGTCATAGTAGGGTACATGCAAAGAGTATTGGCACAGCCTCAAAGGCCTAAAAGTTGGGAGCGCAAAATGTATGTACTAAAACAAGGTTTAAAGCACAATTATATGAGTGAATTTGGGACACAAAATTTATGAATTTTACATACCTTCCCGGCGTGATTGTTCAAAAAAAGGTTATTTAACGGAATCTCTTCAAGTCATCTTTTTCTATGAAGAATCTTTTTAAAAAAAAATTCATTTCCGCTTCAAATCTCGGTAAAAAGAAGAGTGATTTAAAAACTATTTGACATTTGTGCTTAAAATTTAGAAAGAATAATTTTTAAAAAAAAAAAGAATAAAAAAATTAAGAAAAATTTTAAAATTTGCAAGAACTGAAGAAGATTTTCATTTCTTTTTTAAATTCTTGATGAGATTTAATAAAGGAAATTAAAGCTAAGCAGGATCTTAAAAACTTTTGGATTTCTACATAAAACCCCTTTGTGTTATAACTGGAAAAATTTAGAACATTTTTTAAAATTAACGAAATCTCTCCAAAAAAAAAAAATTTGAAAGATCTTTTAAAGAAACCAAACATCCTTTGAAGATTTCTTCAATTTGTTTGTTTGTCAAGATCTCGCTAAAAAATTGTTCTCAACGAGATCTCATTAGATTGTTAAAATGACGAGATCTTTTTAAAATTTGAAAATGTTCAATAAGCTTTTCGGATACGGAAATGGCTCATCATTGTCTTCTGATATTCGCTTTGATTTTGAACAGTTAGCTGCTAATAGATTATTTATAAATGCAATAGCAGCGCTAAGATACTTTTAAACATTATAAAAAAAAACTTACTGATTGTAATGCACTTCTTCCAATACAATATGAATGAGCCAAAAAGGATTGGAATTGAGATGAAGTATTGAACTGTTGTAATGATTTTAATCCAAAACGAAATTTTTCCCTAAAATTGATTGTTGCACAAGAGCAAAATGAACACATTCGGTTATACGTGATTAACAATGACAATTTTTTTGCGTTTTGTAGTTGGCGATCGCAATTTGATGAGGCGCAAAGGAGCAAAAAGCATAAAATATCAGTGTTTTTTTTGCTCATTGCCAACCCCGTATTGAAAATTTAAAATACAATGCGATAATCTGGTCATGCATATAAAATAAGCATATTTACTATACCGTAGTTTACTATACCGTACTATACCGTCTCAAGGATCCTTGAAAGAATTCTTTCAGTGAAAAAAATATCCTATCTTTAAACTCATTACCAGCCTCTTTAGCATTTGAAATCTGGCCGTGAACATGTTTGACTCAAACAAATACAAAATTTATAAAGCTAATAGGTTCTCACAAAACTCCGCTCGCGCCTCTGATATTTGGCTTATTTGCTTTTAAAATACAGCGGAGAATAAGTAATTTTTCCATCAAAAGCCTTTGGTTTTGAAAAGAGTCGGTTTAGATAAAGTTATTTTGGAGATGGCATTTAGTGAAAAGCTTTAAGGATAAGGATTAGTCTAAAAAGCCTAACTTTGGCGTGGGCGCATACAAAGTGCTGGCAGGCACACTTCACCTCCACAATTTGGAATTTTTATTTTTCAAAAGTGTGTATTAGACTTAATTTTTATTTGAGATTTAAAAAGAGGTTGAAGTCAAGTTTAACCTCTTGCCTCTGGCTTATAATTATTTTTGATCAGTATCAGGCTTGAGCGCTTACAAAAACGCCAGTACTTTACTTCTTCAACAGATCCTCTTCTAATAATGAGTGGAGTTTGATTGAACCATTTAAAGCAAATCATTGCGGTTTAAAGAGTAAAAACTTACGTATGGATTCAAGTAATAAAGAGACCAGCCGTGGCAAATCACATTTAAAATAAAAAATCCAACAGCAAAGAATCCAAACGCGTAAAAAAAAATTACGTGATAAGCTAAAAAATAAATTTAAGAAATCTAAACGAGAAGTCATAAAAATTAAAATAAAGATAATGGAAAACAGAAAAAAATTTTGAAACAAAAAAAGACTTCAAAAGATCTAAGGAAAAATAAGTTATTGTTTAAAAGGAATCTAAGGAGAGATATTAAAAGAGTAAAAATTATCTAAGGAGAAAAAGAACAGAGATTATAAAAGATCTAAAGAAAAAATTATGATTAATAAAAGTCTAACAAAAAAATTATACTAAAATGTTGTGTGTAAGGAAACTTTGAAAAAATAAGATTTAAGGAGAAATAACATTTTAAAAAATAACGATCTAAGGAGAAATAATGTGTAAAATAATCTAACATTTGTGAGCAAAAATAGAACTTGACAGAAATTTAGTTAAAAAAAAAAAATGAAAATCTAAAGAAAATTAATTTGAGAATCAAAAGGTTCTCGTATCAAAACTTACAAATGTATTCTCTTTCGCCAACAATCGAAAGCGCTATCATAAATATAAGTTCAAAAATGCCCACAATGGCGTAAAGATAACGACAAAATGTATAAAATCGTGGAAATCGACAGTCGACACTGCGCAAACGTTCATACCGGTAAACTGAAAAAAATTAATTGTTGGGGGTTTCAATTTTTAATTTGTCAAAAAGGGAAAGTGCTCCTTAAGGAAGAAAAGGCATGCGTTTATTCAGGGTCATACTGCATAGACAAATCCACGAAGAGAACTTTGACTCTAAGACAACAAAAGGCTGGGCTTTATGACACCAGACAAAATGGCGTCAAACATGAAACTTTTACTAATTACAATAACTGGCAATGGGACACAAAGATTAGAGAAAGAAAATTTTAATTAAAAATTTCTGAAACAAAAAAATTTTTATGATTTTTAAACATAATATGGCACATTTTGTATTTCTTATCGTATGGCTTTAGTGATATCGCCTACGTTCTCTCGATTTTTGTGTGTACTTTCTAACCGTTTCGTTTTGGCTTTTATTAACATAAAACAAGGCAGTTTTTAAAGACAGCAATTAAAAGGTCTTCGATCAGCCCTAGTCTTATCGAAGATTTCAACGGGAGTCTAAAAACCGCAACACAAAGAGAAAAAACCAAACAAAAGGTGATATAAGAGAAAAAATGCCGCCTTTTATAGCGGCATGACCGTAACAAAAAGAGTTGACGCACTGCTTTCGCAATTCGCGTCGAGACAAATGATAAACACCAATTCAAACAATAATAAATTCAAAAATTAAAAGAGAGAACCGAGGGAACATATCACACTTTTTGTTGAAGAGGGCTATTGTATTTGAAGAATTTTCTATTTTAAAAAGCTTCGAAGGGAGAGAGACTAAAATTTGGAAGGAGTTTTTCAAAGAGATGGAGTACGATTTAAAAAATGAGTTTTCAGTAATAATTACTTACATCCAACGCCAAGTTCCACACAACGTAATGGAATATGGAAGAGTAAAGGAAATTGCCAAAAAATCCTCTCTAGCGGCAGATTAATAATGCGCGAAAGAGATGGCAAACGGGCGCGCTGCAAATAATAAAAGTGTTTTGAAAATTAATTATTAATTTTGGTTAGATTAATTTTGGTTAGATATACATTTTGTCATTTTGTTCGTCCGTCTCAAAATGTTGCTATTTGAGCTCTATTCGGTATATTTTGTTGTTGTTGTTGTATTTGCTTTTGCTTTAAGCTTCGGCTAATATAGAGCAAACTAAATAATAATTTCTGATCTTAAACCACCAAATATAGTACTGTGGTCGAACGGTCGAAAAACGGTTTCACAGTAAAGAAATGCAATTGATAAGTGACTTTTTATGTAATTATTTGACAGTAATCAAAACTTATTTTTCTATGAAGCTGGCACTTTTATTTCCTTTTCCTTTAATTAAATTTTAATTGGTCTTGAGCGAATTGTTTCAATAAGCAAAATTATCGTTTTAATTGAGTTTTGAAGTGTTGAGAAAAGAGTTTCTTGAAAAATATTAGTCAGTCCGCCGAAGCATTAAATTTTGCTTTGTTTGGAGCGGATTGTAGAAAAAGATTTAGAAAAAGATTTCCATTTTCGCTTTTGTAATTTTTATTGAGCTTACAAAAACTGCAAACCTCCCATTGTTTTTCTTTGTTTAATGCTTTATTCCCTTATGAAATATCACCTACCGTATTGAATAAGATTTTTTAGCTTGAAATTTGAAATGTTAAATTTGAGCGCTTTGGCATTTTGAAATTAAATATGAAACACATCTACAGTAAAATATTCATTGATTTTCACATATAAACAAAAGTTAAATTCAACTACTGTAATTAGTTTGAAATTTTTTAGTTTGAAATTTGTTAAATTTGTTAAAAAGTTAAATTTGCGCGCTTTGGCATTTTAATATAATTTTAAATTCCCGCGTAGCATTCTGCTAACCGGACAATCACACTGTTGGATATTAGTTAGTAGAATATTTAAATTTACGTTTGGAAAAACTTATAGCGTACACACAAACTGACGGATGGATATGAATTGTAAAGATTATTTTTGTAGCATTTACGCATATGTTATGTGAAAGACATATTTAAGCCTTTTGTTCATGTATTTAGTGTATATGTTTCTCTATTGCTTTTCCTTATTGCTATTATTTATCTTTTAAATGAAATAATTGTGTTCCTTATTTCAGTTTTTTTTTTTTTCGTTTTGGAATTGACAAATACTGAAACATCTGACTATTGACTTCCTATCCTATTCCTAAGCCTCTCAAAAAAACATAAGTGATTAATGTCAGATAAAGCAAAATTTGATGGGGGCGTAAGTTGGTGATTTGGTTATTTACCAATCTTTCCACCAAACACCCAGCTAGACTCAATTTTGCTCAAAAAGTAAAAATGCGTTTTATTTTACAATATAATAATTGGTTTACACCGCACTGCCAATTGTAGTTGCTGATTTCGTCGTTGTGAAATAACAGCGCAACGGCAATCGACAAAACTGCTCCAAAAAATGGCGGAAGGAATCCAATAAAAAAGAAGTGCAGGGGATTCAGTTGCATCAATTCTCTGCACTTGACAACTTTCTCTCCGCCTACAACACAGCCCACCTGACGTCGGGGATGGACAGAGTCAAAACGCTTACGCACATGATTGTTTGGCAGGCTGTCGGCAATTTGCATACTTTTTTCAATGTAGGAAATGTTTTCTAAAACAATTTAAACGTTTGATATTTATATGGTACTTATAAACCTATGGGCTTAGGCTTTTGCTTACGCCTAAGTCACTTTTTTGGTATAGGCTTACGCGTAGGCTTAAAGATAAGTCTACGGTTAGCTTTGGCCAACGCTTGGTCTTGTTGTTTCGCTTAGGCTTAAGCTTACGTTTCAGCATAAGCTTTAGCTTTGGCTTAAAAATTGGCTTAATAATTAAGCCTACATTCTGGGTTAGATTGAAAATTAGGCATTAACTTTTGCTACTGCGTAACATTTTTCTTTAGCTTTTTGGCTAAGGCTTAGTGTTAAAGTTAGAGTAAGGTTTAAGCTAAAGATTTAACTTAGGCTTAAGCTTACGTTTCAGCATAAGCTTATAATTAAACTCATCCTTGTTTTAATTTTTGCGTAGACTTAACACAAACAAACCATTTTGCCTATCGTACATTTCCATAATTTTGTCGATAGCTGATTATATAATGAATACAAATTATTACGAACGGAAAGATTGAGCAATAAATAATGGAATAGAGACTACAAGCACACTTTTTTTATTACCCTTTTCCGCAGTATAAGTTCTAGCTGGCTGAAAAAAAATAGAATCATACCAGTCAAATATGCGCCCTAATACAAATCCATTATAAAATGTATCCAAAAATCGGAATTTGAATGTGGAATTTCAATGTATGCTTTTACTCAATGGTTTTATTTTACAATCATCCAAAGAAAACGTTTACTAAAATTCGGTTCTTAAGAAATAAATTTAATGCAATTCAAGAAAAATAATTTGGTCAAAAATTGAGGAAGTGAGCGATGATTGAAGGCGGTTTATTGCGGAAAAATTTAAAAAATAAATAACCAAAAAAATAATAGAAAAAATAAAAAGGGGAAAAAAATTAATACACCAATAAATGGAAATATAAAAACAAATTCTTTTTTTTTGTGTGAAAATTCATTTTAGAAATCATTTTTTTTTATTGCAGCAAGGATAGGGGATATAAAGGATGATTATGCAAAAAAAACAACCAAAATAAGTCTTAAACTCTCTGTGGCGTTTTCGTAATGAAAATGTGGTCAAATATTTTAAATTTCAAACAATTCGAAAAAATAACAAAAAAAAGTTAAAAAAAAAAAAAAATCAAACCAATAGCGTCATTTTCTTTAGACCTAAGCGCTGAGCACAGAAGTTCAATTTCACAGAGGAAATTTCACAAATCACATAAATTGTGATTAGATGCAAAGAAATTGATTGTCACAAGCTAGAATGATACCGTTACTAAGCTATATTGGTTATAACTATCTTTACTAATCATTTAACCAAATATAAGCGATGTCCGAGTCTTCTTTCTGAGTAATGAGCAGCCTTGAAAGGGGAAAAAATATTGCTATTGATCTTAGAAATTCTTAGTAAAACATGAAATAAGGCAAAATAATCTAATGAGAAATGTATCAACTTTTTAGATTGTGTTAGGGCAAACTGAAAATAGAAGTTGAAAGTGGAAAACAATGTTAATAATTCAAACAAAAATATAAATGACGGACGGGGCACAAAGTAACGCAGGCAGACAAGGGTCAACACTGAATTAGCTAAGATTTTGCATTAACAAAATAACCGGGAAAAGGTTGGATAAAATTTAAAAAAAGTAAAAAATAATTTGATTGTGACCAATCCAAAAAGTTGACCATCAACGCAATTATAACAAAATTTGAGCAATACTCTATTTCTCAAAGACATCCTTCTGTTCTTCCTTCTTTCTCTCTCTTTTGCTGTTTCCCCATCCCACTTCAATCCAAAGCATTAAGAAATTATTTTATTCATCATGATCAAAAAAAAAGCGGAGGATATGGAGGAATAACCGTTTAATAAACAAGATTATAAATTATTTATTCAAACGAGCCCAAAAACTGGGGGAAGACACTAAAATTAATAGAAAATCGTTGCCTGCTGCAAAAAGAGAAATTTATTTAATTGTTAACAATTGAAAACACTGGGCAGTTATTCGAGGAGCCAACCCAATACAATTAAATTTTTATAAAATGTGCGTTAAAATTACAAAAATTATTCAAATTTCATAAATTCAAAAAAGCGTTAACATTTAAAAAAATTGAACAAAAAAACTTTAAAAGCTTTTGAACATAAAAAAAGCGAAAGCATTTGTTATCAGCGACCTTGAAGTAAAGTGGTTTTCATTAATTCGCTTTCAGTTTAAATCTGCTTTGGTTTTTTTTCGCACAAAATGAACTTTATTGATGGATTGCGGATTCATATCAAGTTTTCTTCTTCCTTTTACCCAATAAAAAAACTTGAAATCGCGAATTAGGAATGAACGGGATGTAATAAACCTTTCAACCAGTGGCTCGGTAACCCTCTTAATTGCCCGTGATATTTTCAATCTGTCTGACATTAGACAAAGAAAAATAATATGCAAAATCGAGAGGGCTACTGAGCTATTACCCACTACTGCTTTCAACTTTAATATATAAAATGAGCCAACGTAAAACTTCATTTTTATTGTGAACTGTTTTTATGGTCAAATTAGTTGTATTTGTTTTCAGCTTAATGTAGTTTTTGTTTGGTTGAGTCGATTGTGGCTAACGACTATGAATTAATTTGAAACGTAAATGTTGTTTTTGTTTTGGTATCGGGATGAAACCAGTTGGTTTGAACGGCCGATACTAATTGACACAAAATGCGTTCGGAGAAAATATTCGAAGAAAATCAAGTAAAAGGTAAAAGCTTCAAAAACCGACGAATGCAACGGAAAGTAATTTATTGGAAAAATCCAACATTTCCACAACTTTTTAGTTACTGTTAAGGCCTGCACAATGAAACGGCTCGGACTCAAAGGAAAGTACTGATTCGAAAGTTCTTAAGGCATACTTTCAATCGATTAGATTGATTGATTACTGTTTCTGGAATTTTTCAAGCCTTTTGAGTGAGCCATACTGTAAGTGCAGCTCAACATAAAGCTTTAGGCATTTTATTATATATATTACTAGGTCAAGGGACCTGGCACTTCGAGCCGGCGTATCTTGTTACCTGGTTTCAGCGCCATGGCTGAAACATTTAATCCAATTTCAACCGTGACAATTAAGTAATAAACCTTCAACTTTACATATCCCTCCTCTTTTTCACACTTCGACTCTTCACAATTTGCTAATTGTGCCACCGATGACAATTAAGCAGATTTAGCCGTTCACTTTCAGCTTTAATGCTCGCCAAGATTTCAGAAAAGACCGCTTTGCCATTCAACTTCACCCACCAAAGTGTCTAATGCGCTCGACAAAAAAAAAAGTTTCAGCTTACTATTTTATTAGGAATAATAAATATTTCACAATTATAAAAATTTTCAAAGTTTAGGGGTACCATTTCCCGGAAGCAAACAAAAGAGTAAAAATAGTGAGGTTGGAAGAAAGTGACCGGGAAAAATTCCAATTTCACACACGCAAAAAATACGAAAAACAAAACAATTTTAACACAATATTAGGGTTTCCGTCCTCTGGCCTCTTTACAAGCTCAACTGTCCAAAATCTTGTTCAGGCATAACGTAGCTGATGTCGTCCCATGGATGTCTGTACAATCCTTGCTTCAGTCGGCGTTGATCCAAATAGTGGCCTATAAATAAAAATAAAGTTTATTTAACAGAACAGAGTTTAAAGAAAATGTTATTTTGGTTGAAAAAATTATCATCTGAAAGGTTTTCCAGTAATATTATTGTCCTGAAGCAATTTACTTGTTTTGTAAAAAAAAAATATGAAAATAATTCGGTTTATTGTGTGGTCTCTTGTTTGCTAACTTTTGTGGACTGAATTCAACAGTTCTTCATTTCATCAAAAAACAGAAATGTGATGCAAGCCAATATGTATTAAAGTTAAAATTGTCTTAACACAAATTGTTTATTCTATATAGTATTACGTAATTTTCGAGGCAAGGAAAAAAGAATGGTTTTCTTCTCGGTTGGAGGTTTTTTGGTGGGTATCGGAAAGAACCCTTTGTTTTTTAATGTTGATTTTTGCTAAAATTCGATATAAGCCTCTCTTTCAGCAGTATCCTCCCCCTTCCGTTTCCCCTCGTTTCTTTAAAAAAACAAACCAATAAATCCAAGACTGCGTCCCAAAACGAAGAGGCCGTTCAACGCTCCAATGTCAATGGTCTCCTGAGCCTCTTGCTGCGTGAACATGCCTGAGTGGCGGAGTATGTCAACAAAGATTGCTCCGATAGCGCCGTCAACGTTAAGGATCAAATTCGGCTTCTAAAAAACAAACAACAAAATAACAAATTTAAAAACCCCAAAAAAAAGTTACAGACTTTGGAAGTCGTAATTTGTTCAACTTTCAGGGCGTACTCAAGCACTGGCGTCTCTTGTCTGAAACGGGTCTTGTCCAAAGCAAACTTCTTGAGGATTTCTACACGCTTGTCCGGATTGTTGATCTAAAAAATGGCTTTGTCATTCCAAACTGAGCGTACACACAATGAGTGAGTAATGCAAGACGCGACGAGAGTAGGTAGGCACTAGGAATTTGGCAAAATGCCGATTTCCGGTGATTTTTCCCTTCCGATTTCCGACTTTTTTTGGGAAATTTTCAGAAATATAAAAAATATTTAAACACTTTTTGATTTAAAAAAATAATATTTTTTGTCGATTTTTAAAACTACTTCCAATTTCAAAAGTTTTAAATTTATTTATGCGACATTGCTGGTAGGCACGCAAAAGTAAGCGCGCGTTGATAAGGGCGCAATTCAACTTTTATCAAGCAAAATTACATCCAAAATCTTGGGCATATAAGCAGGAATTTTTGCAAAAAAAAGGTTGAGGACACGACTCGCGGGATTTTGAATAGGAAAAAGTGCTACATAATCAACACTAAGATGTGCTATTGGTTAAAAGAACTTTAAAAACACCGAAAGTAAAAAAAATAAACAGATTTGACGCGATGTCCGATTCCAGGGATAAGTTTGCCAAGACGGCGTTGCTCGTTGACAAATTGCATGGGGCTAAGGCCACGGTCCATCGCCTCGGTGAACATCTTAGCAGCGCCATCTAAAGCGCCACCAAATCGATCGCCCTACAAAACAGGGAGTTAAGAGACGTTGCAAGACAAAAATAGTGGAGAACAGCAATGAGAAAACGCAAAAACATACAATTGTTAGCAGACCGGAGACAAGGGATGAGACCAAATCCTTGCCGGCGCGAGCGCAAACAATTGTGTTGTGGGCGCCAGAGACGGCCGGGCCGTGATCGGCGGTCAACATCAAGCAAATTTCAATAAATTTGTTGGCGTGCTCGGGTAGCCTTTTCTGAAAAGAAACAGTCCAACGACCAACGTGAGTATGCACAAAAGTACAGTACCTGGAACCACAAGAGACCAAGCACGCCGCCGACGCCAACTTCTTCCTCCAAAACTCGGGTGATTGGCACACCGGCGTAGAGTAGTTCCTCGCCGCGCTCGTCGCAAATTGAAGTCATGAATGAGGCCGGCTTGCGAATAAGACCCAATTCCTGCAAGAAACTGTAAGATAATTAGAAGTACAGTAAAAACACTCAATTACAGTAATTAAGAAAAAAGAAACTGCAAAAGGCAGAATGACATCAAATTGTAATTAAAGGACGACTGAGCGCCAATCCAGCGTTGTAACCACCATTTGTGGCTGAACACCATTTTCTTTTTTGTTTAGTAAAATTTGTGATCTCTTTTTTCCTTTTATTTCAGTTTTTTGTCGAGAATGGCATTTCTGTCAGACAGACATGGAGTATTAAATTTCGTCTTTAAGCGTTTTTTCACGTTATTTTTGTCTCTTCATAAATACAATATGTATGTATGTATTTATGCCACTTTTTTTTAATTTTTAAAAATAGCTTTATAAAAGTAGTTTTCTAATCAGCTCGCAAAAAAATAAAGTTTTTCGTTTGATTATGTTGAATAAATCAGTGGATAGATCAGTTGAGCTTTCAATTTTTTCTGTAATAGTTACACAATTTTAATGACTGGAGTAAAACAGAACACTTATTTAACTTTATAAATTTGCCATTTTTACATACCAACAGTTTTGTTTACTAAAATATTATTGTGAGTATCAAAGCTTTATACAATTATGTTACAATAAACTCCAGCTTTATCAGGCTCGCTCTTTACTGATTATATGTACATACATATGCATTCAATATTATCATCAAAAAATGTTTTCAAAAGAAATCGAAAAAAAATTGCCAAAAGCGCACAAAAGCAGACAAAAATTGCCAAAAAGTTGTTTGTCTCTTTTAGTGATATCTTTCAGCGTGCCATTTTTTCATTTTTCTCTCTTTACCGTTTTTGCATCAGCCACAACACTGGGTCGGCCATCAGGCGTCCTTTAAATCAAAGCTACGGTAAATAACTTAACTACAGTAAATAAGTTGTAATAATCAAAGCTACAGTAGCAAACTACAGTAACTACAGTAAATTTTAACTACAGTAAATATGACAGAAGCTAAATATAAAAATGCAGTAAAGAAAGTTTTGCAGAGATACTGTAATTAGAAAAAATTGAAAAGAACAGCTACAGTAGTATTCATATTAGCAGAAATAATAGCCGTAATAGGCAGACAATCAGAAACGAATAAGCAAACCTTAGCCCATTGGTAGTCCATTGGGACGGGTGGTGGAGGCTCCTCGTTGGCTGGCTTAATTACGCCCTGATCCACCAATTCGTTGTAGACCTTGGAAATCAGATTGCCAAAGTCGTCAAAGGAGTCGGGAACATAGGCACCGGCGGCGCGCAGGGCTTCGTTCTTTGCAGCAGCAGTTTCTTGACGGGCGTTAGCTGAGGCACCGGCGTGACCGAATTGAACCTAAAATTTACGAAGTTCACAGCTAACTAACAGGTAAAGGTTTTAAACAGAAGGCGCAACAATAAAAAGGCTAAAATACCTCCGAAGTAATGTAATCGGCGCAAGTGCCAATGCACCAGGCAACAATCGGTTTTGTAATACGCTTTTCTTTGAGCGCTTTGACAATCTTGTACTCCTCTTCACCGCCGACTTCTCCTAACAAGGCAATCATTTTTACCCTAAATGCAAACGATTAAAACAACTCAAAAGAAAAATAAAGCAAAATCAATAAGTTACTTTGGATCATCTTGATAGCGTAAAACGTGATCGGTGTATGTGGAGCCGGGATAGCGATCGCCTCCAATAGCAACGCCTTCGTAAACACCGTCTGTGTTGTGGGCCAAAATGTTGTTTAACTCATTGGACATCCCTCCGGAACGTGAGACGTAGCCAACGCTAAAAATAAACGATGCTCAATTGTACATGTTTTAAAATTGCGGTATATAAGGTAGAAAAAACTACTGTACAAAAACGGATTTGAAAATACTACTACTTTATGATGATACAATGGTAAACTGTCATATTTAACAACTGTAGGAAGAAGCTAATACTACTGTAGGTGCTCTAATTACTGTACAAAAACAGATTTCAATGTATCACCACTGTAAAATTATGCTAAAAAAAGTCAGATATAAGTACTGTAAGAAAAAACTAATATTACTGAATGATTTCCAATTACTGTATAAAAAATATTTCAATGGATTAATACTGTAAGATATTTTAAAACAATTACTGTTTGATTAAAAAAGACTACAGTACGATTAGACAAACAAAACCAAAAATTCCAGACCTTCCTGGTCGGTAGAGTTTGCTGGCCAAAATATTATCCATCATACCGCCAGTGTTGCCAATTTTGAAACAGCCAGGCTTGATACCTCCGACGGTAGCCGGACCAATAATCTTAATTCCCTTGTCGTGGGCCAACTAAAATAAACAATTTAATAAGAATACATTACATAAAAAGTTCGCGTTAGGACGAAACCTTGATGATTTTACGCGTCTGATTCTCGGGAACACCCTCGGCGATGATAGCAATCACTTTAAGTTGTGGGAAGTGGAGCGCCTCCATAACAGTGTCATAGACAGGAGCGCAACGAGGCGAATGTAATCATGACCGTGGCGTCCGGATGAGACCTTAAAGAGTTTTCGAGGGACTTGTACGCCGGAATAAGAACTTCTTTTTGGCCAAAGTAGAATTTCTGGCGGTGGTCACCGGTGAAGGGATAGGTGGAGGCGACAACCGAAGGCGTTGGCCGGCGGCAAACAAAGTCAAAGTCCAACATTCCCTACAAAAACAAATTGAAATTAAAAACCACTGCATAAGAAAGTGCAACACAAAAAGTAAGTGCTAAAACAGCTTGTTTTGATAATGCTGCGGTTACAGTGAAATTTATGTGTTTTGCGTCTCAAATTTAGCCGCTAAACAATATTTTTTACTGGAAACTAAGCAAGATACAAGTTAAAAAATTTTAAAGATCGGAAATGTCCCAAAAACTAAAAATTATTACAGCAAAATAAGTTAGCACAAATAACCAACTGACAGCAACTCGCAAATAACGCTTTGCGATATGACGCATGAGTTCACTCGCAAACTTTAAGTTAAAACACTTTCTAAGCAAGTCACAAGCTTTCATCAAAATGTAATTTTAAAAAACGAGTTTACGCGACCTCACGTGAGAATTAGACAGTAAAAAAAAGTTCAATACAGTCAAAAGTTGAATCAGAACAAAATTGAAGAAAAAAAAATTACTTGGATGGCCTTGGTCTGTTGTCCCCAGACGATGGCCTTGGTATTATTTTCAAAAAGTGGTTTGTACGGGCCAGCGGCGGAGATCTTTTGGAAAAAAATTTGTGCTGCTGCAGCCAAAGAGCCATTTGATTCCCCGCCGTTGTTCGACAAGGCCGAAGACGGCTTGCGGGAGACAGAGCCGGCGGTCTGAAAAAAAAAATATTAAAGACCATTTGCTGACGGAATTTCAAGACTTTACTTATAAATAGAGCTAACGGCGTACTTTAAACGAGAGAATAATGGTGAGTACGTTCATTCATTGTAGAAGTAAGGCTTAGGCCAAACGAGTAGCCGTAGCTAACAAGAGAAATAACTTAAATATGAATAAATCATTTTTTAAAATTGCCTTTAAAATCTGATAACAGTTGTTAATCGACTATATAAAATTGAGCTTAAGCCATAAACCAGCTGGTGGCCAATAAAGCTAAAAATCTTTTTTGTTCTGCGTTTTTTGTATTGCTTATTTTTAAGGCTCTAAAAGCTTACTAAAAAAAGATAAAAAATTACATGTCTCTCTGGCGCCAACAGGAATTGCGTAGTGGTGTGTTGGGCTAGCGACGCTTGCGGCAACGGGCGAACACCCAACGCGGCGCCGACAATGCTGGTCATATGCGTCTCTGGTCCAAACACATGAATTGGCAGGCTCAAGCGATCGGCTAAACAATTTGAAAGTTTAAACAGAAAAAAAAGTCATTTGTTAAAATAAATTTATAATGGCAAATGTCAGATTTTAAGACTGGCGCCTTAATTTAGTTTAATCACGGGAAATGTGGTCAAAGCCTTATGAAACCGTTTATAATCACCAACACTGCAGCAAACTTAAGGAATATTAAGAGAGTCGTAAATACACGTTAAGCCAAAACTATAAGCGATATAGATTCAAATCAAACATGGAAACATTTCTTATATTGATATATTTAAAAATTAGGGGCCAAATACTTGAAATTGACGTGTGGAAGCCTGCTTTGAGGTAAAAAAATGTAAATGACATACCGAGATCTTTAATTTTACGAAGACCTTCTTGGTAGTTGGGGCCACCACGACGTACGTAGATGGTCACGTTGTGAAGACGAATCTTCTCAACAAATGTTTCAATGGCGCGAATAATGCCCTTAAAAAAAATAATTTAAACAAAAATTTAAGAGCCACGTATCAATTAACGTATCGTATTAAAAAAAGAAGAGTAAAAGAAAAAGGAAGAAAAAAAAGAAAGCGGAAAAATAAGAAAAACTAAAAAAGAAATTTTAAAGAGAAAGAACAAGGTGAAAAGTAAGAAAAACAGATACAGAAAAGGAAAACTTAAAAAAAATACTTAGCAATGCCAAAAATTGAAGTATTAGGCGCTCGGGTCAAAAATGGCATAAAAACATTTAGAGCCAAGGGTTAGGCGCTTAGCAAAAAAAAAGAAAGAAAAATAGAAATTATAACATTAATAGGAACAAAAAGTACGTAAAACTAAAAACGGAAAGAGGAAAAACAAATTTTTAAAACTAAAAATGTAAAACCTTGAAAGTGGCGGCAACGTTGGTGAAGTTGGCAATTGAGCCACCGATAATCAAGACCTTGCCTTTTGGGTGGGGATCACCCTCGGTCATCAGTCCGAAAATGGTCTTGGCGTACTCAAAGGTCTGGCCTTCGCTTGGATCACCGGAGTATTCGCCGTAATTGGCCAGCTCGCTAGCGCCGCCCAAATCGCAGACGGTATCGCTAAACTGGCATTTATTGCACAAATTAAAAAAATAATTACGATAAAAACTTACGTAAAAACGACTGAAGCGCCACCGCCGGCAACCATTGTCCAGACACGACCGGCCCTGTTGAGAATCGTCAATTTGAGGGAGGCGCCGGTTCTGGCGTCCAATTCGGCAATGTATTTCTCCTTTAAACAAATTGTTTTGTAAAATGCAAAAGCAAAAAAGAAAAATAAATAAAGCTAACAAAAAAAACGGAACACGCCAGAAACACTCAAAACGCAAAAAACGGAAATAAAAAATCAGAAACCGGAAACATTGCTGCCAACCAAAGTATTATATCTCTGTAAACCGGTAATGCCGGAAATATCAAAATCGAAGAAGTAAAAAACCGAATCGCTTAAATTAAAATATGCAGTTCCGGTGATTCCACAAATAAAAACCAAAAATTGCCAAACTGACAAGTTTAACGGACCTCAGGCGACAAATCGCGGCCGAACGGCGCCGGGAACTCAACAGGCTCGTTATCCCGAGTCTTCCAGTTCTCCGAGCACAAATACGAGGCAGTCTCGTCCAAACGCGCCGCCAAATCCAAAATGTAAATTTTGTTGTCGCGCACAACTAAAAATAATTAGTAAAAAAAACTTTTTAATTGAAAAAATTGAAAATAAGTAACCCAAAGGATTGATTTCTAAATAGGTAAAATGGTTCGACTTGTAAACCTCGTAAAGCTCTTTAACGAATTCCATAACAATCCTAAAAATTGCCTTTTATAGAGGGCACAGGAAAAAAATAAGGTCTTACGCTCTCTTGGATGCCTCAACTTTGGAGACGGCATTGTTTAGCTCTTGGATGGGCAAAGCCATTTCTGTGTCCTTCAATTGGACAGGGACAGAGATTTTGTGAGCCTAAAAGTATAGTATTTCAATAAAACATAACATATGTACAGAGGGCAAACGTACAAAAAATTCACAGACAAAAATCCGACAGAAAAAAGTGCGTAATTTAGGGAATTGAGATTGCCGCACAATTTGTTATTTTGTGGAGCTAAACTTGCAAATTTTAATTGGTTGCAAGTTTTTTCAAAGGTTTCTTAATGGTGAAACTGTATAAAAATAAGGAGACAATTACTATTCAGAAAAACAGCCAAAAAAAAACATTTGATCAAATTTATTTGGTCTTGAAGTGATATTTGACCTAAGCATTACTTTAGCAAATCTAGAACAAAAAGATGCCGGACAATTGAGTGTAACATTACGAAGACGGCAAAAGGAAATCACTAAAGAATAAAATTTTTCACTAATTTTCATGCAATCATTAATTCGCAAAGATCAGTGCGCAGACAAAAGACAAGGACAGACAAAAAAAACTGGATAAAAAAAACCAATGAGGCGTGTTTTATAAACCAAAATGGTTCAACGAGTAAATACAGAACATATCCTTTTATTTCTCAGTAAAAATGTACCGTAATTATAATTAAAAAACTTGAATTGTACAGTAGTAATCCTTTTAATTCAAAAAAATTTCTCCCCTGGCTTTTTATCCTGATGGCATCAAATCCAAATCCCTTATCTACATTACATTAAAGCTCAGAAAGAATTTCCTAAAATGTTTTCATTGCAATCAACACTGTGCATTTGATTCAATACCTCACGGAGAACAAGAAGTTGGAATTCCTCCCAAAAAAACTTAAAATGAACAAAATTAAAAAACAAAAAAATTCAAAAAAGTGCCTTTGCATCAATGTCGCCGACTTCGACGCCTCCTTGTTCATAGAAGAGAATCACGTCCTGATCCATCCTACTGTAGATGGCGATGTACAACTCATCCTTGTCGTCATGGGCCACCAACGGCTCGACAATAAAGGTTGACAAACGGCCGGTAGTTTTTTCAATCTGCAAAAAACGGGCTTTAAACTGCCAGCCGGCAGAGAAAAAGCGTCAAATATCCAACCTGAATGTATTTGCTTTTGTGTTCTTCAAACCATTGCTTCAATGCTGCCGCATTGCCCAATTTGACGAGACCATGCTTTCCACGGCGCTTGATCAATTGATCCGGCTTGATAACACCTTGCTGCAAAAAAATAACAACAATTAATGTGTTGCCTATTGTTAAAACTCCCTCCTAAATAGATGGTCTGCAAATTTTGATGACCATTTCTTTAACTAGAAATGATACGGTGATTAGAGACTACATGTTAAAATTATATAAATTAATTTCTAAATATTTATGACTAATTTTATCATTTTTAATACATTAGCCTCAAATAAAAATGGAATGACCCGTTCCGCAGGGAAAATACGGAAATTAAGTAAACGCAGTAAGTTGAAAAAATAATAACTATTAAAATTCGATGCACTATTATTAATAAGTAAATAGTGAGGAAAAGGTAAAAAGGCTGAATGTAGGAAATGAAGAAAACAGCCAAATTACTGCAATTCTCTTCATTATTTCTTCCCAATTACCAAGGTTTGATTTTTAGACAAGGTTTCCAATCTAATGCACTTTTCACGTAAATTTCATAAATTTTATTGCTCAGACCTAAGCTAATGCTTGTAGAGCGCATTGCACTTTGTTAAAGTTTATCATGATCAAAAATAAACTTTAAGCAGTAGTTAAATTCACATATAAATAACGGTAAACTGGCCGAAACTACGGTATATGAATTTTTATAAATACGATAGTTGTAACTTCTTTCACTTATGAAAACTTAGTTAACCATAGAAATCATTAATTAAAAAGGAGTTTTGCAATGACAAAAGCTTAGGCGCAAGTTGGTTTTAAGTAACAATCGAGTTTCGGGACACACTTTCAAATTACTTTATATAAACAACGGTGCTGTTAAATAAATTTCTAAATAACCGTATAGTTATTACAACTAGCTCAAATAAAGCATAAGGAGAACTGCTTGAACATAAAATTAGTGTCTAGAGGTCATAAATGCGTCTCTAAAAAGTCTCCTCAATTACAAAAACAATTAAATATATTATGCATCTTTAAATAAAAATTTTCTAAATTAGCAGTCTGCACATATAACCATAAATATTTGACCATAACACAAATTATAAAAACAATACCGAAGTGCTTGTTAACCAATCGCTGTTCTTAATTGCTGCGTCAAAGTTATCGGTCTCAGACAACTTGATGGCGTGTGGCTTCGCAACCGTTTGCAAATGCGCCAAACTCCGATACAAGAGTTCTTTGCCCGAGTATTCACTGACTGCTTTAGCACTCATGTTGCAAAGAAAAAGGATAAAGTCTGAAAAAAAGAAAAATAAGCAACTTTAAAACTTTCCAAAGCAAAGCAACGCGACAAAAAATGGAAAGCACAACGCAATCAACAATTCACAAGGAGTCAAAAAGAGTCAAACTCAAAAAGCTTAACAGCACAGTAAAACACCCCCAAAATGGTCTATGGGTATAAAATTGGGATAAAGCCACAACATAATTCATCGTTACAAAAGGACTTTAAAAATTTTATCCTCAATACTGTAAACCAAAATTAATCTGCGTTTTTAAATTATTCACAAAAGAGGAGCAATTAAGCTAAGGGAAAGCGGTAAACGCGAAAAGCGAAGACGTTTTAGCGAAAGGGAATTATGAAAGAGAAAAAATTAAGAAGTTTTCAAACTGAACTCATCACATTTTTAAAAAACTGAGTTGCAAAACAAAACGCCAAAAAAAAATTTTGTTTTTAAATTTTGAATTTGGAGTCTTAATTGACAGCTGGAGAAAAGTGAAGAGTGGCTTATAGGTCTGAGCTAGGAATTCGTGGCAAAAAAAAATAAAGGGCACGGATGCGGATACAAATTTTAAAAAAGGGATACGTTTTGAAAAAAATCTACGGATTCCACGATTGTAACACAATTTTATTCAATTTCCTCAAAAACTCAACCGAAATAGTCTTTTCCATAGGCTTCAAAACAGATTTCTTGGCAATGAAGAATAAAATCTTTCCGGATAACTATTCATATTTTTTGACTTTTAAAAAAAGAAAACAAAAAAAATAACTTTTTGTTTATCTCAAAAAAAAAGCTAAAAAAGAGCTATTTGAAGGCAACCAGAAAAGAAAAGAATGCGTTATTGGGATTTTTATGCTCCTCAAACTTATTTTTTTGTCAGGCCGCCGCCGAAATTTGAAGACGTTCGCAAAAGTCACGTTTTGTTGTGGAGAGAGGAAAGGGGGAAGGGATATATAAAGAAAGACTCACTGGATTCATAAGACTTAAGAATAGAATCACAGAATTATAGAACAAGAAGTGAAAAGAAAAAGTTTGTAAGTGTAAATAAATGAGTCCCCCCCCCCCCAATAAAAGGGATTGAAACGCCAAATTTATCTAAAACATGCCTTTACAACAAACGTCTCTTGGAAGTAAGTCTTTGAGGTAAATATTATTGTAAAAAAAGGAACAAATTTAGTTAAGTTTAGCCGCTTTAAATTCAATTCACTTTTTACATCATAACCAGCCGGCTATCAGTTGAGGGCGGAAATAAAATTAGCATAAAAAAACATGTACAATTCAGGAAACCCAATGGTATGCGTGTGAAGGAATGCATTTCTTTCTGTTGAAAAATCAAATATTTTCAATAAAACTTTTGCAAATAACAAAATCTGGATTTTTCGGGGGTTATTGTTCAGATAAGCCTAAGCCTAGACTCCACTTTTATAAAAATACACACGTGATTGAGCTCTAAGCCTAAGACTGAACTTTAGCTTAGGCTTAAGCTTTAGTCTGAAAAATCAGCTTATACTTTATACTAAAACTTTGGCTTAGACTTTACTTTTTTTTGGTTTAGACTTTACATGCAATAAAAAAAACGATAACTGCAGAATATTTGTCTAAAGAAACAAAAATCTATAAAATATGTTTTCAGCTTCCAAACCTCCATTTGGCAAGTAAAAATTGACACAAATAAATAAATAAATGGGCACACGCATTTTTTTTTCCCACACTGTCTAATGTTATAGAGATGATAAAATGTTAGACTAGTAATAAAACATTGCCACAATAAGCTTATGGTTTTTCGTTTTCAATGTAAACAAAATAAAAAATTATTTTATTACGTCAATTGTTTATACCTGTGTTTTACTCAAATTTGTGGCTCTCTAATGACTCGCGAATTTATATCTTAACATATGCGCGTTTTTCAAGCTAGGTCTATTTAGCTTTAACGGTGTGCCTGTCGATGACGCCAGTCGCCGGACAAAAATACGCATGCTCTTGAAAGAGTACAAAAGCTAGCTACTAAAATAATATTTTTTAGATGTTTTAAGCAAAATTTTGAAAAATTACCCATCTATAGAACGCGCTTAAACATTTCTAATATTGAGTCGTTTTATATTAGGAGGAAAAAGGCTGATTTAATATTTTTCCATAAAATTAAACTTGGTTTAGTAAAATTAAGAAACATAAACTTGCCTATCATTTACAAAAAAACGTATCATTTTATGAAAACCAGAAACGCAATAAATTATGCGTGGCCTAAATACACAAATTCCGTAAGAGAAAACTTCTTTATGATACGTGTCACAAAACTTTATAACTCTCTGCCACCAAATACATAAGCGTTATGCATAATTAAAGACTTTAAAGCGGCTATAAACTCTATTGTTACAAAATAAACAGAAAACAACATAGTATTTTAATTTAATTGACCATCTTTCTTTTTTAACATTTTTTCTTGTTTATACATTTATTATTTTGGACCAATTTCTCTTATTTAATATTTTTTATTTTTAGACCAATGATGACGCAGATAAACGATACTATATTTCTCTTCTTGACGTAAAAAACATAAATATACTTGATACTACTATTGTGCAATTACAGTAACATAATAGCAACCTTATGTACGACAGTAAAAGAAATACTAGAAGATACTGATGACATAATAAATATTCCTTCCCACGGATTAACCTTTTGGGACATTAAAAAAAAATGTACATACAAAAAGACGCAAAATTTAGAAATAAAAATTATTTTAACGGAATAATTTTTTTCATAATTTTTAAATAAATTACGTTACACTTTGTGTTGTTTACTGTATTCATGTCAGAAAATTATTTAAAAAATTATTCCCTTGTGGTAACTTTATTTTAAAATTTTAAGTCTTTTTTTGACTCTATGTTTTTTGTCCTAGAACCATTTAAAAGAAATATCTATCGAGCTATGTTTTTTTTTAGCTGCTTAAAAAAGATTGTGATCCCGGAAGCAGTCCCGGAAGCTTGACTCAAAGACTCTAGATTCATTTTTTTGTGTCTTGCTTTGGGCTTAAGAGCGCTAGATTGATTCTTAAACCTACGACCCTCATCTTAATCGTTAAATATTATTGGGCACCTAGCCATTGCTCTTGAGAGAAGTACATTGACTTTGGATTTAAGCACTCATAAGGGAGATTACTGCTATGCCTCACTCTTTCATCCCTACATTTATCCAACATTTATCCGTTAATACAATTGGTAATGTACATTATTAAATTAAGCTTAGATCTCGGCTTTTTTATCGGTACTTACTTGTTGTCCCCGCAGGATTTTTTTTTGAAATTTTTTTCAGTGAACTCAATGTAAGGGTTTTCAATGGTGCTGAATTCGAATCTGACATTAGTTTTTCTCAACAAAGGGCATAAGTACACTTATATCTTCGAGGGACGTCTTTGGCTGTCAACCCTTGTTCACACAACAACAAAAAATTGGCCAAGAAAGTCATCCGCAATTTTCCGAAAGCTATCATTTGATTCCGTTTGAGACACAGTAGCTAAATGTTTTGATTAAAACAGTTTAAAAATAATTTTCAAAAGCAAATAAATAACTGCAAAAAAGTGCGGTAATAAAGCAATTAAATTGAAGCGAATTTGGAATCGCTGGTAGTCTTATAAGACGGTAAAATACAATTGTAAAAACAAAAGGCAGAAAAAAAAGCAAAAAATTAATAATAAAAATTGCTGCTGATAAGAACGAAATTGTAAATTGTAGGCGGGGATCGTGTTTGGAAGAGAGAAAATTGTGCAATAAAAAGTGAGCCGTTCAGTTTGGTCACGTGATTTTGGAGAACAAATTTTTGGAGGTGTTTGACAAAAATAGAGAGAGAAAATTGAAGGTTTTATGAATTAATTTACCTTTTTACAAAATAAAAGAGTCGATATTCAGACATACATACGCTTGTAGTCCATTAATTTGAGTAATATGAAAGGAAAAAGAAAAAAGACAAACGTAAAACAACAAGCCTATCTGGTGAAAGGGGTGGGAAAAGATTGGAAGCTTAAACTTGAAAAGTAGTTTACTTAAAAGAAACGATAGTTGAACACGTGATTGCATGCCGCAAACACCTATTTCTTTTCCAAGTTATCCTTTCACAAAAATTTCATGTCATTTTCGCTCGGCTAATGGAAAAGCTTTTTTGTTTTCGACCTAAAAAATGCACACAAAAAAATGCATCTTATCAGCACTTTTCGGTGTTTCAAGCACAAAAAATTATGAAAAAAGTGTTTTTTTATTTTTACTAAAACAAAATCGAATGATTTTTGTTGATGGTGATGGCCCGAGAACAATATAATTGGTTTCGTTGTTTTTTTTGCATTGGAACAAAACAGCAAATTTAGTTGACAAAATTAAATGAAGAGAAATATTGCATTTTATAACAGTATTTAGTTGGTTATTGATAAGAAAAAAAAGGGGGCTTATACCAAAAGCAAAATTTAATCTTTGCAAATAATTTTTTATTTTCGTAAAGCATGAAAATGGAAATGCGTTTGAAAAAGCTGAATCGATGAAAATTGGACTGCTTTTTACAGCTAAGCCATTTGACCACTTTGTTGAACTCTGAATTTTTAAATGCATTTTGGCATTATCGTATTTGGCTTGGCGTTTTTATGTAAAATTGTCGTTTTGTTTATTATTTAATGCTTGGAAGGTTTGCCTAGGCACATTCAGTCACAAGGAAAGCAATGTGGGTGATAAATATATGCAAAGTTGATGCATATTTATCGAGCGTAATAAAAAATGGGTATTGCATTATATTTTTCTAATTTACAACTACGATACTCAGAGTCGATCAAAAAAAAAGTAAAACTCCTTTCGAGGCCTTAAACTCGAGCTTATTGGTGTTTTTGAGTCAGTATTTTACCACATAAAATTAAGCATATATTCGAAATTTATCTCTTAAAACTTTGAGAAAGATTGTGCTCTTTTGAAATCTCCTCGAATTTTTGTTCAAAAAACTCAATTAGACAAACCCATTTCAAATCAAGTGACAACAGCTTGGCGGACAAAAAAGAAAAAGGTCGACCATCGAGTTTTAACAATGAGGCACATTTAAAAGTCGCAAAAGAGAACGAAAGTCGGACAAAAAGAATGAAGGTTCGTCTGATGTCCTTTTTTCAAAGGACGAATTTGCACCCAAGCTCACCGAAAAATGATGGGTAAAATGCCTAGACCTAAAATGTGAATAAGTGGCACGACACAGTACGAAGACCAGTTGGTACTGGTCGCATCGGTTACTTACCCCGGAAAAGAGGCCTAAACACAAGAGTATTTTGTCAAAAATACCCTTTTGGTTAAAGAAAATTTATAAGCGTTTTTATAAGCGCTAAGTTTTGGGCAATTAGAAAAAGTAATTAAATTAATCAAGTTTATAAATTAAAAAAACGCCTAAAAATAAAAATACGGTAAAAAACATTCTTTGAGAAAAAAATACATAGGTACAGTAAGTAATAAAATGGTAAAAACATTTTAAAGTTGACGAATCGAAATTTTTGTTGCAAAATAACAATCTCATTTATAAGTTTTTGTAAATTTTACGCAGCTACTATCAGTTGGAAGAGAAGTTTTTTTTACAATGTAGTGCTTAAAAAATGATAATAAGATCGACAACAAAACTCAGTAATAGTAATAACTCAAAACAATTATGGATAAAGTAATTTTTAGATACAGTATTAGACAGTATAAACTTGACGCAACGGTTAGGATTGAGGTGATCCAGGCTACCGCATGTAAATGCAGCATTTTTTTTTATTTAGATGATGTAATTGGGGATAAATGCAACCACTGTATGTAAATGCAGCATTATAATTGAACTGCTGTTGTTGAGGATAAATGCAACTACTGTGTGTAAACACGAAGTTTTTGATAAGTGGATGCACTTAAGAGAGGATCCATGTAACTACTGTATGTCATCATTTCTTTACCAGTTGATGTCAGAAAGAAGTAAAAAAAATAAACAAGGCCGAAAATTATAATAATATTGCTGGGTTGTTTTTAATAAGTGATGTTGCATTAATATTACATAAAATATTTACGTAAAACATATTTCCAGTTTATTATTTTCTTTTCGGTTTCATTAAGCCTAATTGACGTATCAAAGCAAATAAAATAAAATGATTTGTAAAAAAAATTACAAAATCGATTACGAGAGAAATGTTTTCTTGAACTGTTTCCCATCAAACATAAAAACGAAAAATTCCTATCATTTCTTGTGCAGCAGCGGCAGCAAAAGACAACAAACGGATTTCTTGCATTTATTGCAAGATATTAAAAAATACATTTTTTAATTCAAAAATGCAAACCATTGCATAAACATCATTAAAATTCAATTCAATTGTTACGTTGAAAAGAACGAGAAAAAATTAACCTGGGAAAAATGACCTTTAAAAAGGATTAAGAAAAAATTAAAATAAATTCAAGCCTTGTAATAAAATATTTCAGTAGATAAATAAATGAAATAATAAATTATAAAATAATTGCGTATAAGAAATATTCAAATGTAATCATTAATTATCACAAACACAAAAACATAAACGAAAAGTGAACATTTGCCAAAAATATTTTGTTAATCAAATGAAAAAAATGAGAAAGTCGGTCAAAGAAAATGATAATTTTTTGTACTGACAAACCTGGTAAACTGCACTGAATGATTTTGCAAAGATTTTCTTCGTTGGAAAAAATCATTTTTTAAAGTTCGTTTTCGCGGGAGTATTTTTTAATGCTTTCTTTCGATGGTGATAATGTTTACAAATACAGTGAGAGATATTGAGAAGAGATAATAATAAACTTATATAAATTTAATGTATAAATCAAAACTTCCCTTTCTTATGTAGACTGTAGTTGAAGACGCTCGCTTCAAATTTACAAACATAAACTACAAAATTCGTGATTTTTGTAATTGCATTTTTGAAAATTGTAAAATTTATACCAGATGTGAATAGTGATATAACAAAAAAATGGTGGTTTCTAACTCTACTTTAAAATTTGCACGGACGTGTTTTTTGTATTTACAATATTTCCTTGGACTTGTGTTCCATTCGGTGTGGATAATAATAATGACCCAAAGATCTTTGCAGTAAATAAATATCATTACAACTCATAATTATCAGTTTGATGTTTTTTGTCTCAAACATTAGAATTAATCTAAAATACTGTAGACAGTATTCAATTTTTAAACTTATTTCGCATAGATACAGTAGATTGAAAGTACACCAAAGGCATTTATTATAACTTGTAAAAAATTATATCACATTTATTTTACAGTAAGTGTGTACAATAAATGTTTTACCGATGCAAATTAGTTGCGGTAAATAATATTGCAGTCTGTAACAAAAATCGAGAGTACTTAAAGTTTGTTTTAACATAGTTCAAAAAGCTTTAATTCAAGGTTAACAAGAACAAAACCGCTCGAGCCCGGGTTTGAAGCTAAATATACCGAATTAGGGTTTAAAAGTAGACTTTTCGACTTTGTAAGTCAATAAACTCACAGACAAAGGGCCCACAAATGTATACCGGACTATAAAACATTTGATGTAGCCTGTTCGGAAATTTCTTCCCATCAAAAGTACAATAAACATCGTCTTGACTGGAAAGTTTTTTTTTTTCAAGCAAAAAAATTATAATTAGCCCAAAAAAATTCCCGGAAATTTGAAAATCATCCTAAAATTTGCAAATTTTCAACAGCAAACAATCGTTGCAGGACGTGTAAAAACGAGTATAACGATCCTTTTGAACACATACAGGGTATCTAAGGAAAGAACTTTAACGCGGTAAACGCAGTAGCCCATCAGTATACGCTTCCAACAACTAACACACTGATAGCAGATATTCCAACTATTTTTTTGTGCCAAAAACAACGCAAAAAAAGTTTGAATAAAAATTTATATTTGACCAAAAATTAATCAAAAAAATTAACAAAACAAAAAAGAATTAAATAAAATGGACTAAAATTCCATCTTCAATTTGGCATATAACTATGTATTTTCTCGTTAGCATTCTTATTTTGCCGTGCCGTCTTTATCGAATTTAATGTGTTGCGGCGACTGGCTGAGGGAGCTGTTTTCTAGACCCTAAAATAAACAATATTCAAATGGCAAAAAACTAAAAACATACATTATATTTAGCTGGGGGTTTATTCAGACTTGAACTGCGTAGAAGAAAAGGTCTTATGCGCACAATGAGGTGTCTTCAAAGAAATATTGTAAAACCATAGAAGTGAATCGGTCTCCCAATAAATACCGGTTAAAAGCACAAAATTGGAAATTTGATAAAATATTCGAAAGAAACTGCGTTGTCAATATGAAAGACTCGCACCCCCTCAAAGTAGAGTGACTAATGTAAGACAAGGCGCAATTTAGTAAAGTGCTAGATGGTAAGGGCACAAGTGGCAAAGAAGATTTCAGTTTTTTAAAGCAGAAATTGATTAGGACGCAAGTAGACAAGGGCGAACGTTGGTCAACGCGGAAATTTGTTGGAGCGCAAGATGAATGGAGCAAAAGTTGATAAAGCCACAAGTTAGGAAAAGCCTTTAATTTTATCCGGACTTGGGGGCTAGGCAGTTATATCCGAGAAGACTTTTCAATAAATCAAAGTGCTCCTACAATACGGGCAAATTTCAAAACAATATGCAATAAGCAAAACAATATGCAATAAACAATAAGCTCAAGTTTATATCCCACTTTCAAAAATTTACCCTTTTCTGGATAACTTTAATGCGCATAATTGTTTGCATGTAATGACTGTGCACCTTCACCGGATCAAACTCAATTCGGCCTTCCGGATTCTGGCAGTCCACTTCTGTACAAGAGCAAGGGAACGACGGTTTATCCACCTTAAAGTTTGAGAAAATTACAAAAACAGAAAAACGCAAAAATATTATTTGAATTAAAAAAATTTTAAATGTTGCAAAACAATTTTTCGCAGTCCGCCTACAAAAAAGTTTAGGGACGGACTGCAAAATAAAATACAATTTGCTTTTTGATTTTCCCATAAGCGAAAAAATTTTCAGCCATCCATTAGCCCAAATTTCACAGTCGACTGTTCAGAAACGAAGGAGGGAGCAGCTGCATTTCGTCCTTAGCTTTCACGCGCCCACAAGCGACTACCCGCACGCTCATAGGTGCCAGCCGTCAAAAGCCCATAGCGCGCAAAAGCTTAATTCGAAAACCGTTGACCGTCTCTCTGCCCAATGGCAAAGCAGGATGCACAACAGGCTTCTCCCCAACCCCCAAACAGCCCGACAAAGCAAGACTCCGCTGTGGAGCGCGCAGCGCCGTAAAAAAAGTGGGCCCGGAACAAGCGAAATCGGACGCTGGAAAAGTTCTCGTTCAAAGAGAGGTGTATTCCAGGCCCGTAATAGCAGAAATCCAAAGCACGAAAACTGGTGCAAATCGTGCCGGGCCGGTTGGAAACGAGAAAACATGCTTGGCATGCTCAAGGCTTAGGCTTATACAAATGCCGATGGAGGAGCCGCATAAAGAGCGGAAAATCCACCGACATTTGTATTAGGTCACTTTGGCCGCTTATGGGAGAAAACAGATATTTAAATGGAGCGTCACAAAAGTGTGGTCACACATTTTTATTGTACAAAATTAGTTAGCAACTTTTAATTGTTTTCAGACGTTCGTAGTAGACAGAATTGCCAAACACGCAGGTCAGCGCATAGCAAGCCCAATGGTTAATTTACAGGTTTTCCTAGTTTTAAATGGTGAAATAGACGCCAGAATACAAACAATTTTGAGTGCTTCATCTGAGCATAAAAATTGAAATGCGCAAAATAATGCCATATTTTAACCTCTCAAGTAACGTAAAAACGAGGCGTTTAAGCGCCATTTTGCCGGTACCCATAGGTCTAGGCATTAGCGCTCCAACAATCACAGTAAGATGTTGCGCGCTAAAACCCCTCGTAGACGATAAAATTCAGAAATCGAAAAACCAAAAGTCAACAATTGATTTTAATAGAAGTTGGCATTTCCAGGCAAAAAACTAAAAATATTTTTAAACTCATCTAGAATTACTGAACTGAAATATTCCATAGGCCAAAAAAGGAATTAAAAATAAAAATGTGCAACTAAACTTTTGCGAACACTTTCTTAACAAAAACAAAGAAAAAACAATATTTAAGCAAAAAGTCTCAACCTGACACAGAATTCCCAGCTGAGCGCATTCACACGTTTCCGGTACACACTTTCCATCCGCACAACTGCAGCCACAAGTCAAACGACTGCTCACAATTTGTTTGTACTCTTCGCGAGTAGACTAAAAGATCAGAGATCATTGCATTTGATTTGTGTTTTTTGCAGAAAAAATAAATTGTAAACAAAAAATTTTTTTGCAAAAAACAAATTGCTTCAAACATTTTTATTTCCTAAATACAAACTGTATGGACAAAAAGATAGCAGGAAAAAGCATTACAAAAAACTAGCAAAATAAATATTATACTCTCTACTAGCGTATTAGGCCTAATTGATTGATTTCATAAAAAAAAACAAAAGAGCAAATACATGGCGCCAAAAAAATGAAGTAGTGTCAAAACTTCGCTGCAGTATCCTTTCAAACATCCAGCAAAATACTCATACAGGAAAACAAAAAATACATACAGGAAGACGAAAAAAATGAAAATAAAGGTGTCTAACAGCAAAGCGCAATGGCAAAAAATTTTGAAAATGAAGTGCATAATTATTAAAATGATTATTACGAAACGAAATTTCTGCATATACGATTATACAAAAAAAATGGCGCCAAAACTTTTTTCCCTAACGAAAAAAAATCACAACATAACATTAAACACACCTTATCAATGGAAATGCCGGCGTGCTTGAGTATCGTTTTGCGAATCTTTCCATCAATCGGCCGAAAGCAGCATTCCATCAACGAGAAATCGTCCCCCACATCCTCCTCGGAACTCAACGACGAAGAAGAGTCCGAGTCGTAATTTTCGGGCATTGGCAAAATCGTTGTGTCCGCAGCCGCAGCGTCGTTTCGCATCTCCGACGGGTAGACATAAAACGGAGTGATTGTAGAGTCGGGGTCTTCACACAATGGGTCCATGACATCCAATGCAGTCGTAAACGTGTCCTGGCTCGATGATATGGAAGAGGATGCCGAAAATGGGATCAACGAAGTCTCGGAAGCGCTTTTAATGACTTCAAAATATTTGAGCGGTTTTTTGGTCGTCTTCTGTGAAACTTGGGATTGGAGAGCGGAACGCCAGGAGGCACATTTTTGAGACTATAAATTGTACAAATAAATACAAAAACTGAATGCAATCTACGACAAAAAACATACATTTTCACGACGATTCGCCTTATAAAACTCAAAGAACGAATAGTCTTTGCAATGGTCGTGCTTCATCTCCATACCTAAACGCATTTTAAGCATTTCAATTTAAAATTGTTGAACAATTAAAATCACAGCTTTTGAACCCAATTAATATCATTCAGCTAAGTATGTTTAAACTATTTAACGACAAGTTACATAGTTAGAACAACATTTACAACTTGATTTGACATGTTATCTTGTACAAAACTTATTTTAAAATCCACCGCAAAAATGCCTCAATTCAACATTTAACACAACACTACCTTAAGAAAACCCGCACTTTAAAACAGTTTTAGGCTTAGGCCCCAAAATAATTTTCACATAAGTCAAATTCTAACATTTTCTAGTGCTTACGGAAATTTTTATGTAAAGTTTAGAAAAACAATTTGGAAAAAAGTCAAATTGTCAGTTCTTTTCTTTTTTTTTTATTAGGATTTTTTTAACTTCCATTTTTAACTTAACGATTGGTTGATGTTGAAAATTACAATTTAAAAAAAGTTATGTGAAATAAATTATAGGCGTAAAAAATATCAGTGTGAAAATATTTAAATTATAATTTTAGAAATTTAAACTGCAAAAATAATCGTAAAACCTACTCAGCAGTTATGGATATGGCTCATTAACCCTTACATTTTTGAGGATGATATTTCCTGTCTTAAAACAGACGGAAAACAGCCAATTGAAAAACTGACAAATGAGAGGGTTAATAAGTCATCAACCATTGGTCATATAATATCAAATCATATAAAAAATGATTTATGCCTTTTAACGATTAAACATGCAATTAATAAATCGGAAGGCATATCGTCCAAGTACACTTTCAGCAAATGGATATATCCCCAAAAATAAAAGGCATACATGCCAAAAACAAACCTAATGCCACGCTGCCAACCATCGGGACTGTGTCAAAACCCTGCGCTCGATTGAAATAAAACACACGCAAACCACCAAAATTGACCTTCTTTTTGCGCGGCTTGCGCGTCACCGACCGCATATTCGTCTTTATTAATTCTCCTCCACGACTCACACTAAAAATAAATGTTTCAGAAAGGCAAAAATAGATATGTCACAAGAAATAGACATAATAGCTCGTCCGACGAGAATGGGGATACAATGTAAGTTTAACAAATGGTTTGAACATGTGTTCCAAAAATTTGATTATTATTCCTTATTTTTCAAGCTTGCTCAAAAAAACCTCCAGCAAACCGACCACTGAAAATTTTCTATAATTTCTGTCGTAGTTAGCTATGGCATTCATTTTTTTCAACTAATAAACAGCCAAAGCTGTCAACTATAGACAGGAAAAGCCATATGAGCAGGGAATATCTTACGGAGGATTTACTTTTTACTTTTTGCCATAATCAAAAAAGTCTATCAAAACAGAAATAAAAAATTTATAAAGAAACCCATAAGACCCTTCTAGCCTGCTTGCAAATTTATTCACGGCATAGGAACAATAAGTATTGTCCTAACTGGTAAGCATTTTCTAGTAAAACAATTTAAAATTCGTCACAAAACTTTCCGAAAAAATGATAAAACATTTAATTTCAAATGCTCGACAGAAAACAATCCTCGCATGACTCATAAATTAAAAAATAAAAAAAATACATAAATAAACAGATTATGAGAATCAGTACTCACGCCTAATGGCTACAATAACCAGAGAGATAACAAAGGAATATAAAAATGTTCAACTCTAAACAAAAAACCTATAATAGAAATAGAAACAGTTGAACTTTATCATAATATGCCATTTGAAGAGGGTAGCTCTTGCGGTATTTTTTACACTTCACTACACTCAAAAAATCCATCAAATTAGCAACACAAATGTTGTAAAACGTTTAAAAATAATCTAATTCAAAGCAAAAAAAAAGAAAAAATAACAAACTTATTTTTCGACCCGCTCAGCTTTGGCTTTTTGTTTTTTTCCAAAGAAGCCGAAGACGTCGAAGGCATTGCCGCCACAGAGGTGAGTGAAGGCGTTGAAGTTAATGACGAGTTTTTCGTAAACACATTTGAAACACTGCTAACGCTGACTGTTGAGTAACTGCGAACAAGGGGCGGGAAGTTAATGTTGTTTTTGGCCGGGCAGTCCTCCCATTTGTGAAACGGCTCTTGTGGTAGTAACGGCAGAGGGTTAGCACCCAGGTCGCCCTCATCCGGCATGCTAACAATACTGCTCAAGTTGCTGGGCAGTGAAAAATTTGACAATTCATTTATTGATTGCTTTAATAAGATACCGTAGTTCTTCGACATAACAGTAACAGAACTGGAAAATAGTTGACGCCGCGGCGACTCCAGACTAGAAGACAGCTTGCAGTCGTTAAAGAATGCGAGACGACTGGCTTTTGAGTGGCCGGGTGTAGCGTCCAGCTCAACAAAGGAGCAGCTGGCAGAGTTCACCTTTTTACGCGACGAGCGACGCAGCGGTAGTACGGAGTTTTCTTGGGATTCGCCGTCGCTATTCATCATCGGATGAACGTCGCCCAAAACGCTGGAAGAGGTGGAGGGCGAGCAACACAACTCCAATCCGGCACTCAGTTCTGCATCGAAAACAAATTTGGACTCAATCGAAGTGAAGCTGTCGATGGATTTTTGAAAATCCGTCGACTTTTGCAGGTCGAAGGACCTGTTAAAACTCAAAGAGTCTTGACGTGGACGGTTTTCGTCCTGCATCCCGGAAGTTGAAGCCGGACAGTCTTCAAATTCGTTTCCATCAGTTGGGTCGACGGTCGAAGGCGGCCGCAAACCTCTGGGCAATTGAACAGTTGTTGAAAAGGGCATTGAAGACGAGGTGAAACTCTGCTGTTGTTCAAGTATGGGAACGGGAGAAAGCGTCGATCCACTGCCATCGCTGTTCTCGCAGATATTCTGCCGGAACTGCGCGATCATTAGCCGTTGCCGTTTTTCGCGCAGCGTCTGAAAAACGTTCGACGCGTGGCGCTGTACCTGTGGCGGTCCATTGCAGTCCAGTAAGTTTCCGGGAACATTAGCGGCAATGTCGGAATCCGTTGAAAATTGCCATGAGCACGTTGATTGGTAGGGCCTCTAAAACATGCATTTCAGGTAAAAAAGGAAGAAAACAAATACATATTTGTACCATGGGAAAGGCAACAGGGAGGTATAGAACTTTGATTAGAGACATATGCTAATCGGAAGCTCTTAAAATTCTGATCTGAAATCAGTTTTCAATTTTTGTTAAATGGTCCATATAATAGGCAAATGTCATATTTTTTCCGTATATTCGCTTTTTAGAAGACTTTTATATTGCTTTAAGTTAGTTAAAAAAACTAAAATTAAAAAAAAGGGGTAATAATGAGCTAAAAACAAAAAGAAAAAATTGTGCACAATGAAGGTTCAAACTCTCTTAGCAAGAAGAATGCGCAACTTTTTTAATTTTTTTTTTAGTTAGACCACAAAACAGACTTTCGTAATTGCTAAAAAGCCTTTATGTGTCACGTTACAAGCCAAAAAGACTACCTTAATTAAATTTAAATTCCAACAAAGTTAGAGAAGCAATAAAAATAAGCCCACCTTACTCATCACGGTAATTCGCCGACGTCCAAGAATCGATAATAAATTGTGGTTGAACGTTTCACCTCTCAAAACCGCAATCACCAAGGAAACTAAAATGTATAAATAATTAAAATAAATTTCTGCAATTTAAACAAATTCTGTCAAAAACACGTAAAAAAGGATAAGAGGAATGCATTAAAGCATTTCTTAATTCGCACTCATAGCACCATAAAACATGGGGCAGAAAACAAGCCAGAAAGCTGGAAAAGTAGAGAATGCATCAGTCTAAAAATCTAAGAGCAAAAGCATTTTAAAATAACTTATGAATCCGGTCACCACAGAATTAACTAAATTCTTTTTTTCAAAGACTCTATATTTTGCTAATACTACACTGATACCAACATAAGTTTAGCTGTATTCATGTCAATATAGGATAAGCGAGTGTCTTGCCAAGCTTTTGTAGTGTGAAACTCCTATTAGGCTAAATAGGCCGCGAAAAGCGTTAAATTAATTAAAAGCTGCACTCTTAACTCCCTCATATTCCCTTTTATCCAAAATTTAAAAAAGCGTCAAGTTTTTTTTGATTGTTATCGTTTTCAGCGCATTTGAAAACCCCTGTAAAAAAAATTAGTAAATTCATTGATGACCGCATTCTTCCGTTTAGCCAGCTCTTTAAAAAAAAAGTTTGAAAGGCATTTGTTGGGAAAAAAACAAAGAATTGTCAAACTGTAACGGGTGCCGAGCACACAAATGACTCCCTATACCCGGGTAACAAGAGACCTAAAATATAAACATTGCCAAAACAATTTGATCCACTGTTACACTAACTGTGAAGTAATTGAATTATGTGAGACCTAATTAAGTGTCAAATGCGACGCGAAGGGTTTCTAATTCGAGTATAATTTGTGAATAGTCTCAGAAAATTTGTAGTATAAAACATCCGTGGGCTACCTGACAGCGAGGAATCTATAACCATCCACTATATATAAAATCAGTCAACCCCTTTGGCATGTACGCAAATCACGCGTCAACATTACCAAACTTTCAAATTTTCGATAATTCTTAGGTTCTAAATCCTATAAGTGCTAAATCCTTCCGCTGCACACGTTTTTTCCTCCAAATGCCATATTCAAAACAAAGACGTTTTTCGCTGCCAAACTCACGCAAAAAACTTCAAGAAAAGCAATACTATTACCGCGCGCGCGAAGCTCCTGCAAATTTAAAGTTTTACACAAAAAATTTTTTTTATAAAAAAATTGGCGTAATGCCAAAAAAGTATTGTTGTGAGACACTTTTGGATTTAAAACCGAATATTTTAAATTCTGTATACAGTAGACTTATACGGTAACCAGTATTTTAAATAAACAACGGGTATACAAGCATCTTGTTGAAATTTTAAGTTACACCAAATTTGAAAACTACTGTAGATTTTACAGTACTTTTAAATAGAATATGGTATTCATTATACTCACGGTATTGGAAAACTATTATAGACTAGAAAACTAACTAACTAGGGTCCTTCGGGCCACTAAATTTTGAGCCGATTTTGGATTTGAACTGAGCTAATTGAATACTGAACAGAAATTAATTATGAATTGATTGGTAAAGCTGAAACTAAAGGTTAAAGTGGCTTATAATTTTTTCATAATGTAGACATGCATCTGAACTTTATACACGCCAAAATTACTTTTTTTTTATCGCTACGTTTCTTTTATTTTTTTTCTGCGGCAACGCCTTAATGTTTTACATACACATGGCAGTTATGTGTGCTATAAAAATTTTCCTGAAAAAATCGTAGTAAATTTTAATCCCTCATTGTCGACCTCTTTTATTATCCCTACGCTTCATGATAATATAAGTGTAAAAAAATCAAAATTGAAATTTTATAGCTGTTACTGAATTGATTAGTTAAAACTTCAAAAAAAAACAATGTAAGAGACTGGTCATTTATCTCTGAATTTAATTTTTGCTTATTATTAATTAAGGATGTTAAAGGAACTTTTAGTAGAATTAATTACGGGGCATCCAAAAAAAATTTTAATTTTAAGTTAGATTGTGGGCGGATGAAAACATGCACGCTCTTTCGTATTGTGATTAAGGTTATGTGTTCAGAATTGTGGAAGGCAAGAGACTTTGTAGTTTTTGTAGAAATACAGTAACTCTTACATACAATGTGAAATTTATTAAACTTGTATTATTTACAGATTTTACTTTAGATTGTACAGCAATTTTATTACTATTAAAATAAAATAACTTCTAGATACGATATTCCATAGTATTCATTAGACATCGAGAGTGTTAATGTAACATAGCCTGTGCTTCAAAAAAATTCAATTTTGCCTCATTTAAGTTTAACGAAAATTGACCTGCTATATTGCAAACAAAGGCCGACCACAAACAGTTCGAAATTATATTTTATCAAACAATTCATTCAAAAATTTTTATATGTAAACAATAGAATTGATATAATAATATGGCACGCAATTAATAAAACGATTGTAAGCATTTATAAAAAAAACTTTTCAATATGCACAGTAATTGGCTACGTAAATTACACATGGACTTATAACTTTATTTGCAGCGCCCAAAACCGCTTTATAAATTAAAGAAAAACGTTTTAATTAATAAAAAATAATTTTTGCCGAAAACGGGCTTAAATGGATAAGAAATGTTAAAACAGACCAATCCTCTCGTCACATATAGGGAATGGCGAAAATTTTTACTCATTGAGAGAAAACCAATTCTAAGCTTGACGCCGAACGTTAGGAAGTGTTAATTAAAGTATTGATTCAAAATTTACGCAAATGAAAAATTTAAAAAGCTATTTCAAACCCATTTTGCCTACAGTATTATTTTGAATCTGCCTACAGTAAAATCAACAGTAATTTTTAAAATACATTTAAAATACAGTACAGTAAGCTTAAAAATATATTTGAATTATTTCAATGAAGTAAAGTATGCAAAATTGAAGATTAACTAAAGCATCAACGTCTAAATACAAATGTCTGGTGCAGAATGACGCAAGGACAAAAAGGCGCCGGACCCACTGCCGCAGATAAAAATACGCAAAAAAATTCAGAAATAAAAAATGTTTTAACGAAATATTTTTTTTAATATAAAAAATTTTGTGTTGTTTACTGTATTCATATCAGAAAATCAATAAAAAAATTATTCTGTTTTAATAATTTAATTAAATTTTGCGCCTTTTTGTCCGTGCATTTCTATAACCAGCGTTTTTTTTTGTCCGCAACCGTAGTAGGAGTAGCCAAACAAATACACAAAAAATAAAAGCAATTCAAATTTGTTACGTGTCACATCTGGTCCGTTGGGTTACTTAAGAATAGCGTTCATATGAATAGGATGTCGTCCATCTGCGGTCTTCTCAATGTCTGACTTTTCGCTGAGCTCCGTCGCCGACAACTCCTGGCGTTCTTCAATGGAGAAGAGTGTGCCGAAAACAAAGTGTTGAACGACCGGAAACTTTTTGAGCACCTAAAACAAAGAACAAATAACCTTTAAAAACAATGTAGGAGCTTGGGTTTTAAAAATGAGATCTGTTTGGAAGATTTAAATACAGTCGACTCTCGGATTAACAGACAACGGACTTTTGCCGGCGGATTTTATTCGAGGAGGACTAGTTGATAGCCAACTCTCAATATAAAAAATTTTTCGATTGAGCATAATTGCCCGCTAGCCACTATGCTACATTGAAAGCCGGCTATCAAGCTACAAAGACGGGCCGGGCCAATTAAAAAAGACAAAATTTAACTTAAACAAGGAAAAGACGCAACATTAATAAATTTAAAAAAAATATGATGATCTAGGCCAATAAAAAAAGGTCAAAAACCTTCAAAAAATTTGTTAATTTTAACTTTAAGCTTAAGCTCGGCATAAGCCTGAAGAATAAATTGACAATAGTTCGTTTAAAAAAGAAAAAAACACAAAACGTACAATAAATTGAAATTATAGAAAATTTCATAACTCTAAACCTTAAAAAAGTAATATTTGTGTGCGCCATCCCTAAAAGTATTTTTTTGCTCAAAAGTAATATGTATTATTTGTTAAGCGTTCAGTCCTACGGTAAGCTAAAAATTGATACAGTACAAGCAAAAATAGTGTTTATTTTACAATATGTAGTTTAAAATTGTTTCTCATAGCTAATAGCATTAAAAAATTTAACAAAGGCCGTATATTCATCAACATAATAAAAAAAAGACAAATGATTGCAAAAAAATTATAATAACTCAAAAATGCCACTGAAAATTACTCGCAAGGAAACGTTTTTATTAAAACTCCAACAAATGAATAAGGCTAGATCTTCAAAATCATTAAACCAAGTTCTCTCCAAACAAAGAACCTGTCTCCAGGAATAATCGGTAAAGAAAAAAAAAGTTTTAAATCGTGTCAAGACAAATGGGATTGAGGTAAGCATTAATCAAATCGTGTCAAAATATATTAATACGGAAAAACTACAAAAAATGATACCTCAGCTTCATACATTTTAAACATCCCGTCGTTGACTTTCTCCCACGTTTGAACGGCACTAATGTTGTACAACTGATTTGAATGCTCATAAAATGGACCGGTTTTTGTCTGAAAAGAGTTAATTTAATTTTAAGGACTTAAGCCTCTATCTAACATAATTTTTATTAATTAAAGAGGTAGCTTATCAACTTGGCTGCGAGTTAGATTTGGGCAAACAGTAGGAAGAGCGCAAATCGGACACGGAAAAAGTGTGTAAGGGCGCAAGTTGGTGAGTAGACAACTAATACCAGCCCAACTAAACCCAGTAGAGGCAATTCCCTGGACAATGTTAACAAACCTCGTTGATGAATTGAATTGCCTCAAAAAATAAATTCTCGTGCTGGTTCTGCTCGACCATTTCCGGCCGTAAATAAAAGTCGGGAATCAGTCGGCTGGGATTGTCTAAAACAAATTAAAAAATTGAGAAAAAAATTGCTCATAAAATTATACCAATTAATTGAGAGCTGCCGAAGATAAAAGGCGCAAATTGAAAGTCGTCCAAAGCGTGAACGCCCCGGCTACCCGCCGGCTCCATTCTATAGAACACTTGCAAACGTCTAACTAGCTTAAGATACCTAAAAAATAATGAGTTGTAAATGTGTATAAAGTCCATACTTGACGAGTTTTATAGCAAAGCTTTTCAGAGCCTTAGGCAATTCAGAATTGCTTAAAAATCATAGCCCTGCTATTTTAACGCTGCTGGTTAAACGCCAACTATTTTGGCGCCAATAGTTAAGAGCTAAGAGTTTAACGCTACATATATAACAGCAGTAGATTAAGCGCGAGAAGCTCGAGCAGTAATGTCTAAGGTTTAACAAAATTTCGGCGCCACTGGATAGCCAATAGCCAAAATGTACAAAAGATAGCCAATTCAACGGTAGTGTTAAAGCGCAAGATGTTTCGGCATCCGAGTCTACGCGATATCAATTTTGGCGTCACTAGATGGGCGCCAATCATTACGAGCTTGCTGATTAAGCAGTAGCGACTATTTTTCGGCGTCTTAATCCAAAGATTAAATATTTCGACCCATAAATTAAACCATTTTAGCGCCGGAGTTTAAGCGCTAGGCAATTCGGCGCTGCTGGTAAAGTGCTAGAAGCCCAACGTTTTAATGCAAATCATATCGGTGTCGTAATTTTATGAATTATGCGTAATTTTATGAATTATGCGTAATTTTGGCGCCACATTTAAAGCGTTAGTCATGAAAGAGCCGTAATTATTAGGCAAAACACTGCTTTAAGCACAAAAATTTTGTCTCAAAATTAGTTCATAATCGCATAAACGCAAAATGAAACACCATCTACAACAATTTTAAACAAATCAAACTTTTGAAAGACCCTTAACACAATAGCGGGGTCGTCGGCGGGTGATTGCAGAATGTTGAACTCGTAAAGGCACAAAATAAATATTAAAAAGCATGCTTCATGGCCTAAAAATCACAGAATCAAAAAGAAAAACATTGAAATGAGCATAAAAAACACAAAGCTACCGGAGCCGTAATCAATTCTTGTGCTATTGCCAAATGAGTCGAGTAGATAGGGAACAAGCTCGGCAACGGCGCCTTTAAAATCCGATGGCAAAATCGGGTCGACCAACTTCTCAATTTCCTAAACCAAGCAAAAATATTGGTGCAAGTGATGTTAAAAGAATCTTACCGAGCTCATTCGCTCATACCACTTCCGAAAGGATTTGTTGCCGAACCGCTGGGCGCCCATGTCTTCAGGTGGATAATCGTCAATAAAACGCTAGAAACAAATAGTATTTAAGTTCACTCCTTCAATAAAATCGGAAATTTTTTGGTTCCGAAATTTTAAAACTTTTTCGCAGAAAACGTATTACAAGCAGTGGTGGGTAAAGGTTAAAAAAAAAGGTTATTTCAATTGTCAATGCTATTTCCCATCTCTCTGACGTTAGACAAAGAAAAATAATATGCAAACATTAGAGGGCTATTGAGCCTTTACCCACCTCTGGTATTCAAAGAGCTATTAAATATCGTATTTCCTTTAATAGGGCTATGATAATCCACTACTGATCATAAGCCAAATACCGTGAAAATTAAACAGATTATACGTCATTTTACGCGTCTTCGGATAGATAAATCCCTTTTGGTACAGATTAATACAGAAAAACACCAATAAAACAGGTTGCACTATATTGTAAATAATGAACTAAAAACGAAAAAAAGCGCCAAACTACTGTAAATATTGCAATCTGAATGTAATATCAACTTACGGTATGCGCATTTTTGGGCTTGTAGATTAACGTTTACGGTATAATTAAGAGTAAAAAGTAGCTCTTACAGCACTAAACCATCTTTTAATCGATAGACAATTGGCTGTCGGGCATAATTATTCATTCTTTTGCTTTCAAAGCTTAAAAAATTACGTTTAACGCATCCAACATGTCAATGAGCAGCTGAGCGGATTCGCCCACAACAATTTTTTCGCAGCTCGTCGGAAGACTTCTCACCGATCGATTGATTTTCTTCAGAAAGTTTAAATACTTTTTGTAAGCCTAAAAAAACCCATTGGAGTCCATTTGGTCATAAAAGTGCAAAAAAGTAATAGAAAAATACCGTAGATTTAAACCATTTCGAAATGTCGAAAATTGTCATAATCTCGCGTTTCGGCTTGACAAAATTGCGCTCAGTCATTTTGACTAGAAAACAGAAAGATTTATACTTGACATGTGTGACGTGGGCAAATTTCGGTGGGCCATGCCTAACAAAAAAAATCCTTAAAAAAAAACAACTTGTCGAACTCTCAATAATTTATATGCTTTTAAAAAAGAAAAATTCGGTTGTCCATTTTTGGTATTCCATTAAGGTAAAGGAAATTCTGCCAATGGACAATTATTTAAAATATATGAAAATAGCAGGCCCTCTCCCACTAACAGAAGTTGTGCGCCTATATGAGGAAATATAGTATACAGACACCATTTCAAATTTTAGGTTTTGACAGAGACTTTTCCTTGCAAACCGCCTAAAGGCTTTCCAACAAATAAACGCATAATTCAAAATTCATAAGAAAAAAATTACAATTTTTAGAAAATAAAATTTTTTCAATGGTCCTGCCACGATATTTTGCCAATTTACAAATTGCTCCTCTTCCAAGTGATTTTTGCAAGAAAACAACTTTTTTTTAACATTTCTGTCTTTTTTTGGGACGGGGTTTATAACAAGATGAGTCATAAGTAGAAACTGTTTCATAAGTATTGCAAACAGAATGATTGAGGAATTAATTTTATTTATTAACATATTAAGATTATTTCAATAAGAGAAACCAAAATCAACAACAAGCCTTCAAAATTGCCTCCTTTTGACTCAAATACATTTACAAAGTCGTAACATTATCCACTGCTCTCCATTGCAATTTGTCTTTAACCGCTTTTTGTAAAGGGGGTAAAGGCAAATTACAACCAACTGACAGGAATGTGAACATATGGCTACTAAGACCGCCAAAATTCGTAGCGTTGGAAAAGCCTTTGACTCATGACATTAATCCATAATGAGTCAAGGCCGCGGGCACTTTAAAAATTGTTTCCTGTCTGTTAGCTTTGTTCAGTCCGCAACTCGCAGAGCGTGAGTTAAATTAGCAAAACGCAGTAAACTTTTATGCCAAACGTCGATTTGCATAACTTAAAAGTCCTATATCGCAAACGCACTGTAACGAGTTGACAGTTGCCGCGCAGCTTGACTTGCCGCTGCTCGTCGCATTTCTGTTGTGATAAAAACGGTAAACAGCCAACTCACGTCAACAATGTATGAAAAGCATATATTTATAGCAAAAATAATTTAAATACATTCGGTATACAAATTTCAACTTAAAACTGGCAAAATTATCACAATTAGCGCCAAAATAAACATTTTTTAATTTCTTCGTCTTATTAAATACAAATATTAGTAACAAAACATTAAAAAAGGGAATTTTTTGTAGCCTTACTGCTCGGAAAAAAATTTCAAACTGAATTTTAATTCTTATTAAAATGAGCACTTTCTTCTGAGCAGTATTAGGTAAATTCTACATTGTAAAGATCATAGAGCTTGGGCCTACTTGTACTTGTTATTTGTTTGAAGTGAAACGAAAAGATACTTAAAAATGTCGGCACTTGTATAACCCCCAATGACAAAAAAAAATTGGCCAAAAATAGATGATGTTAAACAAATAACTTTATCCAAAACAAAAAAATTATTTGAAAATGGACATTGCCAAAAGCTACCCAAAAAGGTTAGAATAACTTGTTTGAAGCACATATCTATCATAGCTTCATCCCCAACTAATTTCAACACCAGAGTTTGCTTAAGCCTAACAGCCTCTCTCCATTGGGGCGTCCCCACCTCCAGTAACCCAACTCACTCAGTTTAGCTTTATTGGTAAAACGCTTATTATAATGCAATCCCACCGTTAACATACTTTTTTGCAAAAGTTAACCCTTCTCGAGTTTGCTTAAACCTAAAATAGTCGTCTAAAGCTAAACTGGAGAATAGCACGTCCCTAAAACGCTTTCGAAAATTATAACCCCATTTAAGAATTTTCAAAAATCTAAGAAGCTTCAAGTACTACACGTTCTGACTTATGTTTGACCGCCTTTTTCTCAGCAGACTGCCTTTCTTCAACAGCCGGAAGCAGGTGTGAAGGCACTTCCGGTAATTGCTCGCGAATCAGCTGCTCATATTCTTCGTCAATAGCCTCCAAATCCTCCGATGTCAAATTTGTTGCAAGTATGCTCGAAATTTCCTGTAATACGCGCAAAATTAACAAGTCAATTAAAAAACCGACTCAAAGCAATTACCTCTTGATGGGCCTGCGCTTCGCGTGTTTCCTCCATAATCTTCTCAACATCTACGACAGAAAACGCCTAAAAACTGATGGAATATAAGCAAAAATAAATGTATACAGTTGTTTTCAGGATTTAAAAGTGTGCAATAGCCACGGTACTTTGTAAGCCGTAAGCAATGTATAACTGATATTGTAAGTGCTCAGCTTCAAACCAATCCTGAAGAGCCGATTATTCCAAATAAGTTTTTGAAGTTTAACTGGAGAAACTGGGGGTATATTACTATATATAGTAATATTTTTAAAAGTATGCAGAAAAAACTGCTTTTACATTAGAAAGAATCAGCTAGACCCATTTCACAATTTCTAATTGCTCAAAATAATTAACAGCAACTATTCCACAATACCAAATAAAATTTATCAATATTTAGAGAATCGTATACAATTGTAATACATACTTGATTCGTTTCACACAGTTTATGTATTGTTATGAAATTCAAACATGGGGTATTTTTTATTCTAAAAAAGTTCATGATAGAGGCAATGTTAGATATAATACGGTAATTTTCACTGTAAATAAAAATGTTAGTTACTGTAGCTACATAATCGGTTAAGATAAACAAAAATCTTTAAAACCGTTTAAATCCAACTATTATGATGCAGAAACCCTTAGGATTTCACATTTATAAAAAAAGGTTCGCTTAAAAACCAAAGCAAAATAAACTTCGTTTAGCCTTTGCAGCGCTTCGTTTCCTTCCTTCAGTCGCGCAAATACGGTCTGATTGAGTTGGACAGTCTCTAATTCCTGCGCCATCTTTTCAATTTGATTCAATTGTCTCATAATCTGATCCATTAGCGTCTCGGTAAATCGCTTCCTCTTTAGAATCATCAAAGCGCGGCTTAAAAAGAATGATTAACTAATTTCCTCTGCAATTTAAGATAATGTTTTAATATATCCCACTGTCCTCTTCAATAAACCATCAGCCCATAATGTATCAAATGTACACATTTTGCTTCAAATACTGTAAGCGTTTAGCATTATGCCAAACATACCGTCATTTTGATTTAAATACTGTAGCAATTTAAATTTAAAATAACATTTACTGTAATTATAACATAAATACCAAAAAAAAGTGTGGCATTATAAAAATTGTTCACTAATGCGGAAAAAATATCACAAGTATCTGTTCCTTGGCCAATTGTACAGTATTTTTTTGGCATTCACACTGTGTCCATTAAAATTAGAGCATTCATTTGAGTCCACCAAATTTCACAGAAGTTTGCATGATCTTAAAAAACAAATAAAGCTTAATCTACAAGGATACTAAAATGACCTCGTTGATTCCAAAACTTTTTTCAATGATTCCCTAGGTTACTGTAGAAGCCTGAACAAAGAAAACGCTTGAACTAATTTTGAATTCAAATGAAAGCAATGATTAAAATTAAATATTATGCCATATGCTGTATTTCACAAACCGCCAAATATTAAAATCTAGAGAAATTCCAAGTAAAGTATTTTTAGCAAAAAACTCAAACTAGAAAAAAAACTTACAGTATTTATGCCAAATGTTTTAAAAAAGAATTAATAAAATAAGCGCCAATATAAAAAAACAAAACAATAAATTACTCTTTCTGTCCTTCGCCGAGTAATTTTCGCGCAATCTCCTTCTCTTTAATAATGTTGTTTTCGTGACGTTTGTAGGCCATCTTCATTTTGTCACGTTGCATTTTCAACGCCTAAAATCGCTGAATTTGTGGTGTTGGTACTAAAAACAAGTAATAAACTCAGAAGAAACCAAATTATTATACCAGAATTGCACGATCCTCGTCGGTCACAGTGTCGCGTATAGCCGGCGTTTTAAATGATTTAAATATATTACCCATAATTAAAAAATAATGTACACAAGAATCTAAAGCTGAAAAAATATTGTAAAAAGTGTTAAACTGCGCTTCAGCCAAAAAGTTTCTCCCACGGCATAGAGCTATAAAACAAGACAAATACCTTTCGGATAAAAAACATAAATAATACCCAATTTAGACCTATTTGCGTAAATGAGAGCAGAAAATAACAGTTAACTGTTTTAACGTTCTGAAATATTAAATTTAGCTTCAAAGTATCGACAAATTATATTAAATTTCCAATCGTCCTCATTTTACAGTATTTCATAGAGTTTTTAAATATCTAGACTAATGGGTGGAATGTAACAAAAAATGCAGCCAAAGTCCCCTGCTGCGCTGTAGGAGCCTCCGCAAATTTGTATAAGGGAGGAACGGCGCAACGCTTCGCTCGCGGTCTCGTTCGCTCCACTCTGCTACTTGCTTCGCAGCGTCTTAACTCTTCCTCTTCTCCAAAGCTCCGGCTCCTTACATCACATGCCGGGTGTTTGTGCGTATAAAATGTTCTGCTTCTACAACTCCCCTTAGTTAAAATTGCGTTAAGTTTATAATTTCGTAGCAATATAAAAGTTGATGGTAGCTCAAAAAAAAAGTCATCAGACTTAAAGGGATTACGAACTCGAGACTATTTACAAAAGGTCTAAACGCTTTACCGACTTGACCACAAAAACAGAAGGCACACATAATTTTAATTTTTTCTTTTAAAATAGGTAAAAATCTGCCAACTTTTGGTGATCAAAGGTGATCTGAAAATCAAAGTTTCCGCCAAAATAAATATCACCAGCATAGTCAGCGCAGTATGAATCTGACAAGAATTTTTGAAAAAAAGCTCCAGCCAAATTCAAAATCATAAATACGGGCAAGAATGATTGTATTAGCCTAATGCAAAGTCTTAATTTAAAATTAACATATTAAACAATCAAAGCTCCTCTACAACATTGATTGTTGTTTTTTTCCAATAGCTTTTGGCTCTGTTTGCATAAAAAATCTTATTTTCGGAAAAACGACAATTTTTCCAAAAATATTATTATGTTTTGAAAAGTTGTTGTCTTGCCAAGAAGTTATTAAAATTGCGCAAAATTATTTTTTTAAAAATTGCAAAAATGTAATGTTTTGGAAATTTTTTAGCTTTTGGTCGGCCAATTTTATTGAAAATAACGAGAACTTTGACTGCATGTCCCGGGACCCAATGACTGAATGGCTATCTACTTGGTCATACGCATATGGAATCTCATTTTAATCTCTTGTGTCATTTTTAATACTCTTGCTTTTTTGTCATGTCTTTACTATGCTAAAAAATTCATGTCTTGTTAATCCACATTTATTTTTTCCAAAACAATTTTTTGTATTATTTTGCTGAAAGCGAACCTGTAAGCCTAATCTTTTTGAAATTTTACTGGGGTTTAGACAATTTTGAATTGATTTACCGAAATCAATCCAAAAAATTCAGTTGGTTTTTTTTCTATTAATTTTCAAATATTCTGTTTGTTGAAATTGAATTCTTGACGGTTTTTAATAAACGCGCTATTACGCGGTATTTTATTCTTTCCGGCTATACCTTTGTTGCTTTACTCCGGCTAGCTTTGATAAAATTATAGAAATTTATAGTTTTACTGTATCAAAATTACTATTTTGCCTCGTCGAGTTGTTGTACAGCAAATTCATGTAGTTTATTTCATGAACAAAATTATTTTATAGTGATGGAAGTCACTAAAATTGTAGCTGACGCTGAACAACTTAATAATAATAATTTAAAGTCTACCGAAAAGCCATGCCTTATTCCGCTAGCGCCAAAGAATGGAAATAATGTCTGTGATTTGGATGACTATAAAGAAGTTTCTTTTGTTTTTTTTAATGATTATTTACCAAACGACTCTTTTTTTTAGAGAATTGAAAAATTGAAAGCTGTGCTTGAATCAAAGGACAAGTTTATTCGGGACTTGGGCGATTCGAAGGATGAAGACGCTCGCGAGCTGAGAACTGCAAGGTTCAACTCGCTGAGATGGCCGAACAATGCAAGTTAAAAGCCTCGCATTATGCGTCTCAGGTATGGTAATATGAATTTAAATATTGTATTTACGATACCGTATTACTTTCTTACGGTATTCTATTTTAAGGTACAGTAATTCATGTTCACTTACCGTATTTTTTTATTCAAATATGATATTTCATGCTTGTATATGCGTTATGTATGTAGTTATAGCATTTCCATACGGTATTTTATTTTTGAATACGGTATTCCGTATTTAGGGCCTATTATTTGAATAAAGTTTTTAAATGTAAATTAGGACTTTACTGTATTTCATATGCAAGTTCGAAATTTTTTATCTGAGTACCGTAACTCTTACCTACATAAGATATGTATTGTTTAATTACGGTGTTTTTTATTTGAGTAACGCATCCCATTTCTTGATAGACCTTTTATAATAACCCATTTGGGATAGAATTTTTTTTGTTTTTTTTTTCAGATTTGCTAACTATTTTTAGGTACCATACTCATATTTAGCTACTGTATGCGTTACCTTAAGTACCTCATCTTTTATTAGCATGCAGTATTCCTTTTCTAGATAACTTACTATCTTTTACTGTGTATAATTTTTAAAAATTGTACTCCATATCTGAATACCGTAGTTTCTTTAGTAGGAATTTCACTGCGGGTTAAATTACAATTTGTTATTATAGTTTTTGATAATCTGTCCCCATCTTTCTGTCCCCCCTCTTTTTAATAAAAAAAAACTCATATTTGGATTCTTAATAAGTTAAAGCTTACTGTAAATAACTTCCTCACGAATTTTACGCAGGTTAAAATTAAGCTTGCTCATTTTGCAGATTGACGAATTAAAGTTAGAGCTCAACCTGGAGCGTATGTCAAGCAAAAAATTGCAAACCGACCTTCAAGCTTGCCAAAAGGAATTAATGACGGAAATGGATCGTGAAGTCCAAACAGCTCGCCAATGGACATGTCCTGCTCGTTTTCGGATAACAAATCCAGCTCTCTTCAATCAAAATTGGTCAGTTTGTCTCTTATTTTTTTTCGAGTCAAACTCGCATTTGACGTCTTTTTGTTTCCTTGTAAACTGTAGAATTTTTTTAACAATATGTTTGGGGCCGTTTTACATTTTACCATTTTTGACTTACTGTAGGGCATACTGTATTCATTTTTACAAAACTAATTTTTTGGGCTCATCTTACCATACTTTTAGAACATTTTATTTTTGATTTACTTTAAGGCCTATTGTAGCAATTTTAATTTGGAAATCTGTGTTATGGTCCCCATGGCCTTGAAAATTTTATTTGCTTATTCGTGTACAAAAAATCATTTACTTTTGTCACAATAATGAGTTTCTTTTACGATATTTCGTTGCAATACTTACATTATCTTATCTGCAAAAAAAATTATTTTTTTGTTTTTAAAAAAGTAAATTGAAATTCAGGCAAAGTTGAATCATTATAGTAAGAAATTTTGACAAGACTAAATTTTTTCTGGAATTAATCAAACATGCTGAGGAAATGTTGAATTTCTTTTTAAGAAAAGCTCTGTGGACTTTTTTTTGCTAGGAGTTTCGTTCATCGGGACTGTCTTCATAGACCAGTATTTTATAGTCCTTTTGGATTTTTTTTCAATAAAAACGAATTTTAAATTTGCCTAAAATTTTTTTGATAAACTGGAAATTGGCTCAAAATAAATTCGTTGCGGGACTAAGACATTGTTAACCGGAGTCTTTGTTCTTGGCTTAATGTCATTTTGTGGTCCGTCAGGAATTTTCTCTTAACCAAATAATATTTTTAGAGCGTTTTGGAGAAGGATTTTCGGCTGTGTATTGACGAGAATTTTACGCTGCGCGAGAAATTGGCACAACTGCAGACGGCTTTTGAGGAGCAGTGCCATGAGTCCGAGTCGCTGCGCGAAATCAACGCTTCGTTGCGCACCAATTTTCGGGTATATTTTTTGATTTTGTGTTTAAATTGTGTGTTTTTTTTCTTTTTAGGAGTCTCAAGAGAAGGTGCTCGAATTGGAAGCAGAAGTCCACTCACTGCGCGTCAATCCTCAGATGGCCAGTCAAGGAAACTCATTGTTTGGCGAGGTTTTTTTAGATTTTAATTGTTTTTTTTGTAATGGTATTAACCTCATACTGCTAAAAAAAATGCAATTTTTTTACGTAACGTTTTCAGTTGAACTAAAATGTAGCCAAATTATTTTATATCCCAACTGTTGAAAATGGGTATAAGCATTCATTCTTGCCATAACTTTTTTTATACTATTTTTGTCTTGTTGATATCAATCCAAGACTTATGAACATAAATCTTTCTGTAAGCAGTTTGCGATAAAGTCTGTCTCAAAATTATAAAGCATCTTTTTCTTTTTAAGGTTGAACCTGCATTACTTTTGTTTTATTTAACCATAATTGCTGGAAGTTTAAGCGCAGGCTGAAAAAGGGTCATAAAATAAATAAAGCGATATTCCGCCAATGTGTTCAACCAAAATTTTGCATTATTAATAATATTTTTTTGCTAAATTATGATTTAACAGCATCTCGCTTAAAATGGCCTAATTGAAAAAGTGTATTATAATTATTTTTGGACACGGTTTGGCATTTTGTCCAGGTTTTTCACCGAAACCTAAATTTTTTAGTGACTTTTTCCGGCTACGCTTAATATTTCAGGCATTTTGGTTATAAGTGGGTGTTTTGTAATTTGGTGGCAGACCGAATATGAAATGGCAATAATATTTATTTTTTAAACTCTCCGGCGAATGGTCACAGTGATAAAAGAGACCCCGGTGTAGTTTATCAGGCGAAAAATTTGCCTGACGTATTAGTCTATACGTGTAAAAGTCGGCGCAGTTAAAAGTTAGTTTGGCCAAAGAAAATTTTATGAATTTCTTTTTTTTGAAGGTGATTGAGGGACGCGAAAATCAGGAAAAAGAAATGGAACAGTTGTTTCGTGAAAAAGAGCGCTTTCGTAAGCTCTACGACAAATCGCTGAAACTCTTGCACGAGAATACCATGAAGGCGGAAGTCGTCTTTAAAAAGGAGTCACTTTCGGCGCCGACTCTCGGTATTTTTTTTTAAGTTTAAACGGGTTTGTTGAAGAGATCTCGTGGCTAATGTACACTAACTAGCTATTTTTCTTCAGTTTTGGTCATAGTATCGTTGCGGGACCGAATTTGATAAATTTTTTACATAATATATACGAAAAAAATGTTATTATAATATGAACTTGTAAATTTTGGATTATTAAAAATGGCGGACGATTATACGCGGACAAATGGGGGTATCGGAACGTTTCTCTACGCCGTGTATCCGATGCAAACGGTCTTACTGTAAAATATTTAAAAAATTGTTTGTTCACCCTAAGCTCAAATTTTGAAGTATAAATTTAAGCTTTAATGCATGTTTAAGCCAAAACCGAAAAAAATACTTATACTTTTAATTTTGAATAGTACGTATTTTTGCCTTTGCTGCTTTTTGTCCCGCGCTTGTTTTTTGTCTGTGCATATTTTTAGTTGTTTTTTTTTGCCGTACGATCATTAAGCATGTCAATTTATTTTTTTTATGTCAACATTGTGATTTTAAAATTTTGCAACGATGTTTCACCATTTTTTAAATTGTTAAAAAGAACATTTTCCATAACAAATATTTTATTGACCCCAAATCCTTCTCCTATTATATTCTTTCGATTTTTCAGAAGCTTTTAAAAAGACAAAAAAGAGGTTGAAGTTTGCACAGCATGAGAACCAAAGGCTGACGGACAGAGTGCACAGCCTAGAGGAGGAGTTGGTGGCGCGTGAACTTAAGCAACTCAGCGCCAACCCAAGATTGAACAGCGAACGGCGGTTGCAGGATCTCTTTTTGGAAGACGATTTGTAAGTTATTCCATTTTGATATACATATGTTGACCAGCACTGGAAAAGCGGACTCAATTTTGAGTCCTTTTTTGAAATTTTGTATTTCTTGCAAATAAAAAGCGGAGTCAATCAAACTTTCTGTAATAAACCCAAAAAAAACATGCCTTTGCTTGAACTCCGATTCCGGGCCGAAAATTGCAATGCTGACTTCTTTTCCGGTCGTTCATACTTTGAAAAATGGTTTAAAATTTTTTATAATTTCAATGTAAAAATTTATGAGTTTGAGAAAAGTCCAATACGGATATTGCCTTCCTTAGCATAACCTCTGGTTCGCAATTAATTTTTTTGAAATAATTTTGGTTTTAAAACTAAAGTCGCAGTCAATTTTATCAATTTGGGACTGGATCGTAAACCAGTTGGTCGGAATAAAGCCAATGTGATTTGATTTTTTGATTTATCACACGAGTCACGGATTCAAATAGGCTGTTTTAAATCCGGCGTCGAAAATGGATTTAAACTTTAGCGTAGTTGGCAATTAACCGATTCGATTTCCGCTTTTTTAGGCGCTCAAAACAACGCTTCGAACTGCGGATTCGTGAACTAGAAATGGAAAATCATGACCTCTTGGAGAAGATTCTGGCGGAGAGTAGTAGAGCGTCCAGCCTTCCTCAATTAGAGCACCGAATTGAAAGTCTAAGCAAAATTATTGCGCAATACGAAAAAAGCAATTTGGCCAACAACAAACAAGATCATGTGAATTAACTTCTTTTTTAACAAAAAAGAATAATATCTTTTTGAAAGGACGCATTCCGTTCCATGTTTATATGGGGTCAAATGCCAACATCAAATTACATAAAAAGGGAAGAAATTTTTTGAATTGGAAGACGCGCACTACGGCAGCGCCAAAAAGTTGGGACTAATGCTACGATTACGTCGAACTTTTTGTTCAAAACTTTCAGTTTTTCCATTTTTAAAGCAAAAAAAAAAACTCTAAATTTTAGACGCAAAACGTAAAAAAAGTCGATGTAAATATTGCATAAGACTTTTAATTTGAGTCGGAAATTAGTTCATGGGATTTATCAGCTGAACCCTTAATAGTAATTTGGGAACTCATTGGAGGCAATAAAATAGTTTTATTGCCAGAAAATTGATTCTCATTAAAAGCTTTTTTGGGTTTATTCTGCATTTTTGACTGGAATGGAATTGTTATTACTGTGCTTTTGTTCCAGTCTGTACTGAGTGCGGTTTCTTTGTTCGGGCTTTATCAGTGATTCGAAGACTCGTTTGACAATTATTTTTGAATCAAGTAATTTTTCGATTCTTGAGGATAATATCCGTTTTCAAGTATATTTTGCAAAACCATGCAATTTTGAGCTTCACCGGCCTTCATGATCACTCAAGCCTTTTGTAAAATCACGTGGACTAATTTTGTACTCAAATGAAAGCTTTGATTATATATATGAATGAAATTCTGGAAGAGTTGTATTATGAACCTTGGAGTTATGAGAAGAAAGAGGGGGGCTATGTGGTCTTGGCTATTCGAAGTGAAATGCGTCCTTTAAGCATTGACTATTGGCTATTATTTTTTAGATGGAGGTTCTAGGCATTAAATCAGTGATTTTGAAGTTTTTTTTTTGGGAGGGGGGGGGGAGAATTTTATACAGTTCTGTTCTTTGATTTTTATTTACTTTCATTATGTTTTGGTTTGTGTTGATCAAAGTGTGCGTAACCTTTGTTTTGCCTTGCTCGTATGTGTGCTTTTTTACACTTTTGGCGCGTATAAGCCTAAGCTGTTAAATTAATGTTTTTGTGCCTGTATTTTAAGCCCCAAAACGTTAGACATACAAGCCTAAATCTTTATCATCCTTTATTTTTTTTATCATCTTTTTACAAGTCTTAACCTTTTGATGCTCGACTCGGATGTAAGCTGAAGCTTACGGTATTTATAATCTTAAACTTACGTAAGCGCTTATAATCCTAAGACTTTGAAACGTAAATATTTTTAAGCTTTACGGTGTGCATAAGCCTATGCCTTCCAAACGTTCTAAGCTTTTGGCGCTTGGGCATGTGTTAGTTTAAGCTTTTAGTTTATAAGCGCGTGCAAGGCCAATGTTTGGGCCCATAATGAGATTAAGCCGATGTCTTTCTAAGCTTTTAAATGTTTGAAATCTAAGTCATCCGATTCCTTTGGCCCATTTAAGTGTAAGCCGCAGCTTTCCAAGCCAACCAGCCATGCATTTTCGTTTTAATATCGAAAAAGCTTAGTTGATTTAACACTGAATTTCCTTTCTCTTATTTTTTTTGAGCGATCATTTTGTGTCCTGGTACAAAAGCTCTACATTTAAGTAGAATGCTTTTTTTTTAAATTTAACCGACAATATTATGTGAATATAATGGTTTTTTATTGGTAATTTATTTATATATAAAAACGGAATTTAATAAATTGGACTCGCTTTACTCGCAAATTTTGATGTTATCGACTTTTTCTATTTGGCGCGTAAAGTCAAATTGACAGAAAAACGTAATAAAAACGTACGAACAAAAAAATCCTGCAACCCCTCTTTAGCAACCCCTTAAGTAACTACCACAAGCTGCCAACCGCTGGAATGCCTTTTCTAAGACTGACTCAAAATACACGGTTGTCAGCTCGTTTATATAAAGTGTTAATTTGCACTTTGATGTTGCCCTTTTGTATTGTTTTTCTGTGGCGTTCTCGAACGCGATGTTTTCTAGAAGTTTCACTACATCTCCAATTAGCATCAATGAACTATAAACATTCTTGCCCATTTGTCGCCGTCCAGCGACCCTGAGCCGGACCTCCATGATGCCATGTGTTGTGCTTAAATGTTTGATGAGTAAAGACGAGAGGGAGCTTCCTTAGCAGAAGAGTATATTTTCGGAGTATTCTTACAGCTTGAAAATTAATGATTTGTGTGCCAATTAGGGTAACGGATTTAAAGAAGTGCGGACAAAAAGACGCAAATTTAAAAAAAATAAAAATTATTTTAACAATAATTTTTTTCAAAGTTTTTAACTAAATTACGTTACAACTAATTACGCATCTTTTTGTCCTAGAACCTTTTGAAAGAAATATCTATCGAGCTGTATTTTTTTCTAGCTGCTCAAGAAGGATTTTATTCCCGGTAACAAGAGTTGACACAAAGCCTCTAGACACATTTAATAATCCTAAAGCCCAAAAAGTTACATCATTTGTTGTTTACTGTATTTGTCAAAAATGAAATATGTCGTAATGTTTAATTTTTGAAATTTGGGACTTTTTTTATTAAGAAAGGAGTCAATTCTGCATCGCTTCATGACAATAGATTGAAAAATAATGGGGGGAAAAATGGAGTTGTGACTAAAGTCTTATTTACACGTCTTTCTCTCTATGCATTTTCTGCGGCTTGTTTACCAATTTTTGCAGTTTTATGTATTTACGGTCACGTCCGGTAGTCATGGCTCAGTAACCCTCTTTTTTTCAATTTTTCTTTGTCTAACGTCAGACAGAAAAAAAAACATTGCAATTGAGAGGGTTACAAACTCCTTATTTACTTCTGGTTGCGATTTTGCAGTTCTCCATTTTGGTGGTTTAATGTCAAAACCTGACGTGTTTTAAGATACTGTATTCATTACAGTTGCAATGTAATTTATTCTGCAAACAATTGTGTATTGCAAATATACCCCAAAAGCTTTTAAAAAATTTGGCAGTTTATTTAAAATCAATCATCTCTATGACTGGAACAAAAAAATTCAACAAAACGAAAGAAAAAATATATTATTTACAAAATTGGAAAAGCTTGCCCGGAATTCGTTCAATTTTCGTGTTCGCCCCACCTTGAGGATGAAGCGAATGAATAGTTGAAACAGGCGGCGCTTAAAACGGCGCCGCCTGATTTTTTTCCAAAAATATCTATTTCTTCTTTAGGCGGCGCCGCCTAAAACGGCGCTAAAGAAAGAAATAGATATTTTTGAAAAAAAATCACAAAGAAATACTTTTATACATAAAATTGGTTGTCAATTGTCCCTTTTATCAAGGGAAAACATTTTCAGTCTGAAACACATTAATTTGGTATTCTTAAAAGAATGGCAAAATTTTGTTGCAGGACTAATCAAATAACAATTTATTCTTCTAAAATTTAAACATCGTCTGTTACATACGTTACATATAATTTTGTTGTCCTGCAACGAAATATTGCCATTTTTTTAATTGTATAAAAAATTCAATAAAAAAAATTTTTTTTATGAAAAAATGTATTGCCACAAAATCGATTCCCTGTCTCTAACTTACATTGTATAAACCAATGTGAGAAGACTTAAAGGGCTTCGCTTTTGTTCTTTAGTCAAAAATTTAAAAATGAATAATACATTTTTCTGTAAAACCTTTTTGAAAACTTATAGCAAAAAAAGACGAAAGAAAGAGATAAAAAAAATCGAAGAGCTCGACAATTTTTGGCTTCAAAACAGTCATATTATAAAAAGAGAGAAGACAAAAGTGTAGTGGGTCATTTTACTTTTTTTTGGCTTTCATTGTTTTCGGTCAAAAAAAATTATTCCCAATACGGGATAAAATTTTTAATTGAACGAAACAGGGGATTTATTTTGTGTCTAAAACGAAGTAGCAGCCTTTTTTTTCTGTAAAGCTAGAATTTTTTTCCAAAAATTTGAAAAAATGGCGCACAAACGCTGCAGGACCAGTAATAAAATCGAAAAAATTTTTTCTTCAAATTTTCTTCCAACTTTCTGATGGTCCTGCAACGATATTTACCCATTTTCTTGACTATTTTTCTCTCTAAAATTCAATTAACATGGTATTTTCTTTCAATAAAAAATGACTATTTACCTAGAAAATCCTTTGATTGTGTAAAAAGGGAAAACACGAAGCTTTCTTCTATGAAAAATCACGGCTATCCACCAACCCCGAACTAAACCACTCTCCGGCACAAAAGGGCCCCCACAGTGCAAAACAAAATTTACGAAAAAAACCAAAAATTTGTAGGGACAAACTCAATTGAAAGCTTTTTTTGGACGATATCCCACAATTCAATAGAAAAATTAATATAATATGTATATAGCACAATAATATAATATACAAACAGTTGTTTTGTATGACACAAACAAAATAACACATACATAAGATTAGAATAGAGGGGGAAAGAATATTTTTGAATTTTTGGTTGGATTTTTTGTTTTGTTTAGAGTTTTACCCGTTTTGGTGAGGTAGTTAGCATCATTAGGCTGCAGACGTTGGTGCCGGCACTGGCGCCGCCGCCTCCCGACCCACTTAGGCCGTCGTCCATGATGTCGTGCGTTGTGCTCAAAGGCTCGATGAGGAATGGCGAGAGAGGGCGCTTCCGCGGCAGATATCCGCCGACGTAGTGCTGATGGCTGAGGCTGAGGTGGTGGAAGCCGGCGCCGCTGCCGTAGTCCTCTTCAACAACGGTGTTGGTGTCCAGGTCGGTGATGCACCGCCGGTAGCTCAGCTCCGTCTGATGGACTTCGCTACGACAATTGCCCAGCTTGATCATTGAAGGTACCTGAAGAAATTATCATTCAGGATGTCACCCAAATGGCTCAATTTAAAAAGAAAAAGACAAAACTCGGGCATGATCATTAATTATGGAATGTCCGTTTGAATAATTATGCTTTAAAAACCCGGCTAAAAGTCCTCTTGTTCGCCATCCTATGTTCCGCCCAATAGTCACTTCGTCCGCTACCTATGTCCCGTTAAAAAGTCCTATAGCCTACTGTTCTGTTCAGCCCCAACCCAAAAAATGCCAAGTCCGGGAACATATGTCCCGTCAGAAAAGTTGAAATGTACTTTCTATTTGCCACCCAATAATTTTGTCCTGCGCCTCCAAAACCTGCCCAATATAATTTGTCCGGCGTCTTCTCCCGCGGCCAACAATCTCATTGTCCGCTGTTAGGGCAAAAAAAGTCTTTTTGCTCTGTCCCAAAAGTCCCAACTGTCGCCCAATTTATTTGTCCTGAGCCCACAAAACCTGCTCAATATAAAGTCCGGCGACCCATGTCTCGTCCTATTTAATCCCAAAATTTCTTAACAAGCCCAAACAAAACTGACCATGGTGACCAGGCTGTGTAGGATGGTGGAAGGCGGAGGCGGAGACGGTGAGCTGACCGCCATGTGCTGTGGGATGCTTGTCAGTCCGCCGTAAAGAAGTTCGTCCGCCTTGCAGTCAGCAATGTCGCTGTTATTGTTGTCGTCCCAAAAACAAATGTCGCTGTCTTTCTTCTCCTCGCTCCACATAATCTTCGACGCCGAATCGGTCGATTTGCAGACGGTCGTCGACGTTATCTCGTCCAGAAAGTTGTCTGGCAAAGTCTCAACAATGGTGAAAGCCGTCGCCGTTGCGGCGCTTCCATTACAATTTGATAGACTGACGTCGTGCTCCATCCGACCCACCTCACAGCAATCATCAGCCATCCCACTGCTGCTACTGCCAGAAAGGACCAATTCCTCGACTGCCGACGAGCCCATCACGCAGATAGACGGCGCCAAACTGTTGGAGGGAAGAAGAGGCGCTGAAGTGAAGTGCGATGACGTCGGGTAGTGGAGAGCACTTGGCGGGGGATTGGACAAAGTCATTGCTCTAGTGGAATAGGATTGATACATTGAGTAGGAAAGACCGCCGTTCTCTTGGCAAAACGACGACTCTTCGTCCATCCTGCAAATGGAAAAGGTAAAATTAAAAATTTTTAACAAGCCAAAAAAAGAACTAACAAGTAGTCTCGGGAAGGCGGAACAGTGTGAAAGTCCTCCCACTCCGACCTTCTCGACGTAACACTCATACAGCCCATAGTTGAAGGGAGTGATGCGAGGGGTGTTGAGGAGCCCGGTACAGGAACCGCGGTCATCGCCACCCCCGAAGAGTCGTAGAAGTGCGTTGTTGTGTAAAGGGGAGTAGCGCAACACACCGGCGACATTATCGAAGAGCACGCCAACATGCCGTCGTCAAACTGTCCGCCGGCGGACACCACGGCGCTGTATTGGCACGACGTCGCCGAGGACATCATGCCTGAGCCGTGATGAGGGTGCATGTACAAACTGGAGGCCACCGAACTCATCAGCGCCGTCGAATGGTCCATTGAGCAAAATGTGTTGGCGTTTAGGATGGGATTAGCAGTCGAAGTAGAACACTCTGAAACATTAAACTAGGTTAGAAAAATGTTGTGGTAGAATCACAAAACCAGGTAGACAAAAAGACGAAATAAAAAAAGAAAAAAATGCTATAATAATTACGATAGCTTTATAAATACGGTAGAGCTAAAGACGACAAAAAGTTTAAAAAAATAACGGTAATCGTTGTGAACAGTAGCCCTCTCGATTTTGCACATTATATTTTTTTGCTTAACGTCAAAAGGATGGGAAATAGCATTGTTTGTTGTAGCAAATTGAAAGGGTTAGTGAACCTTTACCCAACCCTGGTAGAAAGAAAACATTTTAGTCTATGCTAAAATTTGAAGAAAACTTAATTTTTTGAGTATAGCTATAAAAATACCCAAACTTAACTCTAACCAACCAAAAATCATAATTTAATGTTTTCTTATGGCATCTGAATTTTGTATTTTTTTCCCCGCATGCCTGAGTGCTCAATGTAACGCCCCAAAGTAAGTGTTAAAGCCAGAGCATCAGCTTAAAAATAATCCTACAGCCTAAGCCCTTAAGCGATAAATTTTGCGTTTAAAAATACGCATAAAATTCTTTAGCTCTGTCCAATCAAAAGCCATAAAATGTTTTATATTATTTGCGGGCCAAAAACTCGTAAAATACCCAAACCCAAAAGCAAATGCTCACGTTTGAGTCTCAGCTAAAGCCCAAGGCAATTGGGCTTTCAATTCTGATAAAGTCTAAGCATAAGTAAACCTAAAGTGATCGCTTAATTCAAAGCGCTAGCATGAGTATTAATACAAATACAAGCGTGAGGTTAAGGTTTGGACTTCGTCGAGTACAAAAAAGTTCACAAAAGTCAAAGGCTAAGCCTAGTCCTGAAGCAATAAACTGTGACCTTATGAAAACAAAAATTCCAACAAAAAGCGCGTTGGGACGACGTTCAACGACCAACACCGAATGAATTGCATCCCAAAAATTAAAAAAAAACTCACTATTTGACTCTTCCGCTTCATCCTCCTCCTCGTAATCGTCTTCCTCCTCATCATCTTCATCATCGTCCTCCTCCTCCTCTTCCTCGTAGTCATAGCAGGACGAAACAGAGGTTTGGAAATTGGACGACATATACTGGCAATAGTTGGAAGAGGTAAAAAATGTGTTATCCATTTCGCTCTCCGCTTCCTCGTCTTCTTCTTCGTCCATGGAGGAGTCGGCAGACAGGCCGTTGTTCAAGACGACCAGCGACGGTGAATCGCTGCCGTCAATTTCGCCGTTCTAAAATGTTAGAAACATCTTAATTTGGCGGCTTCAGTATTTTGAATAAATAAGTTCAACAATAGGCTTTAAGCCTGTAAGACAATGTCAAGGTGAAAAAAACCTAAGCAAAAGGTCTCAAAATAGCCTACAAAAAGCCTAAAAAAAAATCTCAACAAGCTTAGAAATGGATTTCAATCCAATATAAAAGCTTCTTTAAACAACGATTTTTACCTCATAATCGTACTTAGTGACGGAGTCGTAGTAACTCGCGCACTTCTGCCTCTCTTGCGCCAACATCTGGGCGACAAAGTTCTTGATCAGTAGCCTAAAACACAGCCCATTTTAGCCAATGAATACCAAAACAAAAAGCTTTTAGCTCAAAAACTCAAAAATGAGCATACCTTTTGCGCATCGCCGCCCCACCACAAGAAGCCTTCTTCTTCTCTGACTTTTTCGAACACTTCTCCATTGCTAAACTACACATGTATGAGAACACATCGTCCGTCACACAGCTCAAACCATCGGGCAATTGACAAGGCATCGAAATATAATATATATAGGTTAGTAAAGATCAATTCTTCACCAAAACCTGAAAATTTAAATGTTTGTTTTGGTTTAAACCAAAAAAAAATTGGAACACTTGCAAAACGATGTTGTAAATACAATAAAAAAAAAGCGCAAAATTTTGCATAAAAATAATATAAACAACAAATTATGGACGGAGATTCTTTCCGACCAAAGAACAAATTGTGTGGTCCTGACTGGAAAGCTTTTTCAAGCAAAAAAAATTTCTAAAAATTTGAAAAAAAAATTTCAACAATCGTTGCAGGATTTGTCAAATCAAAAAAAATGATTATTTTTTAAATATTATGGAAAGAGCGTCGACAAACTGCTTTTGATTGCACACGAAAGCAACTTTCGCCTCAAAAAATTCAAATAAGGAATTCTCGCCAGAAATCTTTTCCGAAGTTTTTATTTGAGTTTTTATTCCAAAGTTTTTATAAATTTCGCCTTAAGCCCACCGATTTTGAGTATTAGTCAAGCTTAAATTCTAGTGGCACTAAAACCGCCTTCTTGATTCCAAAAGTATTGCCAAATGAATCTCTAAAAAGATTGAAAAAAAAGACCGCGTGAACTTATTTTGAACTCAAGCGATAGCACTGGTTATAACTTAAACAAAAAATTCTGAGCGAATATTTAGAAAAACCAAAGCCAAAAGTTGGGTCGACAATCGCTGCAGGACCATAAAATGTAAAAAAAGGATAATTTAAGGAAAAAAATTTCATTGTTTGAATATGTTATATAATTAGAGAGTTATACCGCATTACAGAAAAGATTGCTAAAAAGCAATTAGAGAGGCACACCCTCAAAGAGGAAAATCGGGTTATAAAAAAAAATCGGCGTTTGGAAGACAGCGCTGAGACAATGCGAAATTGGCTTTAAGCCCCTAAGCAGCCTCTTATTGAAAATAGGCTCTTAGTTGAAGCTAATTAAGTATGGCCACATGATCTTACGTTTAACTAAAAAATGCCAAACGATGCTGGAGGCTAAAGCTAATTAACATGCGTTTTGATGCAAAAGAAAAACGCAAAATATAAAAAAACATTTTTCTCCAAAATTTCCAAAAAAAAATTATAAAATAAATACAGAAAAAAAAAATTTTGGCTTCACTTATTCGGATGCTTCTCGTCCAAAACCGCATATTTCTACAACACATTCAAACACAGACAGCCAAAAGATATAGGAAATCAATTACGAATTGTAAGCAAACAATCAAAAAAAAAGGAAAAATCGTAAAAAGTAAAACAAATCAAAAAAATTAAAAAAAATTAAAAAAAAAAAAATTAAATTTTGAAAATAAAAACAAAAAAAAGTTTGTTGTTAGAGAAATGAGAAATAAGATTTTCTACGCGCAAAACAAAATAAAACTTTTTTTGAGCCAATTCCAATGCATAAAACCGATCTTCTTTTATGAAGGGGATCGATCCAAAGCGCCTTCCTTTATGTCTTTTGGCCTTAAGATGAAAATACTGGAAGGGTCCTTATTCCTAAATGGCTCCGCAAAATCCTTGATATTAATAAAAATTGATTACAAACCGATGGATAACATAATATTTTGTTGCTAAATTAAAAAAATGGCCTCTCTTTAAGCTTCTCGTGGAAAAAAAACATTAATTTAATCCTTTAGACATAAGCCATAGCGCCTAAGCGTACGCCTAAAGCAGACCTTCCAATGAGAAAGCTAAAATGACTGAGAAGTTAGGATGCTTAAAAGCTCAAAAATAATAAAAATACAGGCAAACGAGGGTGAGAAAAGAGATTGCCGTCAGACTGAGACGTTCTGAACGATTTGACAAAGCAAGTTGTGTTGAATCAACAAAACTAAGGAAAACCAAAAGTAAGTGGCTTTTCTAAGGACATTCACAACGCTACAAAACGCATAGAGCTGTGAAAGGCGCAAAAAGCAGAAGCATTTCTCTTGCGTAGCTGTGATCATAAAGAAAGCATTCTCAATAGATTGTATCAAAATTGAATCATCCATGTTTTACATGAAAGAACTTATAAGTTCTTTAACTTTACCGAATTGAATGTTCAAAGGCGAAGAAGCTGAGGAGTCAGCAAAAAAAAAGAAAGAGGTTAACCAAAAAGAAGTTTTTCAATTCTGAAAAGAGGAATTGGTAAAGCACACCTCAAAAAAAAAAAAACGCTTCCTCCCTTCTTTTGTGCGCCTCTAATGCTACAAACGTTGAAGTTGGGGGAGGGGGGGGGGGGGGGGGAACAGCCTCACTACCACCGCCGTCACCAACCGTTCATATTATTCAGTATTATCGTTGTGTGGAGCAAACGAAAAAAAAAAGAAGCGAAACTGATGCGTTTTTTCTCCACCACCACTGCTGCAGAACTTAGTTTTCTTCTTTCCTTTCTTCCTCTTTTTCGTGTGGATGCGACAACGAAGAGGAGAGAAAAGATTCCTCCCCAAATATATAAATACTTTTGGGGTGGATCTCGTTGGTTGAGCAAAAACAAAAATGGAAGAAAGGAAGGGGAGAAAAAGGAAAGAGATGAGCACTGCGACGACTTTCAGTCAACACAAAAAAATTGCAAAGGAAATATTTTTGTTTGGTGTGTGCTTGCAGCTTTGCTTTGACTACTGCTGCTGTTGGTTGGTTGGTTGGTTGGTTGCCGCCGTCGATTGTGTGTGTGTGTGTGTGTGTGTGTGTGTGTGTGTGTGGGTGTGCGTCAAACAAAACTGCGAAAACAACAATGACGAAAATGAAAGGAAAGAAAAATTGACGTTGATTGCCGCTGCCGCCAAACAATTTTTTTGGGCGTTGATGCTGCTTTATAAATGCGTGCTGTGTTTGGAGAATGCAATTGCATTCACTTTTTGTTATATTAAACCAAAGGGATTAGAGAGAGGAAAAGCGAGAGAGAAAAGAGAGAGAGAGAGAGAGAAAGAGAGAGAAAGAAAAGAAAGGCTGCAGACGAATAGAAGAAACGGGTTGTCGTTGTATGTGACGAATATAAAAATAGGCAAATACTGTTTTCACTCCCCAACACACAAGCATAAAAAAGAAGAGCACAGCAGCACCACTGGACTGATCATTTTTGCGGTGTCACTGTGGAAAAACGAAAAATTGCATCCATTGCGTTTCACAGTTTAACCGAGTGTCTCTGTCCGTCTGCCGGCGATTCAAGCGTCCTATTTCCTCAAATAAAACAATTTCCTTTTTTTCTCAAATTTGCAAACAACCCCTTCGTGGTGGGACCATTTCTATAAACTTTGCAGCCGCTCTCTGCCTCTTTTCCTTTCGTCTCTCGGCGTTTGTCGCCTCTCACTTCTTTCTACGCTAAATTTTCCTCTCCAACATTTTCGCTCAATTGATTTTCTAATTGTTGTGCTCGTCTTTCGTTCTCTTCGACTTTTTGTCTGACTGTCTGCTCGTCTCTATTAAGTCAACACTGATATGCAAAGGGAAAAGCGTATTTAACAAAGGTATAATTAAAAATACGAAATCGCTTCACTTGTGTCCACTTTAAACTTTATCTGTCTTGAAAAGCTCCATTTAGCTGTGCTTCTTTTGGGTTCGACGCCATTCGACCTGTAAAGCATTCTTTTGGACTCAGATGGTCCGAGTACAAGGCCTTCTCAGCGTAATGCTTACCGTAAACTCACTACTTTGACAAACCTTTATTGATGAAATCCAAACAAAAATGAGATTCTAAAAAAGAGACTGATGTCATCGAAAAATGAATCATTAAAAGCAATTCACTGCGTTCTTTGAGAGAAAATTTTCTTTTTAGAGAACACAAAAAAAATTAGCAGAGAGAAATTCTTTTCTTTCGTTTCAGCCTCCACGATAAAATTGAAATGGTGAAGTTGTGAGCAAAGTACACTCGGATAAAAATCACACCAGAGCACCATTATTATCCCCTCCTCTCCTTCCCCCCCCTTTTTTGTTGGCAGCAGCAGCACCGCTGTTATTATATTAGTTGTAAAGTTACTCCCTTTTTCCTACTCTATTTTTGCTTCTGATAAATAGTGCAGGGGCAAGATGTGATGGGATGAGAAGAAACGAGAATAGAGTCGTTCAAGGGTAGAGAGACCCCGAAAAGACATACAAAAATTAATTGTAAAGAGAAGCGGTGGAGTGGAGAGGCAAGGAAAAGAATCAATGAACAACAACGCCAAATTCTAGCCCTTTTCATCCATTTCCTAATTCTCTCTCTCTCTCTGATTGTTGACTGACCCTTCTCTCTCTCTCTCTCTCTCTCTCTCTCTCTCTCTCTCTCTCTCTCTCTCTCTCTCTCTCTCTCTCTCTCTCTGTTACGGTTTTTGGCTCGAGCAGAAAAGAGAAAATAGATGGCGGCAAATTTTTTTCAACGTGTCAACGAATGTGCCTTCTCTCCTTCTCTCTCTCTAATTCCAATTTTTTCTTTTTCAATAATTGTAAATATGGAGAATGAAAGAAATTTGAAGAAAAAAAATATAAAATTTTTGAACTGATCAAAAAAAAAGAGAAATTTACGCGCTACAAAAATGAAAAAATTTTCAGTTCACTGAAGTAAGCCGAATGGAACAGGAATTAATAGAAAGAGGAAATACAACTGGCTTATATACTGGAAGGGATGCAGAGGGTAAACAATAGAGGAAAGGAAAAAAAGTTCATCCAGATGTTTGAATATTCAAAAATTGTGATTTTTTGAAGCGCTAATCTTTGAAGGAAAAATTGATAAAAAAAGAATAAAGTTCTGCTTTATTGAATCATATAAAGCAAAAGGGAAGAAGGCTATTGGCAAAGACCATTGACGGCGACGCCGTAGCGTAGACCAAACGGCAGTGCTCTAAGTCATTCGGGTCACCCAACCCTTACGCCAAAACAGTGTGCGGAAACAAAGACACAAAATTGAAAAATTAATTAAAAAAAAAATTAAATTAAGTAAGGGAAAAATTTTTTCACTGAATTTTTTTTGTATAAAAAAATATAAGAAATTTATTCCGTTTGACTAATTTTTATTTTTGAACTTTGCGTCTGTTTTTTCCGCGAGTACTTGTCCAATGTATTTTTGTTCTCAATTTTTTTTATCTTAGTTTATTTTTTTATAAAGTTTATTTTTATCTTTATATTAGAGCGTGTGAAAATTTCTAGTGAACAGCAGTAACACATGGCATCCCTTGCGCACAAAGAATAAACTTGCCTTTCGAAAACACTTTTAAACACACAAAGAAAAAACAAAAGACAAGTTGTTTTTCACAAAAACAAAATGTTCTTGCGGCCAATCCAATTAAGGCAATATTCTTTTAAAATAAATTTTCAAAGGCAAATTTCTCAAAAAAGTTATTTTTTTTAAAAGAAACTGCCGTAAATTTTCTAGAAATGTCAACATTTGACCTGCCAAATTTGAATACAAAGTTGAAAACATTCATTTTGACAATTTTTTGGTTCAAAACACAAAATTAATAAATTTTGTTTTAATAGGGTTTGCCTAAAGAACATTTTGTTCTTTGTTGTTTTTGCGAAGAAAAACTTGTCTTTCGTTTTTTTTTTGTGTTTTCAAAAAACAAGTTTATTCCTTGCTTGCGCCTTTCTAACCAGGCATAGTGTAATCTCAATTGGACGGACCACTAACAAAGAAATTGGCCAGCAGCGGTCGACCAATTGCGCTGCATCCAAGCGCGCTCGAATCCCATCACCGCTCGGCTTGTACGCGCAATAAGTGTTTAGCAAAAAAAAAAAACAACCGTAAATTAACCCGTCTGCATGCTAAAATTGAGGTAAAGATGTTGTATGCAGGCTTAGGCTTAAAATTCACTAGACTTGTACTTACAGTTTGAAACTGAAAAAAATATGGACATATGGCGTTAAACCATGAAATTGGCTTTAAACCATTTTTGAAAAGAGCAGATAGAAGCTCAGATCAGAGTTTTTAATAAACGAGTCCACCTGACTTTGTATATACTTGTAAACTAGGTAAAGCTTAATCTACACTGACACTTAAACTGCCTTCTCAATTCCAAAATTATTAGTAGATGATTCTGCAAATTACAAAAGAGCCGCATGAATGCATTTCGGACTCAAATAAAAGCAAAAGATTGCTTCCGACGAAATCGTCTCGCTCATAAGCAGTAATGGGTTTAACCGACTCTCTGCAACACGTCATTCTCTCTTCTCAACGGAGGTTAACAAAAAAGATTACCGCTTAAAACTGAGGCGCTAAATGAAAATATTACCGCTGGTCATCAGTTATTACAATAACAATTGGTATTTAACATTTTTTTTTCAATGAATTAAATATATTGTAACTTGCTTAATTTTTTACATTTAAATATTCCGCTTAAATGATTCGACGCAGAATCGTCTGCTCTACAAAAACCGTGCTTGCAACAATTGTGCGAAATATTGCCAAAAGCCTTAGAAAACATTTACCTTAAACTAAAGTTTTCAAAAAAAAAAATTTCTTAATTGAAGTGCAAATTTTATTTTCGGCCCATCTTCTTTGGCCTCAAGTACGGTATTTACTCCGGTAGTATTATTTTTGCGCTAAAACAATATTGAAAAAAATAGTCTTAGCGCGAACATTGTGGTCCAATTCCATTTTCTAAACATTATGTCTAATATTCTTTTAATCATAACCGACTTTGAGCCATTCCGTTGCAATCTTTGCTCCTGAATTTCAATCTTTTATGGGCAACTGGTGCGGGTTAAAATATTACAAAAAAAAAACTTTATTCACCATTTGCGTTTAGGCAAAATAAAAGCAAAGAATACTTAAAAACGACAATGCATTTGAGCTTAAACTCCATTTTCAAAACTCAAAAGCAGTGTTATAAATAAATTTTCAAAGTTTTTAAATTTTGGAAAGATTTACAACTGACTTTATTTAATCCAGTATAATATAGAAGACTCATAAAGCGATGAGTTAATTACGACATTTTGTAATTGTCCTAAATGATTTGCGAGTTTTGTACAGGCCAAATCACACCACTGCTCACAATTCATCTGAAAATGACTTCGGGTTGGGTGAAGCAATAATTTTCAATTCTTAAAAACTTTAAAGACTCAATAATTGACCAATCACAATACTAATCTGAACACAAATCAGCTTTCTGTGCTCTTTTCCTCCTTATAATCTTAGGAATAGAATCCATTGAAATCTTTGATGTTCTATAAGTGTAATATTAGAATTGGTATGAGTAGTGTTTCCAAACACTCACACAGTATTAATTTATATAATAGCATTTCATAGCGATCTTTTAATAATGAGAACAATTTACCGTAGTAGCTATAATAGCTACCGTAGTTTTTTAGGCTTGCGATTTTTTATTTTTGCTTACAACCAGTGGTGAGTGATGGCTCAGTAGCGCTCTCAATTTTCGCAAGCTAATTTCTTTATCTAATGCCAGTTAGTTAGAAAATAGCGTTGACAATTGTAAGGGTTCATGAAATAATGCCTGCTTACAACTAATATTTCAACAATCTGTTTGTTTGACTTGCTTGAAATTTTGCCAAAAGCAAAATTTAAAATTATTGGTCCACCGATTTATGTAAAGGGCAATTGCATGGTTGAAGTCCAATTTTAGTTTATGTTGTCTGAGGTTATTGCTAGCATGGCCGGATTAAAATTGATAGCGATTAGCTTAAGCGTTGTGATTTGATTTGCAGACGACTTGTCGTATAAACTTAAAATTTTTTGTGACTAATTTTTGGGTTTATAGGAATTTTTCAACTCATATTGCTTAAAGTCAAATAGATGACGAGCAGTGTTGTGTCTTGACCTGCGGAAGACTCGCGATTCATTTAAAAGAATAAAAATATGGCGCGACTCGCAGAAGTAAACAATTTTTGATATTAATTTAAGGTGGATGAGTCTGTTGTCCAATTCCGAGTTAAGCCAAAAGCCGAAAGTTTTCAAAAATATCATATTTAATGCAATGCGTTTCTCTTGTGCTGCAGAAATTTTTGACACCCAAACTGGTACAATTTGGTTGTTTGCAGCCCAAAAAATGGCTGAAATAATTATACCTCTACAAAAATTGTTCAAAACCAATTCTCTCGAAAATTCGCTTTTGTTTTTCATTTTTTCATTTCATTTTTCACTTTTCATTTCCTTGTCGTCGTCTCGCTGTACGTTTTTCTCGAAAATTTTTTCAAGGAAAAAGATTACATGCATTCTCAGTTTTTCGGCTCGTTGACTGGTGAGCAAACACTGCGCTCTTATCTCTTTTCCATCTCTGAAAGAGGGCCGTAATTTTCCGCAAACAACTTTTTATTGAGCCGAGGAAAAGAGCGAGCGCTGTGGCTCAATTCTACTTTTTTGTTTTATTATTTCGCGCTACAGCAGTGAGGAAAAACGTAGCAAACGACGGAGAAGAGCCAAAAAAAAATGTGCATAGCACAAAAAGACAGCGTTTATACGACGAGAAAGTAAGTAAAAGATTGTATTGAGAAAAGGAAAAAAAGGGCAGGAGACTGCTAGCTTACAGAGAAGAGAGTTCACACTGAAGCTAGAGGAACTGCTAGACAACATGAGGTGGTAATATAAAACATTCTCACCACATTTTCTCTTTGCTGAAAACAATTTTTTTTTTATATTTACGACATCACAAATTTTTGATGTCGTGAAAATGGAAGGAAAAAAGGGGGATTTCATCCGTATGTGTACACATGTTTCTCATAGCCAAAGCATTGCAAGGATAAAAGCTTTCCAATGCCTTATGACCTTGAACAAGGGGTATTCTACAATTACAAACAGTCAATGTGTGTTCAAAATTGTGAGAAAAAATCCAGGACCTTAAATAGCCAAACCGGAAAAGATATAATTGGTAAAGATGTGGACCAATGGTCAATTAGTCCGATTTACTTTCTAAAAAATGAAAGGGTTTTGGCTGTAGGCCAATCTGTGTATACTAATTACAAAATTACACACGCCCAAAATCTTTCTTTTATTAGATTACAAAAGCATTTGGTTAAAGAATGTTTGGCGCAGGGTTTGCTTTGCAAAAAAACATTTGTGCCAACAAATTAGTCATTGTGCCCAAACGTTTGGCGCCCGAACGCCGACATTTTGACTTTCAAACTCTTTGGGCTACGGTACTGTTAAATACATTGTCTTATATGAATGCCTTGTGGGGCGCGTTAATTGTTCAAAACGCATTTTGATTTGTTGTTTCTGTTTTTTTTTCAATAAATGTTGGTTTTTAAAAGATAAAGACACAACAAGTACCCAAACATCAAAGCATTCGACGCACAAACGCTTGAGCTTTCAAATGTCCGACTTTGTGGTTTTAGTTTTTAATAAAATTCTCAAATTTAACTGAGCAATGTGCTATTTACAGAAAAAAACGATGATATGCAAATTGAAAAGACATCAGACAAAAACTGCACACTAAACGGTTTACAGACAAAAAAGCGCCGTACAAAAAATCATCTGATAAAAAGCGTACTGTCAAAGCAATTTATGGACAAAAATATGTGCTAGAAACTTGCTAAACCTATTTTAGACTCAAAAAATAGCGTTGACTGCCGCACGTTTATTGGTAAAATGCATGAAAAATTAAAACAATATTTTAATTTTATAATACAAACAAAAATATATCCTTGAGCACATAATAATAAGTCAACACCGACAATCAATTATTTTTCATACTTGTAAACAGCCAAACAAATTTTAATCAAAAGTCTTTCAAACCACACATTCACTCGCTTACAAACAATTATCCCCAAGACACGCCTGACCGACAAGATGAGAAAGTGAAACTGCAACCTTTAATCGTGAATGTTAACTTCTTTGAAGAGATGAGACAGCGATTCCATGTGATAAACGCGACGAATGCCCTCACAGATCATTTGGGAAATGTCAACGACTTTAATTTTTGGATAGTTTATTACCGCGTTTATCGCGACGGTATTTGTAACAATAACCTAGGAAAATAAAGCTTACCAAAACATCAATTTTCAATTATTGAAGTACAATATTTTAAAAGTTACATACTGTAGCTTAATAACCCAGTTTTACATTATTTAAAAATAGAATACTTTAAATTTAAAAATACAGTAGTTAATATTTTACTTAATGTGAGTTAAAAGAACAGTTTTACAGTTTTTAAAAGCTGCACACTATAACTGAAAAAGCAGTTCTACAGTATTTTAAAAAACATACTAAAAAGTTAAGTTAAGTTCATCCTAGCTAGAATTGCTATGTTAAATATCCTTAGAAAAGAGCTTAGAAAACCAATGGAAAAAAATGACAAAATGCACAAAAAGTCGCATTTAAATTTGCCTTCTTATAGAAGCTACTGTATTTGCTTTATTAATATGGTAACTACAGTATTAAAAATATACAGTAACTGTAATTGACAAAACGAAAAAAAAAACCTCGTCGATGCAAGATTCTTCAATTAAATCTAACGCGTTTTCCGAGAATAGGCCGTGCGTCACAATAATATAAACTTTGGTGGCGCCGCTCGCCTTGAGCACCATCTGCTGCGTCTACAAAAGGCTGCGCCTCGTCCAATATATTGTCGACGACAATCGCAATTTTGTCTCTGACCTCGCCGACAACATGAATTGGAGGTTTTTCCTTAGTTACCTAAATTAGTTGACCGTGAGATGAGCATTCTGGAGCATTTATATACAGGGTGCGGAAAATGTTTCCGGAATTTTATGATTTACTGTTTTTGGTACTAATATGATGTTTTTTGTTATTTTTTTTTAACTTTATCAAATTCCTTGTAAAATTCTGATCTGTAAACTCCTTTAAATCATCTTTTTATGTTTAGTTACATCATAGTTATGTCTCATAAAAATCAACGTATCGAGTTGCACAAAGCATGAATAAAGACATTCGAGATTGTTCTAGCGACCGGTGACAAGAAGAGTTGGTATTTTTAAATTGTTAAAGTATGTATTTCAGAAAACTCCGAGAACTTTTTCCGCACCTTGTATTATTGGCTACAACAAAAAGGGTTGTCTTAAATCATATTTAGTCTAGTAGCAAAAGTTTAATTGAACTGACAGAGAAAGAGATCTTCGCAATAACATGGGCGAAAAGTCAGCTTAAACATCAGAATTCGTAGTGCCATTTCTTACCGTAAATTGCAGACTATTTTTCATCAACTTTTAGAAATTGCATAGACCAATATTTCACAGTAAAATTTTCAACGCATAAACAAATACCATAAGAGGGAGATACTCAAGTGTGGTTGCACTCATTTTTTGCAATCGTGAAATTGAGGATTCCGTGAGACTTGTGTGTACCGTAAGGCCTGATTTTTCGCGAGGTGGACTCTGCCGGCCATCGCATTCAGGGGTTTCAAGGATTTTGCCGGCGTCACCGTGTATAACCGCTACGGGTAAGCGAAGGCGGTCAGCGTAAGAGGCCGCATAAAATAAAAATATAATATTAACATACATTGGATGTATAACTCAAATGTCATTTCTAATGAGATTTTGAAACTTTGATATTGGAGTAGCAAGTGAAATACGAAATTATCAAGTGAGTTTTAAAATGACCAAATTAATTTAAAAAAATGAGAACTAAAATTATCAAAACAGAATTTAGATTTAAAAATACCAATTGCAATTTAAAATTATCAAATGAAATTTTAAAAATGTTAATTTGGATTTTAATATATCAAATGAGAACTGAAATCATCAAATACTGCAATTATCAATTGAGTTTTAAAAAATATCAATTAGCATTTAAAATTATTATTTGAGATTTGCAGTTATCAATGAAAATTTAAAAGACTAAACTGATTTTTTCATTTATGCTAATTGTAAGTTTAAATAATTTAATTCATAGCTTAAAATCAACTGATATTTTTAATAATTAGATGATATTGAAAATTATCATATCAGATGAATAATGTTCAATCAGATGACATTTGAAATTTTCATATCCGATTCGTTTAAAAAACAGATTTGGACCTACCGAAATATTTTAAAAATATTGATTAAAATAAAAATTACAAACTTTATGCATTACGCCGGGATAATTGGCGACAATTATTGCATTTTGATAGTCGGGAATGTTGTTTTCAATATATTGAATGAGATAAGGTGACGCACGTAAATTGATAACGGGTATTTTAAAAAAACCCTAAACATACAAATTCTAGAAAAAACATGAATAATTTATAAACAAATCAAAGAAAATTTACAGCTTAATTTTGAGATGAAGTTGTAGTGAAACGTCTCATAAAGATAGCGTATGAGAACACCACACAGCCAATGAGAGTAAGAGAACAAAACACTGTAAAAGAAAGCTGACAGCCCTGTTTGGCAGTTAGTCTTACCAAAAGGATAAGAACGGCCAGGAAGAGGAAAACGAAAAGAGAAGTGATATGATGTAATATTCTATTACCTTATATAAACATTATTAACAATACTATTGTGTTACCATACATCACGTAATATGGATACAAGTCCCACACAAAGTGCTCTACTACAAAGCCAAGAATTGGTTGAAAAATTTGTGGTTTATTCTTTGCGGGGGCACAGAACTGCAATGCCACAAACCAATCTCATGCCATTTCTACTCCACTTCCTCATCTCATTTTTTAAGGGATTGATAAATTATGAGCTCTTATACAGATAATAGTTATTTTTTTGCGATTATACAATCCATTAAATTATTTATTAATTATAAATTAGGTGAAGTTTTAATAACTCGCCTGCCCTAATTATAAAGCAAAAACATTTGAAATTTGATAATAGTTGAAAAATAAAAGTCCTACCTATAATAGAAATCCCCTCTTGTGGAATGACTAAAAAGCACGGAGTGGGGCTTATTTTAGAGGAAATACAGTACACACGGCGCTTAAAACCGTGAAACAGTTTTTTTTAATTTTAGGCTTCAAAATTTACATTGGTTTTGAGCGCCGTGAGTAAATAATTTATAAACGAACCAATAAAATTTTTTAGAATAAAGCCGAGAAATGGTTGACAAATTTGTGGTTGATTTTCGTCTTTTTGTGTCCAATGCCTACTGTATATCTTCAAACAGAAAACTCACCATAAAAGTTACCTCTTAGCTAAACAACATTAAAATAAGGTTTACATATACTCTCTGCTGAATAAATTTAAATGGTTTATTCTTTGCAGGCACAGACTTGCGATGCCTCAAACCTATTCTCATTCCTACTTCTTACAATAGTTGCTTTTAAGCTATCAGTAAGACTAATCTCCAAAAAACGCTGTTCACTTTCTTTTATTGCTTTGTTGTTTTCCCATTCAAGTTTGAACACTTTCACTAAAGCACTTTAGTTTTGAAAAATTAGTCGGAAAACTGTTGTCCAACAAATTTGAGGATTTGAGCATTTTAGAGCTTTCAGCTTTAAAGAATTAATGAAATGCAACCTCTAAACAGCTTAAATGGAAAGCGGCTTGACCTACCTGAATTTCTTTTTTATACAAATCCATGGAGATTAAGCGTGTTGCGCCGGCAGTGCATATCATTTCGGCGAGAAGTTTTAAGGGTATAGCCGACCGTCGTAGTATTCGGCATTGTTTACTGTAGGGCAGGTATGGCATGACGACGGTGATTGACTTGACACACGAGGTCTTGCATGTGTAAACGAGGATCAACAACTCAAAAATGCTGTTGTTTACGTCATTCGGGCGGGGCGGTTGTATAATAAAGACGTCCTTTCCTCTAATACTCTAAAAATGTTTAAACAATACGCGTTTTACACATTGTTGTTACTGTTCAGTTTTGCCGCAACGTTGGTGTGAGTTTTTGGTAGACAATAGAGAATTGAGATGAGGACGACAACATCTTTTGCAAGTGTTTAAAGGAAAGCCATAAAATGGCATATACATATAAAAAGCAAATAAAAATACAGTTAATAAGGCTCGCGGACAAAAAATGCGTGGCCAAAAAAACCCACAGAAAAAGAAACATCCTACAAATGCAAACAGACAAAAAGGCAGAAAACAAAAAAAAAGACAATTAGACCCCTGTAAAAAAGGAGGGGCAAATCAGAGAATTAAAAAACGCATAATTATTAGGCCGATAGAAAAACTGTAAAAAATTGTCCTCAACTTAGTGTAATACTGCAAGAACCCAATGTAAAGTCTAACAAAATACGCAAAAAAAATTTCAAATGCAAGCAAACATAATGCATTGATTTGTCCGCATTATTTATTTCGGTTTTAATGACTTATCAACAGTTAACTGTAATAGCGACAAAGGACCATCCGGCGCCCGATAAACTTGTGCCTAAACCAACCTACGCCCCAAAATTTTTCTGCTTTATGAAACTCTGTTCAATCACTTAAATTGTAAGTTGGCGGCGTTCGAGTTGCTATGAGCACAAGTTAATTGGCATAGCGCCAAAAACTGATATCCAACAACTCTTCATTTTAAAATATCACTTTTTCTAATGCCCGACTTAACCTGCCTGATGCTCAAATGTGTTTCACGATTGCTTTGTGTGAACAAGTTGAGTTCGCCCAATCTAACCTTTAGGCGATCGCAGACCAAAGAGATCAGCTTGGGGTGCGTCGTCCCCGCAAATACCACCATTCCACTACTCGAATCCGTCATATTGTTTAGACTCGTAATTTATTGCTATGAAAACAAAAGTTTATAGCAAATCAATACAGTAAAAACAAAACGGATCAAGATACAAATCGATAAAGCAAATCGAATCAAAGCTAAAATAAAATTTAAATAAAATTATTTATTTAAATACGCAAATTACAGGCCATCAAAAGTTATACACAAAAAATAAAAAATCTGCGCCTAGACATTTTGACTGCGCCTTAGTGGCTGTTCTTCTTTCGTTTTTTTTTCAAGAATAATTAAAAATTGATAAAAGGGAACAATGTAAAAATAATAAATGCAAAAAAAAATTATTGACACCGCGTTGGTTGGCATTTTTGGAGGTGAGAATGTTTATCAAACAAGGAGAAATTCTATTTAAAACTTTCTGATAGCTCATCATTTTAATTTGATAATAGGAATTTATAAGTGTGAAAGTACATTCAATTCTCTGTTAATTATACACCTACCAGCCGGGCAAAACATATAAAGGTGGGTGTTGCGCCAAAAAAAGTTTTATTAGCGCCGAATTAATGATAAACCAAGGTAAATGGAAAAAAGGATCATAAATTAAAAAACCGTTGTGATGGTCTTTGGTGCAGAATCAACAGAATTTTCGCCTCGAAAATTTCAAATTAACGCACAAATTTTGATATTCAGCAAGTTTCGTTGCAAAACCAGTAGGAAGAATAAAATGGTTTTAACCAAAAAAGAAGGGAGTTTGGCATTGTGGGCCAAGGTCAATTTTTAAGGATTTTCAGTCACGGAAGTCTCAAAAATAATAAAAGTTCAGTGCGGTACTTACAAATAAGCTAAGAGAGCGTTTTGTTGAGAAAGGCTAAGCAATAAAATGAGATATTGGCAATTGTCCAATTTGAGGAAAAAAAAACTAAATTTTCTTTATCAACCATTATTAACTGTAACGTCTCCACGACATTTATTAAAAGTAGGCGCAAAAACGCAAAACTTCTGCGTATTTTGGCTCATTGTGTTCCAGCTATAATAAAATTGTTTACATAGAAAAAATTTTCCCTCCAATATTTCCAAAAAATAAAAAAAAAAAGTTTGGATAAACTTTACTAAAAATAGCAGAAGTTCAGGCATCAGCGGCCAAAATGGCATTGGTTTATCAATATAATTATTTCCATTTTAGAAATTTCTTAATATTGAACAAATAATAAAAAAGCAATGTCAAATTTTTTTTTTGACTGCGTCAAATACGCAAAGTCTGATGAGTCATAAAAATGTACTTCGTATTTTTGTTTTTTTTTGGCTAATAAGTTAATATTTAATTTTCGTTTTCTTTAGGTGCGGAATAAGAAAAGAATTATTGTTATAAAATGTACTAGTAGTCTCTAATAGAACCCCATATAATTTTCATTTCTGAGCATGGGGTATAATTAGGGATGGGGTCCAATTGAAGATGGAGCGTGGAGGAAGTGTCGGTAATGATGGAGCTGGAACAAATAGGAGGGTTTTATTTGATTAAACACGATATGTTGTCTATTTACTATAAATTAAATCGGGAGCGTTAAATATCGAACTAGCTCAAAATTATGTTAAACATTAATACTATAGCCTCAGTCGTCAAAGGCATGTTCATCAGGCAGCAGTTAATAAATGCTCTCAACTCAAACGTTGCATCTAAAAATTTCATTTACTATCTCTACAAGCATTTTTCGGCCTTAAATGAAACAAAACAATTTTAGAATATTAGCAAAATTCTATATCTCTACGCTCAAGCCACTTAAAATTATGTTTTAGTACTTGCAATCAAAACAGATAAACGCCGAAGTAACCCTCAGATTTGTTAAGGCAATGTTGTCCAACAACAGAGAAATAAATTGGAGAGTCACTGACGGCTTTGCTTACATGTACCACAAAAATGCTAATTGAAAATCACGGCGCATCTTAAAGAAACTCTTAAGGTCTTATCGACAGTAAGCCTAAGCCTTAGCTTTTGGTTAATTTCATTAAAATTGAAAGTAGTATGAGATATCACACATAAGCGGAGGTTCCCTTTTTTTAACTGACTTCGGCGCGGTCTATAAAGCGATTTTTGAGCGTTTGAACGTATATTATATAACACTTAATAATAAAACAAATTATAACAAAAGGGATTTTAATATATCACAAGTTGGGTTAAACTGTCATACAAGGTATGAAACACCATGGCGTCATTTGACATTTCCATCAAGTGGAGGAAGAACATTTTAATCATTGGCTCAAAGCAGAATAAGGTTGAGAAATGCAAAACCATGCCAAGAAATATTGATATCGGAAGAGCGGGAATGGATTCATCACAATGAGAAAACGCCGTAAGTGTGATAACTAAGCCGACGACGACGCCAATCACTGTGGCGCCAGTGGACAAAACGCTACTACTGACCGCAGCCTTTCCTATAAGCAAACTGTGAGAAGACAAAGTCGCCCATCCCCAAGTGTGTTGTGTCTGCAAATAAAAAAAACTGTACAGAATTCCGCTATTATAATATTAACAGCGCAAAAATGAATGTAACTGCCCAAATCGAATCAGAATTTTGGACTGTTATTTTATCTCAAAAAACTCAAACAAAGTTCTAACTACAGTAAATTAATACATCATTACTGTATAATAATTGATTTAGCCCTGATAACAAAATTATTTAAAAATAAAAAAAATTTTTCAGAGCCAAGTACAGTATTAATTAAATCTTTACCGAACGATTTGAAATTTAGCTGCAGTAACTAATATATTTTTACAAGACAAAGCCAAATTCAACCACATTCCATACTTTGTTTTTACTTAAATATATATAATTTGGCTACAATAATCGTACTACTTAACTCAAAAATTCTATATTAAGCTGAAGTAAATATTTCATGTTAACTCAAAGATTTCAAATTTATTAAAAATTTACATTTGCGACATGTTTGTGGCGTTACGCAAATATTTTTTTAAATGTGCGCCTAACGTAATGCTTAACAGAGAATCAAATAAAATCATTAATTTAAATATTATAAAATACAAGAAAAGCCTTACAATCATCATGCAGTGCTTCAAAAGCGTTCCTTGGTTGCGCTTGAAGCAATTTGCTCATTTTGCATTCACTGACGTCCGTAATTGAATTTGTTAACTAAAACAAAAGTATTTCATAATAATAAAAGCGTCAATGCAATTAGAGCCGACAATTAATCAACTGCTCATTGTTATGTTCTAATCATTCATGATAGAAAAGTATTATTCGTCGAAGGAACATTTGACCGAATTTGTTAAACATTTAAATTTTATGTGTTTCTATTCTGAAATTTCGCTTATAAAATTGCAGAAAGGCACAAAAATGTATATTTGGCGAAATTATTCATCAAAGTTTAATCCTGCTGTCTTCGGCAAAAAAGTTCGGGACAAAGAGCCCGTTTGTCTGAAGCAAAAAATGAACAAACCATGCTGTTATTATTCCCGGAATCCACACAAACGACCGGCTTCTCTGTTTTGATATTAAACATGACAAGACGAAGAATGTTTTCGCTGTAATCGTGGGCTTTCTCCGTAACAAGGCGGAGTGGACCGTAAGGCGTCAATACCGCAAAGAGGTCTTGAGAGAAAAAAATCAACAAAATTAGTAAAAAAAATAAACAAACCCCAAACTACAATTCCTGTCAGCACAAACCAAACCGTTTGGTTGGGAAACGTCCTAAATAGAAGACTGAGACCATCGAGCAATTACAAATCACAAAGAATTGGTGGAAAATTGGCGGGAAAGCATTAGTGAGAAACGCCTAAAAATGCTTTTAATTGTTGGAGTGGCAAAGAAGAATTACTGTATTTGCCGCAAACAAAGAGGCAAACGACAATGTCGACTTGGCCTATAGCAGGTAGGATATTGTAATTAATTCCGAAACAAATGAAAGTAGAGGACGAGTATTATTCAACTCACCCCATAAGTCTAGAATGGTTTTAAAATTATAAAAAAAAATATTCTTATTGCCTTAGCTAAACAGCCATTTGTAAAAATAGCAAAACTTTTCAGTTTTATTACAGTGAGAGCTTTCCATTAGAGTTTAAAATGAGCCCCATACAATTATGCCTCATATCGACCTTTTAAACGCTTAATCTACAGAGACACTAAAACTGTCTTCTTAACTCCAAAATTATTGTCAAAAGAGTCTCAAAGTTACTGTAGACGTTAAAATTAAAAACCGTTTAGACTTATTTTAAACAAAATAAAATCACTGATTATGACCTCTATTCCACTGTAAACACCGATTAAAGTGCAACTTTAAAGGTAAATGCTTGACCAAATTAAAAAAAATTTCGGTTTAAATCAATCAAAACAAAACTTCTCTTCGATATTTTTTAAATACGTTAAAGATAATAATCAATGACAAGGAGTATCGCATATCGTCTAAAAAAAGCACTGGGCCTTTCATTTTTTAATCATCCCAAAAAGATAGGGCTTTAGTTGTGAGGAAGGGGACCTTCATTTTTCAAAAAGTACATTATTTTATCAAATTTCAAACTATGGGCTTTTATTTTTTAGTCGGCTAAAAAGGGAGGTTTCTAATAGAGAGGGGACTTCTGTCAGAGGAAATACGGTATATTATATCTGTCATCATTGGCCTCTAAAATTCCTTAAAATGTCGCACAAACTTTTTTTTCAAAATAAATACAAATGGTGAGTTTATAGTGGGATGAGTTGAAATGATTCCTAAGCGGAAATATCTTTATCTTTTCGTTTTGTTTACAGGGATGTCACGGAATGCCAACTTTGATCGACTTTTTCGGTAATGTTTTATTATCCCTCTCATTTTCATGCAATATTTCTCTTACTCTAACATGTGACAAAAAGAGAAAAACATTCATAACCAAGAGTCAATGAACCGTTATTTATAACTGATCATGAATAAGATAAAAAAAAGTCAAATACCAATAGCTTTACAATTTAACAACTAACATCCAGCTTTTGAGCCTAAATTATAGCCCTAAGCTTGGACTTTTACAAATTTATTAATGTTTCATTATTCCAATAAAAAATTTTAAAAATAATTTTGCATTTGTTTTGAATTACTTGAAATAATAGCTCAATAAAAGAGATAAATATTCCATTGTTTCGGTTAAAGTGCAATGGAAAGAAAAACAAATCGAATATTTTACCATACTGCCGATGACCCCGTAAACAACTGGAGCCATTGTAATAAGCACCAAAAGACCGCCATCCAAGTTGAATGCCTTTAAAACATCACTAAAAATTTGTATGCCTTACAATTAGTCTTGCGGGAAATGCTAATTTAAAAGAAAAAAAAATGATAAAAAGCAAACAGTAGAAAGTAAAAATAGAAAGCAAACAGTACTCGAGAAAGAAGGGCTGAAATAACAAAGTTGATGATCAAGCATGAAACAATCAGCCAAAACTGTAAAACTTTTCGAAAATTGTAGAGCGCAAAAGCCAGCATCACAAAACTTAGCATAGCCAGAAAACCGAGGCATATAAAGCCATTGATCTGAAACAAAATGAACGGATAACAATTGCAGGAGTAAAACAGTACTTTCGCTTGCTATTGAAGTCAATGCCATGCACACGGAGATGTTAGAAAAATTATAACAGAAGACGTACATTGACTTAAAAGGTTAAAAACTTTATCCACAAGGTTTTATAATCAAACCTTGTTAAATGACTCCCGGACAACCCATGTATATGATAAGGAAGAGACGATATCTCATTTAAACAAAGCTTTTAATAAATTTAATAAATATCAAAGAAAGGGCACAACAACTTGATGTTGAAAGTACTAAAAACCCGGAAAACACCAGCAAAGTCATTTGTGGGCAAGTGATAGAGCGTTTAATGCTGACAGACTGCTGTATTTTATTGTTAAACTGAACGCCAAACTAAAAAGCCAAAAAGGCTTAATTTGTGCTTCTTACTTTCCGGTTACAGGATATAGGCCAATTTTCAATTTCTCATTAAGTCGATATTTCTATTTTTAATAGAGAAAGATCTTTCCTCAAGTTACACCAAAACATTAGCCAACTATTAATAGTTCAATGTTACCAATCCGTCGAAAAGGTCGTCGCCAGTCGTCATATTTCGACTCGAATCAAAGAGATACGCTGGAATAGTTTTTTCATCCGCCTGACAGTCATAAACAAAAATCCATATGCATAATGTTAACGCAATATTAATCAACACTGCGGTTATAAGAGGGAAAATCTAAATAAATTAAATGAATGAAAAACAAAAAAAAAGTTAAAACAGGATAGTTAATTTTATTATTGTTAACTACTGTATAAAATTTCAAAGACATTTTTTATTATGTTAACTACTGTAAATATCAGTTTTGATCAAATTGAAATGCTTAATTTTAATTACTGTAGCATTCAAATGAGATTGTAATCATTATAATTTCAACAGAGTGACAGCTCTGCAATTTGGCTGAGCAATTTCGCTCCACTTTCATAAAATTTTTTAAATGTTTTTTCTAGCACAGAGAAAGTAAAAGTGTAAGCATTTTATTGCAATTACATACTGTAGAGGAAATCTTTTGCAGGAAATATTTTGAAAATTTAATATTCTAAGCGCTTATTCAGAGTTTTGAACAAATTGAATCAGTCTCATGTTTCCGAAAAAATTAAAAAAGGTTAAATAGGGAGGGGAGAAGAGAGACTAAGTGCCAAAATGACAATATTCCAAATTTTTTTTAAAAGTGAAAGCTTGCTCTAAATAATTTAAAATTAAAAAAATATAAGTATAAAAAATGCTACAGTTGTAGGGAATATTATATGTAATATTTTTGTGTAAAGAAGCAAAAAGCAACTGATATCAAAAATAGCTTAAACGGGGAAGGAGCTGCAAAAAAAGAATGTCTACTGTTCAAATATTTGGCGTTCAATAGAGAAAGTATAACTGAGAAAAGGACTGTTAGAGGCTGTGACAAACCCCAACAAAAAAATCAAAATAATTTCGAAACAAAAACCAAAAAAAAAAACCAACATCCGCAATTTGAGAAGACGTCATTTTCCAATCGACCATTTTGCGTGGGGCAAATCAATTTTAATAAGCTTGCATGACATTTAAATTAATCTACAATTAAATTCGAGTCGTTGCGAGACCAAAACATTTTTAAAATTTCTTTTTGAATGCGAATATTTATGTGTTTGATCAAAATTTATGGACATGTTTGATTGCATAGAAACGTTCTTTTATCATTGAAAATATTCTTTATAAAGTGATTTGGACCATTTTCAGTTACCGTATTTATACAAATAGGACACTTGCTATTAGAAACCCTTTTATAATTACGGTAACAAAAGTTGGAAAGAAACTTATTTTTATATTAATTTTTTTCAAAACTGTTCAACTTGATAACAAGCTTGACGAATTTTCTGGCAATCAGATAATCTGCTTAATAAGATAAGAATTTAAACCAAAATAATTTTTCATTGAAAATTTTTTACTTTTTTAAATATTAGGTTGTGCGCTAGACGTGGAGTGGCATGTAAAATAGAAGAAATTGTGCCTAAAAAAGAAGAAAAGCGGAGTTTAGAGTTTTGTGACATTGTATTGTTGCAAAATGACTCCAATTTGAATTCGTTTCGGATTCAACTCCGAATTTTTTTTTCAAAACATTTGAAGGAAAAATAAAATTAGTAAAAAAAAATTTTAATGAATCCGAAAAACGTACTTTTAAATCTGAATTCATTACGGGAAAAACACAAGGAATTGAATACGGAGTCAAACTTTGACTTTTCAAACTTTCAATACTCCAGTATAAAATCGGTGGTAGAAAAAAATATTTAAATAAAAATATTCTTAATTATTCACAAACATTAATTATACAGAAAATCAAACAAATAGGTATATCAAAAAAAATAATTTTACAATGTATATCATTCATTATTGTTAACAAACTTTTAAATGGACGACTTAGTGCTTCCTTTAATGACCAGTAGTGTTAAAAGTCATTTGTGAAAAAAGGCGTTATACCGATGTTGACAACAATGATTTTTTAAGGATAAATCATAACCAATTCAACAAAAAAAAAAACAATCAATAAATAAAAATAAAAAAATTGACACGTTTGATGGCTACTGTTTTGCACACAAAAGTCGGATGCACCTCGCGTCGAAAATAAATCTATCGTAGGCCTCCGTGAACTCTTCAGCAGCACGATAGTTGGCAAAACTTGCAAATGCCTAAATTATGAAAACATACTACGTAGTTTACGAAATGTTTATATATATTTTGGGCATTGTGCTAAATCATGGACGCAAATAAATTGAAAACGGTCGACGCATGTCCAATGCAAAAATGGCTGCATAAACTTCGTTTTTCGAAATGCTACAATTTATAATCCAAACATTTGAAATTTTAAAAACAGGCAAAAAGAAATAAAAAAAAACATACATGGGCCAAAAAGGCGCCAAATGCAAGACGCTGTTGACGGGCATTTCATCATGCATTACTTTCTCATTGCCACCACCAAACGCTGCTTTAATTGAGTTGCTACAGTTGACTTCACAGTTGATGTTTTGAAAATTTTGACTGCTGTTGTTATAGGCACAATGTTACGGCATTATTAATAAATATTATCATAACAATTGTGCTAACAATGTAACCCAACACAACAAATCAAACAAACTCACCGCTAAACATTCGGTCAAAGTAGTCTAAACCTGATGGGCGGGTTGACACAGTGGTGGCCTTGAACGACTGCGACAATGTCAGGCACCTCGCAGCATTCTTTGTAAAGGCAGTATGACGTCGGAGTAGCAAATGTTGCCTACTCGGATGTCTGTCTCTTGCGAATTTTAAGCATTCTATAAAAAAATTATCAAATAAATAAAAACAACAACAAAAAGCTTGCTTCATGAAGTCCTCAATGTTGGTGACAAATTCTTTGCTCTGGTGAGGTGCCAATAAATGCGCCTTGATCGAACTGATGTGCCCGAAATCATATTTGCAAAACCGAAAATTAAGTTTTAATTTTTGCAACTCTCCGTGGTTGTTCATTTAAAGACTAAAAAATGCATTTAAAATATAAAAAATAAAACAAATGCTTTATTTTATTAAGTACACATGCACAAAAAAGTTACGACAAATCTAACATTAGTGTTGGAACTGGGAAATTTATACATATTTTTATTTCACAAAAATACTGAAATCCGTCTAATATTTTTTTCAGTCACAGATTACGAGTTGTGATTTACCAACCACTCTTTACGAAACGTTGACTAGGGACTGATTAGACTGGGGTTTCTTTCAATAAAGTGATTAGCGAAAATAAGGATTCTCTGTCTTACTAAATTTCGACGTAAAATTCATTAAAAATGTCAAAAAAAAACATAAAAAAAATTGGAAGTGTCGAAAATTGCAAAATGTCATTTTTCACATTTTCAACCGCCTCAAAAGGACATTTGATATGACTTTCAAAACTTCTCGGTAATTTTCCTCTATTTCCCGTGCCCGAAAAAAAAGTGAGGAAAAATAATAAATTTAAAAAAGTTGTTATTCGAGAGGAAAAAACGCGGAAAATCAAAATTTTCAATTTTTTAAATTTGCAACGCCATAACTCTGCCAAAAATGCACTTTTCGGCGTTCTGTCAACGGCATTGAATATAGCAAATCTTTTTCAATATTAAAGTCTGATACATTAAAATCCGTGCGCATAGGCTGCCCGGTGAAAAGCAACCTCAAAAAAATGTTTATATAAACGAAAATTTTTGAAAAAACGGAAAAATGACCAATGTGTGGTCCCGCCACAAAGTTTTCCGTATTTTTTCCTGAAATTCTACTATGATTTTACCAAGCTTTTTGTTTGGGGCCAAAAGGGTTTGTTCGATGTTTAGGGTTAAAAACAAAAATGTCTATTATTTTATACAATAGGGTGCAAAAGTTTGTAACCACAAGTTTATTTTTTGAAAAAACTCTTATAAATTATCTAATTTTTGTCAAATCCTTTAGATTTTTCGGATTTGAAAGTCTTTTTATTTGGCTATAAAACGTATGCAAAAAGTTTTCGTTTCATTCACAAAAAAAATTTTTACAGCCAAAACATTGTGGAATGTCAATTTTTAATGGGTGCAAAAAATGTTCAGCGACTCGAAGCACACCTCTAAGTTGGTGAAAATTTTTTTTTTTGACGATTAATGGAGTGGAGCAAATGGAGTGGCCGAACCAGAGTTCTGATCTTAATCCCATTTCTGTGGGAAAATTAGATTGACGAATTCGCACGTGATTTTTTTTTCAAAAACGACCGAATGGCGGCGCTTCAATCAGAATGGCAGAAGATTCAGATTGAGGTATTAATCAACTTGGTCGAATCAATGCCTCGTCGATGTAATGCTGTGATCAAAGTGGAGGGCTACGCGACCACATATTCAATAATTGTTATTTTTAGTTGTTATGTTTTGAAATACAAGTTGATTTTTATGCTTAGTTCCAAACTTTTGCACATACTAAAAATTGACATTTTACAATAATTGTAAAATTTTTTTTTTGTTTTCACTTTTGTTTTTGCCAATTTTCGCGCACAATTCGCAAAATTTATTGTTTTTTAAATTAAAATGTAATTGATTTTTAAAAGATTTGAACTTTTTTTCCTTTTTTTGCAGAGCCTCATTGCATTTTGAGGAAATATAAAATTATTCGCCAAAAATAATTTTTTAAAGTTTTTACTTTTGGCGTTTTTCAATGGGCTTTGAGTCGTCTTGAGCTCAAACAATTGCCAGTCTTCACTATATTAAGCGAACATTAAAAAACAACGCTTTTCTTTGTTTTAATTGTTGTTATTGCTGCTCATGTTCTTTTTGTTTTAATTGTTGTTATTTGTTGTTTTTGTTGCTTATGTTCTTTTTGTTTTAATTGTTGTTATTTGTTGTTATTGCTTCTCATGTTTTTGTTGTTGAAATAAACTGTTGTTATTTGTTGTCCTGGTTGTTTTAATTGTTGTTATTTGTTGTTATTGCTTCTCATGTTTTTGTTGTTGAAATAAACTGTTGTTATTTGTTGTCCTGGTTGTTTAAATTGTTGTTATTTGTTGTTTTTGTTGCTTATGTTCTTTTTGTTTTAATTGTTGTTATTTGTTGTTCTTGTTGCTTATTTTTTTGCTATTTGTTGTTATTGCTGCTCATGTTCTTTTTGTTTTAATTGTTGTTATTTGTTGTTATTGCTGCTCATGTTCTTTTTGTTTTAATTGTTGTTATTTGTTGTTATTGCTTCTCATGTTTTTGTTGTTGAAATAAACTGTTGTTATTTGTTGTCCTAGTTGTTTAAATTGTTGTTATTTGTTGTTGAAATAAACTGTTGTTATGTGTTGTCCTAGTTGTTTAAATTGTTGTTATTAGTTGTTTTTGTTGCTTATGTTCTTTTTGTTTTAATTGTTGTTATTTGTTGTTACTGTCGCTTATGACCTTGTTTGTTTTTAAATTGTTGTTGCTGATTCTGTTCATGTTATTTATGTTGTTTTTTAACTGCTCGTTTTTTTTATTGTTGTTCAAGTTCTCGTGGACTAAGTTGTTGTTTTTTATGCTGATTGATTTTTAATTGTTTCTATTGTAGTTTGTTGCTGCTCTAGTTGTTTTAAAGGGTTCGTTTACATTTTATTAATGTAGCTGTCCTTTCTGTTGTTCCCATTTCTTATGCCATGCACTTTTCATTATTATAAAAATTTTTTTAGCCTTTTTATTTCCCCAACGTTTAGCCAAAGTTCGCATGAGCAAAGTTTTGAGTAGAGATTTGTTCTTTTGCTATTGTTACGTTACATTTTTTTACTTCAATTTTGTTTATTTTTTTTGTTAAATGTTGTTACGTTATCGACCAGTTTTGTTTTAAACAGGGATTTTTTTTATTTATTTGTTATAATAAAGAGAAAAGTTTGTCTGTTTCTCAGCCAATTTTTTTTGTGTTTGTTCTAATAGGTTGGGGGGAATAATCAATTAATTAAGGTGGAAAAAAGATCATTTGCTTTTTTTGTTAGAAATCAATGCTTTTAACGAGGTTATAGTTGTTTGACAAAGTGTTTATTGCTTATTTTTTACCTTATTTTTTATTGTTTTCATTGAAATAATAATTCAGAATTATGTAGATGTGCTTGCTTATACGGCCTGAGTCGATTTAATTATTTACTTATTTATTTACGTAAAAACGCGTTTCACAATCAGAAAGAAATAATAATAAAAAAAATTACCCGTCAATTCAGTAAAAAAAAAATAACATCAAAAATACGTCTACAATTTTATGCGGCGGCTTTCGCTAGCAAATCACTCGCGAGTCAAAACTTTGGGGTTCGAATAAAATATTTGTTCAGTTTGGTTTTGTCAAAATGAATAGATCTCTAAGTGAGAGATGACCAAAATTATGAATCAGGATTCCTAATTTTTATTGAGTTATTTTGTCCGTGCCTTTTTCTCCAGCGCCCCTTTTTCAGGCGCCTTTTTGTCCGAACAACCTAAGATTTTAGTTCAAAATTGCAGATTGGTCAGAAGTTTTGTTTTACTATTTTGATCGCTTTTTTTCCTGTCTTGGTTTAAAAGTTGGGGCTTAAACTGATTATTTAGGACAGCATTTTGGTCCAATAATTTGTAACAGACTTTTTGGTCTTTGAAGAGCTGGTCTAATTGGTATAGCGACGAATTCCAGCAAATGCCAACTTGCGGTTGTTAATTAGCGACAAGTTGAGACCACTGCCGTGACTTAATAGTGTTGCTACGTTTACAAGTTGAAATTTCAAAGAGTTGATTGTAGCGACATTGTCACGAGTTGGCTAAAGGTCAACCTGCGCCGATCGACTCGCGCCGGCCAACTCACTTACGCCCATACTAACTCACACTCCGTTAAATTTTGCTTATATCTTAGTTGTTATCTTAGTTCTGTTGCCCAATATATTTTCTGTTGCCCAAGGACCACAAAACAAACTTGGTTTTTATTGGCTAACAAAAGGGCTAAAAGAAGCGCTAACCCTAAATGCGATTTTTTAATAACAAATTTAAAAAAATAATTAAATTTTTTTGACTTACACTTTTTTGTTGTTGTTCATCATTTCAACGGTTAGACAACAATTTTTGATGTTTTCTATTCATTTCAACGATTTTTATTGCTACTTTTGGCTATTAAGCACAAGTGTTTACTACTTAAAATTTCTTCGTTTAGTCTCACAAAATCGGTGTGTGTAATTTTAGCCTTATTAAACGTTTTTTTAGTAAATTTTTTTTCTGTTTATATTGAAAATTAAACGTTTACAAAAATTATTTTATTTGAAAATTTAATTAATAATTAAATACGGCTGAGAATTTCGAATTGGCAATAGCCATGGAAACTATCTTTATTTTCTTTGCTTTTATCTTTTTTCAATGTAATTTTTTTGCTTTAATTTTTTTGACAGAAAATGTGATTTTTGAAGTATTTTTTTTCTTTTTTTTCGCCTTCTTTCTGTTTTGCTTTCTTTCTTTCTTTCTTCATGCTTATTCCTTCCCATTTATGCCTTACCTCATAATGTACTTTAATTTTAAAATAATTTATTGTGGCTTGTGCCTCATATTTATCAATGCAATCACTTTATCTCAGATGCTGTTTTGTTCTCTTTGTTTTTTTACTTTTTGTTTGCTCTTCTAATTTAGGTTATGCTTTCTGAATTTCCGTTTTTTTAAATAATGAAATAAAAAATTACACGTTGAAAATGAAACTTATTATTTAAACATTAAAAATGTAAGCAAATCACCCTATTGTGGCAATACTTCACAGTTGCTTTCAGTTTGATTTCTTTCTGTATTTGTTTTTGCATTCTTGGGCATTATGCCAAAGTTATATCAAACTTTTTTTTGCGTTTTGGGTCAAAAATTTAGACTCAAAATGGGTGCAAAACGGAATGTTTAAGGCGCAAATTTTGATCGCAAAAATTTGAAAATAAGTTGAATCTAATCGCAAAATTATTAGCGATACAGAGTAAATAAGTCAGTTTTGCTTCAAAGTTATAAAAACAAATATCTTTTACTCAAAAATTTAAGACTTGACGACAGTAACAACCACTTTATTTTCTGTAGCATCTTCGATGTTTAAAAGATTTTTAAAATTGAACAGTTTAATTGACTTGTTGACTGCAACGATTTGGTAGTTTGGTTTACGGAGGCTGATATTATCATAATTAAATACAGTTGCAGTTTTTTTCTAAATTTCTAATTTACTGTTAACTACAGTCATCGATGTTGAATTTTCAAATTTGCGGGCTCTGGCATTATGTAATAATTTTAAATTTTGAGTTTTGAAGAATTCTTAGCAAGCAGTGTTGTCAATTGCTACTGATTTAAAAAATTCGTTCATACCTGCAAAAAATAAGTAATAGCAATTCAAACCGTTTAATACCAATCGCAGTTTTTGGTATGAGAAGGCATTTGGTTGCATTTGACAACACTGTTGGCAAGTATTCGAACAGAAGGTTTATATTGCAATTATGCCTACTAAATTGCCAGAAAAAAAAACGACTTCCGTCTTTCATCCTTTCAATTTTTTCTTGGCGCCCAATTTTTTTGATTAAAACTAAAATGAAAAAAATTTTGAAAAATTACTTTTTTGTTCAAAAAATTCTAATTTAAAAAGTTGAAATAAGCAAGTCTCTAACTGCCATTTAATTTCTGTGTGTGTGTTTAAGTATTAAATATTTAATAACAACTACTGGAAGAAAGAGCAAAAATAATTTTCTTTTCAACTTGCACAAATTCGAATTTTTAAATAAAAAATAATTTGTTTTTGGCATTTTGCACGTAATTCCGTTTGTGATTTTCCGAACATTTTATTTGACAAATAATAATAGACTGTGACAGTTAATTTACAATAATGTTGACGTTCTGTGTTACCACTCCTAGCTGAAGCCGTGCTAATGTTTTCAAGCTTGTTTCCAAGGTTTAGCTTGAGTTTATGCTATGTTTCTAAGCTTAAGCTTTTGCTTTATTTTGCGCTTTTCCCTAACCTTATTCCTGAGCTTATTCTTGTGATTAGACTTATGTTTTTTTTACTTATCTTTGTTCTTACGCTCAATCTTAAAGTCATGCTTAACGTTTGGCGTATACTTAAAATTGGTGAAAAAAAATTGTTTTTGCTGAAATTTTGAATTTTGACATTTTTGATTGAAAAATTTTGATTTTTGGTTTGTTTTGATTCTTTTTTTTGTTGTTACTAATATTTCAAACGATTTTTTTTCTCTTTTGGCTTTTACGCAATGACGTGTGTAACCAAAACAATATGATGTACTGAGATTCCCTTGCCTTAGGGTTGCTTGTAAATATTTGAGGCCTTTCTCTTTTTTTGCTTTGGCTAACTAGCAGACTTGTCAGTCTTGAGTTCAATGTGTTGCACAGCTTTAAGTCTTTTTTGTTTTCTGCTACAGTCAAAGGTTTAGAATACACTTAAAGATCTCTTCATTGTTTGTGCCAGCTATATATAAGGCTGGTCTTCAGCTTAAGTCGTGCCATAATTTTGTATTTTCGGTAGTCCACTTACCCTTACTCACTGCCAGCTATACAATCAAAAAAAATATTTAGTGGTCTAATGCCTATGCTAACATAAGCCTCATCTTCTGTTTTGCTAAACCAGTAGTCACCCTCTGCTGATCAATGATCAGAATGTATGAAATTGAAAAATTTTATTGAGTCATTTTGTGTTTTCGATTGAAATTTTTTTTTTCAAATGATTAAAAAATTAAACATTTTTTTGTTATATTTTTAAAAACGTTTTGTTTGTTTTAATTTTTTTTGCATTTTTTTCTCTTTTTGAACTGCCATTTTTGAGAATGAAATTTCCTTTGCTGCCGCCTATTTTATTTTTGAGTTTTGTTTTGAAACGAATGAGCATTTATTATTAAAAGCTGACTTTTGGCAAAACTTAAGCGATCGCTTAAAGTTTAGTTTGTGAGCTTAAGATTAAAGATTTAGACCACGTTTGTGTCAGCGTGAGCCAACTTATGTCAGTGCTTAAACTTTAAGCAAATGCGAATGCCTAAGAATAAGCCTAACCCTAAGGCTAACCATTAGCTAAAGTATAAGTCTAATCCAAGCCCAAGCATAATTTAAGCTTAGGCTTAAACCAATTTCCTGATTTTAAGGTTACGCAGCAAATTGATAAATCTCTTTGTCAAATATTTTTATTTTTTTTACGAAAGTCTTTACAAGTCTAAAAATAAAATGCGAAAAGAAATTATAAAAAATATTTTTGTTTACATTCGTTTTTTTCTCAAAGAATAATTAAGACAAGTTATTAATAGTGATTATATAATAGTGATTAAGGAAAAAATTACGGCTCTGCTCTGGTTGCGTTTTAACTTTATAAATTTTTTATTTCTTTTCCTCTTTTAAACGCAAAATTTTTTTATTGCATTTACTTTTGATTAATAGTTTTAGGTATATGTCTATCTTAAATACTTAGGCAAAAACTATTGTTAAAGTTTTTGCTTACGCTTAAGTTTACGGCAAAACTCAGTGTTAAGTAAAGGCTTAAAACGACATTTAGGGCTTAGATTTAAGCTTAGGCTTAAACATAAGTTTAGGCTTAAACATAAGTTTAGGCTTAAACATAAGTTTAGGCTTAAACTTAGGCTTTGGCTTAGACTTAGGTTTAAACATAGGTTTAGGCTTAGGTTTAAGCTTAGTCTTAGGCTTAAACTTAGGCTTTAGCTTAGGTTTAAGCTTAGGTTTAAACATAGGCTTAGGCTTAAGCATAGTCTTAGGCTTATTCTTTAGTTAAAGCTTAGGTTTAAGTTTATGGTTAGATCTAGTATTAGGCTTAGGTTTAAAGTCTTAGCTATGGTTTAGGCATAGGTTTTGACTTAAACTCAGTTTGAACCATAGACTTATGCTTAAGTTTTAACTTAGGCTTTAGCATTAAATTCGGTTTATGTTTAGGATTACGCTGAAACTTATGTTTAAACCTTGGGGTTAAGCAAAAGTTTTTAGCCTATGCTTATATTAAAAGCTTGCTCTTTTAGGCTTAGGCTTATATTATTTTTTAGGTATATTATTAAGCTTAAACTTTTAAATTTTTTGACTTAAATTAAGCATTTTATGCTTTGACTGGTATTTTGGCAAATTTCTGTGCCTAACTGTTGTGGATGATGTAAATATAAACTGTCTTTTATGAATCAATATATTTGTAGGAACTGCAGTTGCCGTTATACCCCATCACAATGATCCAAAAGGTTGAACCCTATATTTTGGGGGGAAAACTGAAAAATAATTTTTTATGCCAATTAAGCCTAGATTACTCAGTCATTGTATTTTTGCTTTTAGTTTTTTTTTGTGCGTTTTCCAGCAACTAAAATTGAAATTATTTATTTGTTTTATTTTATTTTTACTCTCTCTCACTATTTCTCTCTTCCTCTCTCTCTCTCTCTCTCTCTCTCTCTCTCTCTCTCTCTCTCTCTCTCTCTCTTTCATTTTTGACGGTGGCGGGAAAAGCGGAATATAAATAATTTTTTATATATACTTATATAAATACTTTATATAAAAATTGTTTATTGCTGTGTTTTTTTTAATTGTTTGCTAAGCTATTCATAATGTTTTATTACTTTCATCCTAATTTTAGCGTTTTTATTAATTCTAGGCTTAGGCTGAGCCTCCTCAGTTTCTGGTAACGTCCAATGGTTAAGAAAATGGGGCAAAAAAAAATTTGTATGACGTCTTTTATGCGCGAGTTACTTTCCTTCGTTTTTGTCCTCATGTTTTTGTTGGCGCGTCTTTTTGTCTCAGAGCCCCATTCCACTATGATTGTCCGTTCGACATTAGTGGCCGTTAAAAAGTTTTTTCTCTCGATACAAGTAATGCAAAAAACATTTTCTTTTTAAACAACTTTAATTTTTATTTGCGACTCTAAGTTTTCATTTGCAATACAAAATTTGGGTTTTTCTTTTTTGTTTTATATAACCACATTTCCCAATTAACAAAATTAGTTATATCAAAACTTTGTCAACAAGCGCGTTGAAGACCAACATTTGTGAACATTTTTTTGGGGAGGCAGACATCAATTTAATCATTTTTTTTGCCTGCCAAAAAGTTAAATGATGTCTGTTAGTTGTGGGTTTGTGTTTGGCATAGGTGGTTTTGCACACTAAACCAATATTATTTCCCCAAAATTTGTGGTCAAAAAAAAACCGTTGAAAATAATTGTTAAAAATAAAGACAATATTGTAACAACAAATTCGGAAATACATATTTTGGAGTTTTGTATGTATAATTTTTTGTTTGCGTTTAGAAATCGGGGGAGAAATCGGGTTGTATAATGAGTTTTGACTATTGTGGTGCTTCAATTCAATCTACTCGAACTTATCCTAAAGAGTTAATTTTCGTTTATTAATGTAAAACATGTCTGCCTTGCTTGTTTTTGTTGAGATGAAAACCCGTTTGAATACCCGGTCAAAAGTCCGTCCAACAGTTCTCTTTAAAAAATGGCTTTGTTCAGAGCAATTTTGGCCAAAAGTCCGGGTAAAAAACAATCCTTTTTTTCTTATAAAAACCAAACCTTTAAAAAGTTTGCCGGTCAAAGTTCCGCCTGGTAAAACGTTCGACAGACAAAATATGCTTTTACGAGTCTCGACCAATATTCTCCCCTATAAAATGTCCTTTACTTTGCAAATCAAAGAAAGACTAAAAGTTTGTCTGGAAAAATCTTTGGTCAGCAAAATGGATAACGGACAAAATGTCTTCTTCTGTTGAATCGACTCCTCCGGCCAAAAGTCTGCCCGACAGTTCTAATGCATTAAATTGCTAAAAAAAATACTACTAAAATTTTCTCTTTTTTGGCTCTAACTTCATTGTCGGCTAAACTTTTTCCCTCCAAC
>JAWNMF010000243.1:0-50000 GCA_035044305.1 Drosophila nigritarsus | reverse complement strand
CTTAAAGTGAATACGAACTTGGTTAAAGACCAATTTGAAACGCACAGCTTTGAAATGTTCAACCAGTTTGAAAATCATGCTATGTCATTTGCATAATGTCCCTTTTGTTTAGTCAATTGTAAACAGTAAGAAAAATATCTGCTGAGAGATATAGTAAGTAAATGTGATTTTTTTATTAAGACTTCTTTCTGTGTAGGTGGCTAAGGGAACAGTCTAGCTTCCGCTTAAAATCTGATATGCAAACGATTCGCTTGGTCAGGCAATTGTTGATAATTTCATAAATTCAAATTTAAGAATATATTATTTCTTTGAAAGCAACACAAATATTAATATGCTATGTAATAGACCAATGCAAACAAATTAAGTTCTAATTCAATTTCAAATATTTTACTTTTCACTTACAATTGAAAGTTCATATTAAACAAAAATTAATAATAAAATGTATTTATGTATCATTTGTGGCAACATAAGCATAACATTCAACAAACATATACATATTTTATTTTCGCATTAAATTTATAGAACGCTTAATGTAATATGACGCCCCTCGAAGAGCAAAGCAGAGATATAGAGAACGGTAGGGAATTACAACACTACTATCACAGGAGGAGCTGTTAGTAAAGCTGTTGCCGGAGTAGCAATGCGGCAGGGCGCTTCCTTGATTTGATTTATGTGTCCACTGATTCTGAATTCACATAAAATGCCTTACCAGTAGTCCTTACGTACATATTCTGGGGCCCAGAGTGGGGGGATAGAAGGGGGTTGTGTCAGAGCTCGACTCCAGCAGAGTGGCAACAGTAGCGGCCTGAAAATTGTTAGCAACATCAACGCCAACGTTGTTTGTCCATACGCCATCCACTCCCACCAAGGTGAGCTGTTGGCGGTTTGCGGCAACAGAAGCAGAAGCAATCCAAGCAAACCACCTAACCCAGCCAATGGCAATGACCGCACGAAAGCTGTTATCTTTATGGCGGGCTGTTTAGTATTTATAATTTTTATTTTTGTTACCAAAATTCAAGCCAAATTTAACACTTAACAATTGCAACTGCCAGCCATAATGTGTATGAGTACTTTGATATGCTTTTTGATGGGCTGTTGTAAGCCAACTTTTTGTTTGTTGAGTGACAGTTGTTGACTCCTTGGCGTATGCGTGATGTGGCTGAAAACAGTTTATCAGTTTTGTCAGCTGGTCGAGCACTTAATAAATGCATTGTTGCAACTGGCAACTAATCTGCTCGCTGCAAGCCCCACACACAACACATTCGTTGCTGGGTTCAATGGCCCGCGGCGAAAGATTGCGTGCAATAAATGAAAATGCCAAAACAAAAGTTGTGCGCGCCGGCACAGTGGCAACGACAATGTCCGCTGGGTTCAGATACAGTTTTTGTTTTTTTGTTTGTTTTTTTTTTGTTTTTGTTCCTCTTTTTTGCTGTGCAATCTCCGCTTCTTTTGCTGCATGCCAGGGCAGCTTTCGTCTGCAGCGGAAGCTTGGGGTGTTGATAAAGCGGAAGCTGTGATAGTTGTACCGCAGCTCCTGTGCTGTTGCTCCTAAAGCTGTTGTTATGGTTGCTGTTTCTGTTGCTGTTGCTGTTGCAGTTGTTGATGTTGTTGCTGTTTCTGTTTTTCCTGTTGCCCACTATGCTCCACTCAAAACTCGGGGCACTTGCGTTTTGTTGTCGCCCCGTGCGAAATTCTCTCGGCTGGTTTATTTGTGCCACACGTTGCCATTCTGCATCATTTTCCCGCAATTTTCGCAGTGTTTTTCTGCGGTGCACCAACCTGCCCCCGTTTGCGCCCTTGCTCCACCCAATGCCCAACTGACCAACAATTTTTGTTGTGTCGTCTTTTTTGTTTTTGAGTTCGCTGCGTAACTTTTTCAGTTCTTTTGGTTTGTGTGTGGGAATTTTTGTTTTCTTCAATTTTATTTGTTTTTGTTTTTTTTTTCATGTTCTGCATTCTCAACGCCATAACTGTGCAGACGAATTTTATTTAAATTTTCTTTGCTGGCCGTTCTCAATGTTGTTATTTTTGTTGTATTGCTGCGTTGCTCGTTACACTCGAAAGACATGCACAAAGGACAAATTGGAAAAGTTTTATACAGTTTTACACACTCATGCTTACGCACGCAAACACACACAAATATATGCACACAGGCACAACCTCTCGCCTTACAGCACACACGTGTATGAGAAAGTTTTGAGCTGCTGCAAGAAATTCTCGGGGAAAGTTAGTCTGATGACATTGATAATATTATTAACCAAAATATATATCTCTGCAAAATCATTTAACAGTCCCCTGCCCGCCTGCTTCCTTGTGACCAACATTTTAAATAGCTTGCAACAGCCATAACAACATCATCCAGCCAGTTACAAGTTCTAGTGTTAAATTATATTTGATCACCTGTCGGAATTAATGTCACCATCACCATCATCGTCATACTTTATGCTTTACTTATTTCTATTGTTGATCGTTGATCTTTCAGCTTATTTTCGTCGATCAACTTTTGAATTATCTGCAGTACCACCAAGTATTGTCCACGACTTGGCCACCATTTTTATTTAAGCGGCGTATTTTTCGCTTATTTTTTGTATTTTTCCTGCCCGCAATGAAGTAGAGCTGCATTCATTTGGGGGGAGGGAGGACTAACTGAAATTTCGTGTTTCATTATTTTAAATGCTCGCCGAAGTTATTCATAATAATGAAGGCGGTTGCCAGTGAATATTAAAAGGCATTTACCACTCGTCAGTCAAAGACGCACAACGTCTGGCTGAAGAGTTTTAATTACGAGATATAATGAAATCCGCTTGATTTATACGCATGAAGTGACGGTACGATGTCTGTGGTTGGGTGGTTGGGCGGTTGGTTGTGATGGACCCACCTGTCAAATGCATTGCCAGCATGCGCGTGTGGCGGATGTGGGCGCATTCAAGCGCCAGGCTGAAGAAGAACTATTCGCTGACAGCAGCTGCCGCCAATTGCCAGTACAATGCGACACGAAATGCGAGTCTGTCATACATGGCGTATGAGTTATGCAAACAGCGCTACAACCGCAAAACCGAAGCACCGCACCGCCCACGCTGCCCGCATGTATGTAAAACGATTAGGTCGCCCGCCCATTGTGCAAAATATAGAGGGTGACAGATACATAGATAATGTGTGAGTGAGCGAGAAAGCGAGAGAGAGAGAGAAAGAGAGAGACAGAGGACTGAACATCAACAAACACTTGTCAGCACAGAAAGCAACAAAACATATTGAAATTGCATTTGACATGTAATCGAGTGCTGGCAATTCTCCTGCTTACAGAAAGTGCGCAAAATGGTAAACCTAGTTTAAGAGTATTACTTTTACAGCTGTACTAAACACAAATTTGTACACATACACTCTGAAAAAAGCTGATCTAATATTTTTTCATGTTTATAGAAATATTTTCCAAATATACGAAAATAAAATAAAGTAATTATAATATTTGTTTTTCTATGTTTTAGCATTTTATTAATTATTTCTTAATAATGGAAAATATATCTAAAAATTACCAACGATAATCGACTTTATTTTTAGAAACTGAAATTAAAAAAATACTAATGCTTAGGTGAAAGGCTAATAGAAGTATTGTATGTACACATACAGACAGATGTTTTTCTAGGAATGAAGAAAATTAAAGTCCTGGCTTTTAGGAGACAATTTTCCAATCTAGAAATCTAAGCGTAAGTTACGCTTGACACCAGGAAAAGTAATATCAAACTACAGGGCGATGGTTCTTGCCAACAATCAAATTAACATTTTTGTTTTCCACTTACACAAATTTGGAAGTGTCTACATTAAAAATCACTATACACAGCGAAATCATCATCTGCAGCTGCGTTACAGGGTAACAAACGGCAGTCGTGACATTTCTTGCCACTGTCACAACACTTATGCATCTTGAAAAGCGTGTGGCAAATGCGTTAAATGTCGCTTATCGTGATATATTCAGACACACGCAGTCATCCACACACGCATACACACTAACGCGCACACACACACATCGATAGAGAGCTTAACACACGTGTTGAGGCAGTAACATAGTGGCAATGTGGCACTTAGCAAACATGCAACGCCTGCAGCATATTTCCAATTCAAATTGCGAATATTGCAACAAATTTTGCTATTTCGCGCCCACAGATCCCGTTAGCTCTTGCCACGCCCCCATTCCACACACGCTCACAGAGTGTAGTAGATGTGAAGAGAAAAGTTAAAAGAATGAAAATCAACTGCAAAATATACGCTCAATTTCTTTTTAGTTTTCCTTTTGGTTATGAGCGACGTTCGGAATTTTTTGATCAATGGTTGGATTGCCTGCTGAGCGTGTTGAGCATAGAGAAAAGGAGCAAGGGACCGGATGAAAGAGAGATAGAAATGAAAGATATTGTTAGGGATGGTCGTTGGTTAGCTGCAGTGCATGTGTGTGTACGAGCGTGTGTGGGGCTTTTGAGGCAAGTTTGGCTGTGGGCGCTGCTTTGCAGCGGCAATCATCACAATCGCACGGAATCAATTTTTATGAAATGTTGCATGCGGTGCTTTGCATTTGCCATGTTGCAGCTGTTGCAGTATCCATAATCCAAGCAACCCCACTCACCCCTCACCCACTCCCGCTTCCTCTCCCGCTCCCACTCAACCGCAGCGCACTTTGAAGTGCTGTGTTGGGGAGTCGTGCACATGCTCATGTTTACAGCAAGTGACTTCAAATTGATGTTTATAAAGTTGTCGTTGCCAGTCACCGAGTCAAAGTTGTCAACAAGCCACAAGCCACGATTGGAGTCGGTTGAGTCGTTGACTAGTTTGGCGTCGAGTTTGAGGCCAAATGCTGTTTACTTGATTTTACCTTGGCTTTTTATTACAATTTGTGTGTGCTTGCTGAAGGCAGTCAGTAACAACAAAAATTGTAACAACTTCTGTTAGTTTGTTGCCAGTTTTTGTGGGCCTTTGACTGCTCCCAGGTGAAATTATTTAGTTCTCTAACCATAGTTGATGCTCTTTGACAAACTTAAATTGAATAGACTCTGGCCTCGTTAGCACCTCAAGGTATCCAATCCCAGTTATTATAAGAGGCTAAATTGAATGCTACTAAAAGTATTCATAAGTGGCATTCACTAGTTTGCGCAAAGTGCGCAACTCACATCAAAATTTAATGAATGTAACATCTGAGTAAGCCTGCATTTTTCCATTGATCACAGCTTACAATTGCAGAAGACCAACAAAAAAACCATTAATACTGTTTTGCAAAACAAATACAAGTAAAATGCAAAATAAATACAAGTAAAAAAATATAATAAATATTAAAATAAACAAATTATGAAACTTTAAAATTATTATACTCGAGGTCAAGGTTATTTAGAAATAATAATAATTTATTAATGCTGTCAACAACATGAGCCATCTTTTGGTCGATTATGAAATTAAAGAAAACAAGAAGCGCTAGCATATTAAAATATTCTGACTATGTTCAAGCAAAGGTCAGTTTTAAACTGTCAAGCATTGAAAGACTCATTTGCGAAATCAAGAATAAATTGCCTCGAGCAAGTATAAAGTAGCATATTTAATGCTGTGACCTATTTACGTTGGAGGTAAGTGCATGGCTGCCACATCTCAATTGCCACAAATGGCTCATCATCAAAACTGTCAGAATAAACTGAGCGTTTTTAGTTTGTTGGCTAATTTGGTTTTGACACAAGCTGGCAACAGCGATAGTGGCTGTCATTCACAGCACACAGTTTGTGGCTGCTGCATTTTCTCTTGCCATTTCTATCAACTACGAACAGGTGGTAAAGCCAACTGTATAGCGAGCAGCATGCGACGCGCAGCATGCAGCGTGTAACGTGCAAATTGTAACATACAGTTGGCAGCGTTTAAGGCGTCAACTAAATTATTCAGAGGAGGCAAAACACTTGATGTCCTAATGGTGTTTACATGCCCGCTTATAATGCCGTGAATGGCAGCGATAATGCATTTAGGAGTCGACCCGACCGATGCGACGGCTGCATCAGAACGTGCAAAACGCCAAGCAAGTTGAAACAAATGCAATCGCCCTCATGGTGCACTTTGAATCCCACCTCTGTCTGGGGCCAATTCCATATGCAACTTCTGCTGCTGCTGCTGCAGCTGCTGCTACTGGATGTGTCTATGTGTGTTTGTATTTGTATTGTGTGTGTGTGTATGTGTGTGTGAGTGTGTGTGTATTCGTTTGTGCAACGAGTGCTATTAAATACTCAAACTTTGAGAAACAGAAAAAAACTGCTGTGGTGGCTATGCTTAGCTACTAGAGCGAGGACGAGACGGAGAGCCAGAAAAAAATGTTAGCTAAGCAAGTAGCTAAAAGCTGCGATTTAAATAAAACGAATGCATTCGCTGACGTTGTCAGTTACTCGCAAATCCCCTTAGCCAGTGAGTCGGCAATTGCTGTGCCTATAAGCAAAGTTTATAGAGATACATATATACAACCGGCGAGTTTAACGTTGATTTCTAATATTTCACTTGTAAAGGTTATCGTAATGTTGTCCTGAAGTTTGCAATGAATTGAGAAAACTTAAATTGTGGTCAATACTTCATATATAATATGTATATCGACTCATTGCTGATTCAATTTATTTATTTAAATTTATCTTATCTGATTCGCTGATCATCGTTTATTATCATTGACAACAAAAGATTATATGATTACTTACCCTTGAACACCGGTGTTAATCTGCTGATTATTATATTTCTATTCTTTTTAAACAAATATTATTTATGGGTTTCTTGTATCATGTCGTGCTGTATGTAATGTATTTTAGAACGATGTCAGCATATTTACTCCGGTCTACAAGTGACGTGGTGATACTGACCACAACCATATTAATATTTTGAGGGTCCGAGACGTCTCCTTCACTGCGCTGCACATCTCACTAAACTAAATCAAATTATTCTCTACAAGCGTGTACAAATATACGAAATACAATTATTTTATTTCCCTTCATTTATTTCCAATCCATTATTGATTGTGCACTTCCAGTTTTTTCTTGGTTTGGTGAAGTTCCAACTTTTCATTCTAGATATTCTGGGTAGATCTCAGCCCCTCGTGTCAGAGCAGTGAGTGCCCATTTTAAACTCGTGAGGAGAGAATAAACATTGACACGAAATTAGCCCCAATCAAAGACACCAACTCCGTTCTCACACATTAATCCTCGAAGCTGGGCAAATTAATGACTGAGTGGTGGGTGGTAAATAGGCTACTGTCAGAAAGAGAGAGAGAGAGAGAGAGAGAGAGAGAGACAGAGAGATAAAGAGAAAGGGACAACAAGAGCAGAGTATTTCAACTTCAAATATTTTGTTGAGAGTCAGCAATGAATTGCACTCAATTACAGAGGCGTCAATCTTTGGTTCGTACATTTAGTTACCCCTTTGAATTTAGTGCTTGCATCGTGCTTAATTGATTGTTTGATAAATTGATTAGTGAATGAATTGTTAATTCAAGACAAGCTAACAAACGATGCTTGGCACTCAGATAAAAAATGGCTGTCACATCAACTTAAAAGTAAACGTTAACGTAAATGCAAACGAAAATGTAAGCAGTACCGAGAACCAATTGAGGGAAGCGTCCACTTTGCTGCTTCAGTGGCTGCTGAGCGAGATTGTGGGTCGTGGTCTGCTGGTCGGATGGGTCTGATGCTGGGCCAATTAGTCGACTGTCACCGTCACCTGTCAGCAGCGACGGCAACGGCAACGGCAACAGCAACGGCGAATGCTAACAATGACAACAGCAGCAGCAGGTAACATGTTTAAGTAGAGCGTGGCATTAAGTTGTGACCCATCTCTTAAAGTTGCCGCTCACCGCTGAATATAAATGGCTTTTTGCAGGTGGAGCTTTCACAGTTGCAGTTGTCGGCTATAGGACAATCGGTTGAAAGCCACCTGCCACCTGCCACATCTGCACTCTTTCCCTTAACCCGTCAGTGCAATTAAAAAAAAACGCCTGTTCCATCGAAAGCAGTGGCACGGACACCGTCAACACACAGATAACCAGCAACAACAAATACACAGACACAGACACCGTCACATGCCTGCACACCACAACCCACACCCACACACACACACACACACACACTCATATAACATAAATGGTTACCTGCTGCCGTTGTCACCGTTACAATAATTTCGACAGCCATCTTGTCGCCTGACCGACACCACCGCCGAGCCGAGAGGTCAACGACACAAACAATGCCAACAACGAGTAAGCCAAAAAGTAACGAGAGCGCGCTCTACGTTCTACTCTCTTTCTCCCTCCCTGCCCCCCTCTCTCTCTCTCTCTCTCTCTCTCTCTCTCTCTCTGTCTCTCTCTCTCTCGACCACTGAATGGCCTGAATGAAGGACCCCAAGCCATTTTCCACTTGCACACCTTAAAAGTTTGCAGAGCCTATCATAATTTGGGATGAAAAACAAATAATAGCATACATATATAAATGTGTACATATTAGAATTTATACACTCAGAAAAAAAAATCGAACTGAACATGTATTTTTTTGTTTTTATAAGTAATTACTAAAACAAGTTTCTTAAAATTGGCAAAGCTACTTATCTTACTACTTAACTTTTCAAAAATATATTTCTTTATAAGAGAATATATTTCTGAGAAGAAAAAAATATAAAACCTTTCTGAAATTCAAAAATAGTAATGTTTTAACCAATTTAACCATAACAAACCCACGTTTGGTATTTAATCAAGTGGGGATGCTTTTAAAATTTACTGTTGTGAGCAGCATGATGAAGGATACCGGTCTGTAAGGTTTTGTTATCCCCGACTGTGTTCTCTGTTTTTTGTACTTTATTGTGTTTTTGAAAACCTATAATATTTATATAAATAAAATAGGACTTACTAGAAATAAAGTTAAAAGCCTAATTAGACCCAACCGAGCAAACATGAGTTAAGAATTAATCCCATAAAACCTTTAGTTTACTTATATGAACATCTCAGCAAGGGTATTGTAATCTTCGGTTGCCTACAGATAATTGTGATTTCCACTTTTCTTTTGGGGGTTGTAAATATACATATATTATGGCTCATAAGAACACTGTTTTAATAATTTGATTTTCCGAACGGAGCTTTAAGTGAAATGGAGTGCTATGGTCGCAGTAAATATGGGTTTCTTTAGGCAAGAATATAGAAATATAGATATGATTATATGCTTTTGTATGGACTGCAGAAACGATTCAGCAAAAACCTATTTTGCAAACAGTTTGTTTGCAAACTGATGTGCAGCCCCATCTTAGCAATGCTCTTATTTTTGGATTACTGTCTGACCTCTGCTTAAATATGCGATTCATAAATTCTAAGCGTACCACTTGGCATAGAGCAAATTGAGTTCCGACCACCGTGAAATTGATAAATTCAAAGTTTTGCTCATTGCATATAAATGCGGAATATTCAGTTTCATATTCATGAGATTCATGAATATTGTACATTTTGTCTTGACTAAGAGATTTGTGGAAATTTATGTATTTGTGTGTGGATAAGCAAACTTACACACATATGTGTATGTATGTATGTATTTATGTATATGTACACAAATGTTTTGATTTCACATAATACAAGACATTGCATTCTAATCCATTTGTATTAGACTCCAAAACACAACCACTAATTAGGATATAAATACAGCAGAATGATAGCAGAACATGCACTCTCCGTACGAGGGTTGCACATCTGATATACATATACATACATGTACATACATACAGATATTGCACATAGGTGCACAAATAGTTAATATTAAGTATTCCCGACCTGCAGGTACCCTAATATACATTCGTATGAGATTATGATGAGCTTATGCGGACTGGCAGAAGGACATAATACTGACTTCTTGCTAATGAAGAATATTAATATAAAAATTGCCATTTCTCTGCACACCTTTTTAACAATTTGATGACTCTAGGGTATGAAAATATAGAGGCCACAATTACTTGCGAACAATTGTATTTTTTTCATTCCTGTTTTTTTTTTGCCATTTGGTGCACAGCTCTTAGCCATGGCTGTTAGCCTGTGGCCCCTCTAATAGCTAGAGTCCAACTGGTTAACTTGCTGCTATAATTGCGGGTGCTGCTGCTTGTTATATTTGTGAACCAGTTTTTTCTGCGAGGTAGTTGGTTAAACTACTTCAAGTTCAGCTGGAGTGGTTGTACTTTAAGTTCATAATAAGTTGGAAAATGCTCAAGGCACATACAAAGAGCCGAAAGGTATTCAACTAATTGGTCGGGTTAACAGTCAATTTCGTAAGTCATTGAAAACAAATAATCGTTATTCAGTTATGCTTTTAAAATTCAATTTATCAAATATTAATCGGTAACGAAGTGCAGGCATTGTTGATCCACAGCTTTCTCACAGTTATACGTAGCAGAAAATACATTTATCTCAGGCGTGGAGTGCTTATTTTATTTTTCATTTCGGCTGTCAGTTGCATTTGGCAATGGTTAAGTACTTGGCTTAAATACATTTTATAACTGTTTGAAATTGATTAGCAAAATCGAGAAATTTTGATTGCCTTTTTCATTCATTTGGCTTAATAAATAAATAAGATTGCTTTAAATAATAAAAAAAAATCTTAACATTGCCAATTGTCATTTTGGCAAATGTTGAAGTAAATAGATATGCACAGCCAGAGGAATGCAGTAGTTTTAGTCGAACTGATTCTTCTCTAACTGAATTCAAGTGGGTTGGGATGTTAAGACGGATAAAGAGAGCGAATATGAGCTTGTGAATAAACTTAAGTAGTCCGACATGTCGGAAAATTAACGACGAAAACATAAATGCTTTAATGTGCGATTCACTAATTATAATTTTAATTCGTAATACGCACTGAGGGCACACTAAAGACCACTGGGAGAGCTTGAACTTAAAAGGCGATGGGGCGAGGGATAGGAAGGATATGGCCACAGTGGCAAAGAGGAAGTAAAGCATAAGGGCCGAAAATCCAAATTACAAGCATCAGGCAAAAGAAGAAGAAGCACAGCCACACATGATGCTGCCCTTGTCGTTGCCGTTTGCTGACTGACTTGCGCCAACATCAAAATATTTAAGTCTTTCTTATCTCTCTGTGGTGTATCTTGTGTGTGAGTATGTGTCTGCGTGTGCTGAAATTACCAAAATTATAGCTACTTATGCGGCTTGGAGTTCTTTTAGACATTTGTGAATACATTTGGCTGGCCAAAGAAGACGCAGTCATTAAAATGCTAAATGCGAGTTGGCAGACGATGACTTCTACAGTCAAATGACCTTACGCTTGAATCGTTTTTGCTGCCCTGTAAAACATCATACGAAAAGTGTATACTTTCCTGTAGTGCCTGTACTTATGCATATTTTTTTTATTAAATTAAGAATATTATACAATAAAATACGGATGAACTAAAGTACTAGCTACAAAGGCTTACAACTATTCTCTTAATTATAAGCTCTGATATCTGTCACATGTAACACAAATTAGTTACGTGAGATTTCGAAAGAGTGCATCTATAATTTTTGAGTAATTTTTGAAATGAGTTTCAATTGTCAAAAGCATTTTTGTAGAAAACCAACAATTTGTAATACTACAAATGATGTTCACACATTTGTCGAAAATTCGAATACTTCTAGTATTTAAATTGTCAAATTGTGTCCCAGAGCATGCACTAGTTAGGCCGCAACGAATACCTATGAAAGGACGCACTGTTCACCTGCTGCACTTGTATTTTATATTGTAGTAGCTGTGGCAGCAATAAAATGTGTTCGGTCAGCCGCTCCCAAATGGGTCCCACAATTGATTTACTTGCACTGCTGCTGTGCTGCAGCTTAATAGGCTTTGCACAGCCGCAGAGGGTATGTGCTAGTCGTACTATCATGCCCTCTCCAACACCCTCTCCTTTCTGTCTGTGTGCTTGCTCAATAAATATTGCAAATAAATTTAAATTCAATTGTATTTTTTTATTCTGGCCGAACTTTTACCCCTCGCTCACTCGTCCCCACGACATGCCAGTCTCATTTATTTATACATCGGACTGTCTCACTCACACTATAGCTATATAGTATTTGAATACGGATGTGTGTTTGGATGTGGGTGTTTTATTTATTATTTACATATCCGTTTACGTTTATTTATACAAAATTGCTTTCTGTTCGCCGGCTAACGAATCTTTTTCGGTCCGTTCTCGCAAAATGTGACGCTTTATATGCATATATTTGTATATATGTTTATACACGTATATATATTTTATTTCTTATTTACTTTATGAGTGTTTTTTATTACGAAAATTTCCATACTCTCGACTTTGCCCACAATTGCACGGATTTCCAAGTGCAATTCCCTCCTGGTCAGAGCTCGTTCTCTGCCTTTCATTGCTTTTGTTTTATTTATTAAGATTCTTTTTTTTATTATCTAAAAGAATGTAAATATATTCTTTGTCTTCCCAGATGTCCAACCACCATAACTTCATCCAAACTTCATAATTAAAAAAAAAAAAATGTGTAAGACTTTTTTGTTTTTTGATTCTCGAAATCTCACTTCAATTCGTTGCCATCGTTTATCTCAATCATTTCATTCCGTAGTTAATTTGTTGAGTGCGCAGGTAGACCAAGCATCCACCACACAAAGTACGTCACAGCAGTGGTCACTTTCATAATTTGATAAGCGTTTGCATCATCAATGAATGACGAGCCTTCCTTTAGCTGTAAATTCAATCTTCATTTCCTGCCACACTTCCGCAATTTAAATACCATATATCTAAAGCAGTATGGGGTATGTACGTCTCTTATTTAAGCCGCAGCAGAAACATTGAGCAGAATATTTAGCTTATGAGTAGGTTGAGCATTAGAACTGGTTCGCAGGGTATCTTAATGTGACTTATAAGATACACTATGCTTCAGGCACTCGTGGTGTGAAAAGTGATAGCGAAACAAAGTGACACAGAACCAACAGGACTCTCTGAACTGAGCTGAGCTGTGCTTAGCTGCGTGTGTGTGTGTGACTCATCAGTGCGAGTCCTTTGTAATGCGGGACTGTTGCTAAGTGGCGGCTAGGCAAATCGCCGCCTCAGCCCTCATTTGTCAGCCGTTTAATCCATTAGATATGCATTCACCATTCACAAAGAACAAAGCACTCACATCCGCCCAGCTACAGATATGTGGCTAAGCCTATGCCAATGCAGTTTATCCTGAATGTGGGCCACTCCCCTTTCGCCCACAATGCCACGCAATATGCGCATGCAGGCAGGCTGGCAGCCGGCTTTGGTTTTGTTTGGTTTATTTTCATTAAATTCATTCAGCGGCTGCACAAAAAAAAGGAAGCCTTGGTAACTTTGCATAATTTATTAAATACGAGCAGCGCTTAGCCCAGCTCCTGGCTAGCTTCAACAGAAGCCCATCAGCCGTGGTGTCCGCATCCGTGTTTCAGTTTGTTCCGAGCCTTTGTTGCAAATCTACTCACGGCATATACTGTGCTTTTGCGCTTTTGCTCCTTCGGGTTTTTATCAGTTTGTTCAGTCCCTCTCCTCTTTATTTTTCATTTTTATTTTTTTTATTTTATGGTTCCTTTTGGGTTGTTCTGGCAATATCCACAGTGCCTGCCTTTGCCTGTTAGTTTTTTCTTCTTTTTTTTTTTTTTTGATTTTTCCTTATATAATTTGGGTTTTTTGGTGGAAATGCTTATGCTAATGTTTGGCACATATTCCCCCCCGCTCTCCCTAAAACACATGCAGCCACAGCAAGCGATGGAAATTTAATGAAATATTTACGGTGTGTGTGAGTAAGACTTTAATGAGCTTACAATGCGGGCCATTCAAACACAGAGATACTCATAGAGACACAGACAGAGACAGCGAGAGAAAGAGGGGGAAGGGGGATTCCCGCAACCGCTTTCGTATTGTGCTGAAAATGTGTAGTTTAGTTTTTATTGAAGTCTTCCGGCACTGCAAATAACTTCCTCATTTGACGCTAAGTCCCTTCAGCTGCAACGGCAACGGCAACGGCAAAAGACTGGAGAACAAACACCAAACAAAGGCAATCTCTGAAGACGTTTTGGATGTGTACGAGGGGCTCATGAGGAACTGTGAGGGGGCTACGAGGTAGCTGCGATGGGGTTGCTGCCTGGGTCTGGGCTATGAGGCTGATCAAAGTCCTTGCCTACTTATGCAAATGTCGAAAATGCTCCGCAGTACAATGACAGCGGCACGGCATCAGCTGAGACTTCCTCCAGTCAACTCATTGCACTGCAATTGAGGGTGCCAATACAAACTAATTTTGTGTATCTTATTCGCTTTTGACAAAGAATTTCAATTAATTCTTTCTATATTCTCTTTTAGCTGATTACCCTTGTAGCGAGATGATTATTAGGATCATCGGGAATCACACGGTTTTATGAATTGTTTTTTGTAGTTTGCACTCACATACACAGGCTGAGTACAGGAGTGGGTGGGTGGAGAGGGCGTGAGTGAGAAACTCTCACTTGCACGGTGCACAGTTTCAGAGCAAAAACAAGCTCGAGATATTTTAGTCGACCGCCAAGCGTTCCAACTGAGTTTCAACATTGAGGTTATTTAGCAGCTATTTACATTAACTCCACCTAAGACTTTAGTTAAACCATGATAAAAGCAACCCACGCCAACAGATTGTCCTCCAAGGGTAATAGAATGTGTCGCGGACTGGGAGAAGTGATTGCTGTTTCTGGTGCCTGTCAGCCCGGTGATGCGTCACATTCTCTTGGAGGAGCATCCGCTCCAAGACATGCTTGAAAATGTTTTTGAATTAGTTTTAAGGCATGCCACATTCTCCACTTGCATGCTGCGGCCACTTGCGCCGCATTCCCCTGTTCGTCCTCATTTTTATCCGCATCCTTGAGCTCGTCGTATCGTTTGGTGCTTTCTTTTCAATTTAACTGCCGCTCAAAATCGATAGACATAGAAGTTATTTTGACTTTGACAAATTTCCGTCGCCCAACTTCGGCGAATGAGCTTCGCACAGTTGGACATGGGTGGCAGGCACCATGTGGTGTGCGGCAAGCACTGAAGATTTTGCAAAGTCAAAATCACTGTAAGTAAGGTTGTGGCCCTGAGGTTTTGAATATCCGAGCAGCGTGTTGCTGCAAGCATGAAATTAAGGGGTAGTATAGTAAATAAAATGTGAACTGAAGTTGATTTCCCAATCGATTGCGCTGCCATTTAGCAAATCTGGAATAAATTTCATTAATTGGAATATTCATTTTGAAAGAACCGAAACTCGTGTTGCAAACTGCAACATCAGTAGCAGGGTTCAATTAAGGCGAATCTGTTATTTTGAGCTCATGGACAAACGGTGTTTGCTGAGGCACAATCAGAGCTTAAAATCAAATCACTGTCAAAGGCTCATTCAGAATGCAAGACAAACAAGCAGCTGCTGTGTGTGGCAATAGTCTACACAGCTGCAACATCAACAGTAACTGCAGCAGCAACATCAGCACAGCACCAGTAACTGAAAAAGCAAGTTACAACTCAATTTGATTTGATTTCAGTTCTACAAAAACGAAAGAGTAAGTGTGTGTGTGTGAGAGAGAGAGAGAGAGAGAGAGAGGGGTGCAGAGCGATCCATTCTATTTCAGTTGTATCTAATGGGATCCAACAACTCAATAGCTACTTATACTCAAATGTTGGGCCTTTTAGTTGCACTTGCAGCTATTGTGCCAATTTCGGGCATATGTGTGAAGCAGCAATGATTTTAACTGAGGGACTCCCCTTTTTGGGGAACGTTGAGCAGTGGGGCAGCAGGGGATAACCGTGACTGTGTCTTTTGCCGCACTCTGCAAGTGGATACGGTAACGAAACAGTTTGATTTATTGGGACAATCTCTGCCGCGGCAAAAGGAGCAATCAAAAACACGCGAAACTAAGCCGCAGCCAATGTGGAGCCGCACAGTGGGTTCAAAGCAGATGATAATGATCATAAGGTTCAAATTATGTGTGCAAATACACAAAAATTTAACGCCCACAAGCAGAGTTATATTCCAACTGACAACTGAACAGCAAGTAAAAATGGTATACTCTAGAAGGCATTGCATTTGATCGACAACTTCCTCCGTTTCTCCAATTATCGATCAAATCGATTACTGATGTGTAGGTGAGGATATGCCATGGCATAAACAGATCGAAAAAATAAACTAATTAATTTAATTTATTAGAAAGCAGTAGATATTTTTTGAATTATTATGTGTTGCTCTCTGGTGTGGCTTTAAATATCTACGAAGTGTACATAGAAAGGTAGTCTTCCCTGCAAGGTGTCAAGCGATAAAGAAAGAGAGAGAGAGAGAGAGAGAGCTCTCTCGTTAAGAGCACTTTCGGTTTTCCGACTTATCGTGGACCACTGTGACTGAGCACCGGAAATAAGAGGAGCCGTGTTTGAAGGGGAAGTGGGACATGGCCTGCTAGCCGCGTCTGTGTTCGACGGCTGCCTGCACTTAGCTGCCAGCATTTACAGCCGTTATTTCTATTTGGCGTGAATTTGATGCCAGCTCATGGTTATGCATGTACCATAGATAGTTATGGGTATGTGCTTGTGCCTGTGTAAGTGTTTGAGAGAGTTGATCAGTTCGTGTCCACACCCCCGGTCCATGGGCAGCAACACCAACACTCACACTCACACTCAATCTCACACTCACATTCACATGTTGGCGCTCACACATTGCCGACATGCGTGTGACAGGATAATAGAGGATGCTTTTGTCGCAGCCCAGCTGCCAGGCTTCTAATTTATTGCTCTTGTGCAAATGCATGCATTCCAAACAAGATTTGAAGATGAGAATAGATAAACTGAAAAGACCAACAAGCCCATATCTATTTGAATTCTAAACCCAACCGCATTCATTCCTATTAATGCTTCAATATACTACTTGGTGCACATTGAATGGACTTACTTTAGATTGTTACTATTGTTCCGTTGAATGGGCGCAATTTGATTCTATTGTTCCGTTGGCATTCTATTGATCTAACTCTGCACTTATAAAAATACATGTATTTCGATAGATATGAATTGACTTAGAACAGCTTTGCTGCTTGATATATTTCACTTAATACAAGTATCCAGCCGAACTATATTTTGCAAGAATTTTAGCTTGTTTTTCCACTTAAATGTATTGCAAGAAAGATGGGGTTGAAGTCGAGAAAAAATTATTCTCTTATCGTTTTTATCCTGATTTCATGCCCCATCCGTCTTGCAGAGCTTTGTCCGAGCCTATATTATATGCTTGCAAACGTTTAGCAAGACATTCATGAGCAACCTGTATCGTCTATCGAAAATATCTTAAGTACTTTACTAAGAAAATAGCTGCAGAGACTTAATCTTTTGCAAGAATTTTGCAATAGCCACACGTATTGCACATGTGTAGCCTAATTGCGTAATCCAACCTTTACTTATTTCAACATGAGCAGATAGCTGATAGATGGTAAAGAATGCAGTCAGTCAGCTGAACGGCGAAAGCGATACCGAGATACCGGATATGGACATGGACATGGACATCAACATCCAGCATACCGACATGGAGAGAGGTCCGTTTCTCATAGAAACAACAATTTTCTCGACTGTGTGTCCCATACATAAAACTTTGAAAAGAATTGCTAGCATGCAAATTTGATGATGCCGCTGCATTGTGTGCGCTTAGTCCGGCTGCATTTCAGTGAGCACAAAAAAGAAAGAAAAAAAAGGATTGAATTCGGCAATATTGGCAGTGGCGGTGGCATCGGCAGGGGCAGAGACAAAGACGGCGGCAGTTGCACGTGCGCCTGCCGAGCTGCAAACGCATTGAATAACGCAGCAGCGCTGCCAACTTGTGCTTAAAAATTTGTTGACAAAAAAAGAAGAGCGAAAATAGGTTACGTTAGGTTTTAACGGTTACTGACCAAGGTCGGCACACCAGTTTGGCCCGTTCTGATACCGTAGATCTCAAAGAAAGACTGATAAAACAGAGAGAGAGATAGAAGAAGAATAAGAATATGAAGACTAAACTACCAAACAACGCCAAAAAAAACCATGCCTGCAGCGGGATTCGAACCCGCGACTTGATTTTTAGTATAAGCGGTATGAGTTAGTTTCTTGCACCCTCAACGCTTCCGACCATCAAGCCAGAAATAAATGCGGCGCACGTTTGCCAAATTGAAATTTACCACGCTGAAGCTGGCAGTTGCAAAACCATTGAAGCGCGCCACAACAGACAAAACTGGGCGTGGCAGCTGCAGCCTGTGGCAATGTGGGGGTGGGTGGGTCAGCAGAGAGTGGCTTGCTTTGCTTTTGTCGGCTGAGAGTATGCAAGAGTATTTGGCCAGCAGATTCGTTGAGTTGACTATAAACATTGATGCGGTCCATTCGACGGCGACACTCGCTTCACCAGAGCCATCTCCTGGGCTCAGTATGTGTGTGTGTTGTGTGTGAGTGTGTGTGTGTGTGTGTGTGTGTGTGTGGGTGCTCAGTGTGTTTCTGCCAAAGCTGCTGAGGCTGTTTGTAGCTGCCAACTGCAATGCCTGCCACTCGGTTCATTGCTCTCTCGCCACGACTGAACATTGAACTCAATTCGATGCCGCGTTAAATGCGGCAAAAGTGAGGTTTTTGTACTCTGAACCCATTAAAAATGGGTAAAAAGGGTAAAATGGTTTTGTGCAAATGTATGTAACAGGCAGAAGGAACTATCTCCGACCCCATAAAGTATACATATTCTTGATCAGGGCCAACAGCCGAGTCGATATAGCCCTGTCCGTCTATCTGTATGAACACGCAGATCTCAGAGACTATAAGAACTAGAGACTTCAAATTTAAAATATAGGCTCTTGTATACCCGGTGCAGATCGAGTTTGATTATTTTTATCGATAACTAAAATAACAATAAATGCCACAATTTTAAAGCAGAATCTTCTAATTAATACACAATATGCTGTTACGCGTCGGTTTGTCTTAATGACGCAGCGCCGACGTCCAACGGCGGCTTCGCTGTTGTTGCCGTAGCCCTCACGCCCTTCCTGTGGGGCGAAATCATTTCTTTCTGGCCCCACCCTTGTAATATATCCTAGATCACATTTTATCCTAACCACATTTTGAGTCCCCTCCCCTCCATTAACAAAACTTAAGTTCTAATTTTAACAAGCCTTACTCATATTTAATTAATGTATCTCAATGCTAACATTCCGTTATTAATTTAGCTTAGACATATAAATATTGTAGTAAATTTAATTTAAGTGACGAGGCAAGACAAGACTTTAATCTATATTTCTAATGATAATAATTAATTAATAATTAAACAAAATAAAGGTGAGTCTTTAAGTCATTTGGGGCCACCCTAACCTACTCTATGGAGCTCCTAGGGACAGTTGTGAGGGTATCTACTCACAAGAATAAAGGTCGAAGAAAATCCTGCACAAAAATATATCTTTAGCGGTCTTCACAGATGACAGGTATAAATAATTAAAAATTTTGGTCTAATAACTATTAAACTAATAAATATTCAAATATTAAATATTTAAAAATAAATTAACGAAATTATAATTACAAAAAAAATAAATATATAAGTAACAACCGAAAATAATATGCATAAATTGCCTCGAACATTGGCCAAAATCAGTTTTAATTTGATGCGGCACTTTTAGGTTATTTCATTTGTTGATCGGCACAATTATGTTCGTTTATTTGTGGATCGGCACATTTATGTTTATTTATTTAGTTGCCGACTACCTCCGTGACATTCGATCGACCTCTATATAAGTCGATCATTGGCCTTTTTATTCCATTTCGAACCAACTCGCATAATTTGCTATTTTTCTAATTCCTGCTCTTGAGCGCGCGAGCTCTCTCTCTCTCTCTCTCTCTCTCTCTGATTGGAGCCTCTCTGTCTACTCTCTTCAAGCTCAAACCTGGGGGCTGCCACCTTTCGTCAATTTATAGAAAAAAGTGTGTATGCTTCGTTCAACGTTTTGCGTCATAGTAATTCGCCACTGGTTCTAGCTTCGAGAGTACATAAGGGCTCTTGTTTGTTTTTGTTTTTCTTTTCGTTTATTTTTTTTAATACAATTTCAGTGAACCTGACCGGAATACGTTCATGTTCATTCTTATTGGCAATTGGCAGCACTCTCAAACTGAATTATTGAGCATTTGGCTAGCTAATTAGCCCTCTCCAATAGGTTATTAGATGCGAAGAAAGAGTTGCTAGCTGTCAGCTAGGAAATTGCCAATTAAGAATGTCTGACAAGTCAAATTGTTATTTTAAGAAGTGTTCATAAAATTACAACTACAGTGTAAAATCTGTAAGAATCTAGAAAATAAAGAGTTGGCGAACTGTCTGCTAAGTCTACTCATTGACCAAAACGGCGGATCACACTTTTATATGCTGTTGCTTAGATGATTATATTTGGTTCAAGCAGAAACATTAAAGTGATCGAGGAGCATATTTTTATGAATCTATTGCAGGCCGAAAGAGCCAAGTTATTATTTTTAGTAGTCTGTTTTATAATTTAAGTTTCACACAATGCAAAAGAACCAGCGCAGTCCAGTAGAGTTTACCAATTGGGCGCTGGCTAAATATTATGACACTTAAATCTTGCAAGTAAACTTAACAAAGCAACTAGTTGACAGTTAACTCACCTCACAATACTACAATTATTATTATTATTAAAGTAAATCAAAAATGTGATATCATTTAGCTGCGACATTCAAAATGGCAACTGCAGGTGCTCAAATTTAATCGCGTTAATTACTAACATTTGAAAATTGCCACAAATGCGAACCGAAAGAACACTGGTGCGGAAATAGACACATGGCCGACAAGTGTCAGTAACGAAACACGCATCAACACCCGCGGGCACAGTGACAGCAGCAGCAGCAGCAGCAGCACCATCAGCACCATCAGCAACAGTAACAATAACATCGGCAACAGCAACAGCAATCGCAGGAATAGCAATGCAGTCAGGCATTGACGAGTTGAACAACTTGAACATTGTAGCAAACAGCCAGAGGCGCTTGTGAAGTAATTTGTCATTCTTAATTGCAACACGCCACGAAGTTGCGTTCCCATAGTTTTTGTTGCTATGGCTGCTGCTTTTGGCCCTGCTCTTCGTGCTGTTTCTTCTGTCAGCGAAAACCGTCGCTAAGCTGCATTAATTGGGCGGGTATTAAGTGGCTGGGCGGGGCTTTCATGCTCTTCTGATTCTCTGATTTGAAAGCAAAGCGTTTGCTGTCTGTTGACTGTTATCTGTTGTCAAAAGCAGCAACAGGAATAACAACAACCAATTTGCATTAGCTCCGATTTCAGCACTTAATCGCGACAACCGGCAAGAAAAAGCAAATTGCATTTGTCATTGCAAGAAAAAATCTAAAAACTTAGCATCTTTTGGTAAAGAAAAATACCCCTAGTGCTTAATATAATTAGTCTAATTAAACAGCACCAGATAATAATTAAAACAAATTGATCAGGATATATTTCAAATATTTCTCCCAATTAAAGATAAAATGCAAAGGTTAATAAATGTAAATATGTGAACAAAGTTACAAGTTAAAAGTTGTATACAACACAAGAATAACTAAAGATACAGTTTATAAAATGATCAAGCACGTAAATCCACTCGCAATCAAACATAACACACACCATCAACGTTACAGTCTCCACTAAAAAAGTTCACCGATGTAAACTGTACTAAGCATTTGATTTCAAATATAATATACATATAATTATTTAATAATCTTCATAATTGTATTATTATAGTATTGCACTGCTATTATAGTTTATTAAATTATAAAGCCACACTTTTTTTCATTTTCGTTTTATATAGCACTTAAATTTTAAACATTAATCAACACGACTCGCGGGCGTCAATAATTTGAGACGGTGACGGTAAAGTGCATGGGTGGCAAGGAGTGCAAGGGTAACGATTGTTTGATTGCAGCACAAAAATAAATAAAAAAAATAACAAAATAAAAAATTCTGCGAAGAACAAAACTGAATTAAATAAATTAATTAAATAATCCAAAACAGAAAAAATTTAAAGGATTTGAAAAAAAAAAACACAAAAAAACACACATAATAAAGAAATGAAAATTAAATGAACTAACAAAAAAATATAAATTAAAATTTGGACTTAAAAATATATCCAACAAATAATAAACAAATAGTTAATCTGCCTGGATAAAAATACAATAAAATAATAAAGAATAAATATGTAATATGTAATATGTAATATATATAATCCATAATATTTAAGCGAAACCCCTTTAGCACCAATTCTTCCCTTTACCCCAAATTGTGAAAATCTTAGGCCTCAGTTGAACTGATAATGTGGTGTCGACTCCCACATTAAAGGATCTACGAAACAAATGGTCCCGATCCGCTCATAACATCACTGCTTAGTGTAGTTAATCTGTTATTAACCTTCTTATTTGTTTGGTGTGAGTAATCCATATCCCAAAATATGTCTCCTAGTCGTAATAACGTTTGATCTAGAAATTGCCATTGGTCAATGCAAAGTTTTGGGCCAGCCTAAAGTTGGGTCACAATACATATTTTTGGATTTCTGCAATGTTCGCCATGCTGTCTGTCCGTTTGTATGAACGCTACTTTACACCCAACGACGCCCTTAGAGATACAGAATTGAAACATAGAACATATACTGGTCTATGCCCGCGGTAGACAAAGTGTAAAAAATGGAGTGCTACGTCCACTAAGAGGTTAGGAAATCGATAATCGCAAATCGATAAAGCCACATATCTTCCACAATTGTATGTCTACAGTTGGAAGGTTGGTGGCGATGTCTTTCAAAGATCGGCATAAGCCACGCCCCCTCCCCTTAAAAAGTTGTGGCAACGCCCACATCCGCACCCGCCATCGCCAAAGCCATATTGCGCAAAGTGTAAATCGATAAGATCGCATATCTTCCACAATTTTAAAGATGGAGTCACCAATCTTGGAAGGTTACAAGGTGATCAGGTGATCAACATATGCATTTTCATTACCACGCCCACAGCCACCGCCCCCAAGAACTTTGGCCCTAGAAATCTGAAGTGCGCATATCTTTCTCAATTTGAAAGCTAGTCACCAAATTTTTGAAAAAAGTTACTGGTAACTGCGCTCGGAAATCGATAACAAATTGTACGGCCACGCCTACTTCGCCTCCACAAACCGATAAACTTGTTAGTATAATTCGATAAAACTATAATCCAATTTAAAAGCTAAAGTCACGAAATTTCAAAGGTACATATATTGCTAGTAACACACTTAGAAAATTTGCAAATAAGATTCTGGACAACGCCCGGAGGGATAAAAACGATATAAGCCGATATCTTCTGTAATTTAAGAGCTACAGTTTGCAAGCTTGGAAGGTAGATTGCTAAAATCGGTCTCCAAAATTTTTTTCGATCACGTCTACTGCCGCCCCCAAAACGATAAATGAACGTTCTCTATAGTTTTGTGTAGCCACGCCCAAACCCCCTAAATTCTCAAAAGCCCATGTTAGCCGTAATTTAAGAGCTACAGTTACCAAACTTGGAAAGAAGATTAAAAGGAACAACAGTATTTCTTGGCTACACTTTCCCTGTTTTGTGGCACATATTATCAGATTGCATTACTTTTGGTATCAGAGTATTTCGTAGTCGGTTACGCCCGACTTCAACGTTCTGAATTATTATTATTTTTTTGTGACCAAAATATCGACACAATTTTCTTGCGGACATTTACAAATGGGGCATAAAAGGCCTAAGGCTAGAGTCACAATAAAAACGCAATTCATTTAAACGAAAGTTTTTTCTTCAAAATTTTGTGTGAGAAAGTTTTGCTTATATAAACAAAAAAAAAATAGAAAAGAAGAGAAAAACCATCAGGTATCTATGTGCGTTGGATATGTCTCGTCCAATGCTTAACACACTTCACGACAAAATTCGAATACCCTTTGGAAGGGCATAGTAAATGAATAAGCTAAAGTTCACATATACATATATTTTTCATACTCTTTTCGACAGCAAAGGTAGAAACCAATTACGAATTTATGAGCTGTGTAAATTGTAATGATTAAATTTGTTGCATTGTTTTATACGAAAAAAAAACAAGTAACACAAACTCCAGTTACTGTTACCAATATAAAGAATGGGCATCATGAATATTTTTGCCTGTAATAAAATTGGGGCAACCAGTGAAAAAGATACAACAGAGATAAGCATTGGGATTGTGCCTGCTACAGCGAATAGGTTAAAAACAGGCAATGGAAATGGGACTGGGATTTGGATTGGAGCTGGTGACAGTGCCAGTCAGTGTCGCTATGCCTGTCGCTGTTGCTTTCAGCAGTGGGAGCTCAAAATTAGCATGCATATTAAGCGAGGTCAGCATTTGCCACCTGGCACCGGGCCGCAGGCAGCAGGCACCAGAATGTAGCTATGAGTGTGGATCTAAATGTGGATGTCATTGTGGACGGGGAACTGGGACGCTATGCTGCAAAATGTGTAAGTTCCCAAAAACAAAAAATATGGCGAAAAATAAAAACCGGGTTGACAAAAGCAACGACAACAGAACCGCACGAAGGAATGGCTATCTCAGACACGCCGAACACTTTGTCCCCTTGCAAACCAGATAAAAACGCACCCACAGTTCATATGGTATGTAACAGCATCCAAGGAGTAATAGCAATATAATAATAGTAGACTGCTCTAACACACATGCATACACGTAGTGACTGCAAAAATGAAATACCCTCTGCAAGAAAATACAAAAAAAAAAAACAGACTGAAATTTATATAATAACATACAACTAAATAAGTGAGTGTGTGTGCACAAAATATTCATAAAACTGAAGGAAAACACACACAGAAAATAAGCAGAAATACTTGAAGCAATACAGCAACGAGAGTTATTTTCAAGTAGGTCCGAAACATTTTTGTGATACCTAAGATGGGGTTGAGGGGCTCTTCTGACTGAATAGCCCACAGCAGTTTGTCCAAAATGAATTGAAACGTGCCTCAAAAGTATTTTTATGCACAACCAAAATGCAAAGAACAGCCAACATTTTGAATAGACCCACTGAGCAATAACGAAATAGGAATTTTCTCTTCAGTTGCTGCTGAGGCTTATGCAAATGGCCTCCAAACCATTGGTATTAACAATGATGATAGGCTTGTAGCGAACCTCCACATGCTCTACCTCACCAATTTCAAGTGATTAATGGCATGAGTAAGGCTCTTAGAGGAGAACTTCTACTTGCTTGTAATAGCTACATTTACATCTTTCTGCATCAGTCAGTCTATCTCCTGACGGTGGCACCATTTAAAACTATATACACACACTTCGGTATGTATGCCATGTTACCAAGACCTTTCCAAAGCCATGAATCACTGCAGGGTGCTGAACTCATTTCCTGAGTGAGTTTCCAAGTTTTGCTCGATTTGGTGCATCAATCTGATTGTCGTAACGTTTGAAACGTAAAGCATCCAAAAATTTGTTTGCCAGTTAACTTTGAATTATTGTCATTTGGGTGCAGCTGCAATTGCGTATAGCAGCAGCAGATCTCAGCTTGCAACTTGCAACTCAGAGCGTTGCTAATGGCGGGTACACTTTATTTGTCGTGCCATTTACCGCAGCTGATTTTGATTTGTGCGATGCAATCGGGCAAACAGTTTCTTCGTTCCGGCAACGATGTTTGTGTGCCTGATTCAGTGCCTGTGCTCTACCCATCGCTCAGCGCCTGCATTCAAATAAACAAATTGCCAGTCGTCAAAATCAGAATCAGCAGACTTTCATTCACAAACAACCATCAGCAATCAACCATCAGCAATCAGACAACACTTATCAGCAGTCGAGCACCAAAACTGTGGCAGGCAACAGTTCGACCAGTGGCATCAAGCAGCAAACGACATTGCCCCAAGCATTAACGCTGCTTGTGCGTAATAAACAAGCAAAATATATGCTCATTTATGTTAGCGCGTTTTTATATACATAAATCTATAGATGCACATATTTGCAAATAGGTCATTTAATTACTTGTGCGAATTTTGTGACAATATCACTAAATTGAGGATTGCAACAATTACTTACAAATAGCACACTTACGGGCGCTTAAGTTAATCCATTAAAAATAAATTCATTTTATAAACACTTAAAATATAAATGGAATGTCTTGTTTTGCTGTTAGTAATAAACATTTTGATCGGATATCGCAAAACGAATAATTAATAATAGTATTAATGGTAAGTCAGTTTGAAAATTAACTCATCTGTAGCAACCAGGAATATGTTATGCAATGATAATAAAATTGTTTCCGTATTAAGCACTTTGGGCCTATTCGTTATTCATAATAATTACTTTTGGGCTTATTTCTGAACTTTAAATGTCAAAATATTATTATTATTATATTATTATTATTCCGCACTCAGCTATAGCTTTCGGGTATCTAGGTATGACAGAGGCTAAGGATATTCTTTGTAAGTGGCTGCATCTAATGAAAATACTTCGAAATTTGAATAAAAAAGTCAATTTCTAATGTAATTAAATTAATTGCATTTGCAAATAACATTCCAGATAGCTCAAGTAGAGTTGCCATAAAACAATTTACGACAGGCTACTTAACTTAATTGGTTCGAGTTGATAATTAGACAGCCAAGTTCACTTGACTATTAACAATGAAGCATGTAATCAGATACAATTGGATAAAGAAAATAGCGGTTGGGTGACTTACCTGGCAGCAGTATTAGAAATCTGAGGACATAGGCATAGGCCAGCCAGGCTGTTCTCGATGCGTGTGTCCGTTGGGAACTCATTCTCGTTATGGCCACAATGAGACGCATTTGGTTTAGTTAAGTATATTAATTTGGGAAACAGCAATGCTCCTTGCTTAGCTTCCGTTTGCTTCCTGTTGTAGGCAGCAGTTAAAAGCCAATTGAGGCCATTCATTCAGTTATTCATTCGATCAAACGGAGCTCGATCGATTGCCATTCATATGTCGCTATCAGTGTCTCTATGATGTTGCAATCACTCAATCTCTCCGTTCAGCACAAAACGCCAATTCAAACTCAAATGCGAGCTGAAGTAAAAATAAAAAGAGAAACTCAATTGCCAATCTCAAGCGCAACCTCAACCTGTGGCATGCGGCCAACTGGCAAAGTGGCAGCGTCCGTTAGGCAGACATATGGCGCATCGATCAGGCGGCACAGTGAATCGATAACCAGCACCCAGCACCAGAGGCACCACCCTGTCAGCGGACACCGGACAGCGGACGGGTGACGGAACGGCAACGAAAACAATTTTCTACGGCAATTGTTTTTTATTTTGTTTTCCTCTCTGGATATTTCTTTTTTGATTTTATTTTTTATTTTTTTTTTGTTGCTGTTATCAAAGTCGAGGCTGATGCTTGCTAATGCCACTTCTGTTCCTGTTGGGACGGTTGTTATTGTTGTTGCTATTATTATTGTTTCTGCCCCTTATCTGTGCCACCTTACTTGCCTTTCAATTTTGCAAGAAGGCGGAAACTTTTGCTTCTGGCTTGCCGCAAAATTTTTTTACTTTCGGCGACCATTTATCAAAAATGTTCTTTTGCTCCTTGTTTCAGGTGTTTTAGTAGGCCCGGTCGCATTGGGGATGGGGGGTGAGGAATTGTGGAATTGTGGGGTTGCTTGGCCGGAAATCGAGAAAGTCGGTAACGTGGCGTGCCGTGGTGTGGTGTGGCGTGGTATGATGTGGTGTGGCGTGGACGGAAGGGTCTGCGGACCGTCTCAGGCTCTGTCTGCGGCACAGAAAGGTGTTTGTAAGCAACGGCTGCTTGCCCACATTTGCGACATCTCCTGGCTGCGGCCGTTGACCTTCACTATTTAAGCTATCAACGCCGAGAAATTGATTTTGTTCTGTTGGTATGTGATTTACTATTCGATTGTAAACGGAATCTGATTGATTGTTGCTGGTGATTGTTACTTCTTTTGCAATGCCACAATTGTTCTACATATATGCATAAGTAGTATGTATGAATTTCTACAGCGAGTCTCGTTTGTGATTTGCCCGCTCTTTGTGTTTCTCTTTTTAAAACTTTTCCAGTTGATGTTGGCTATCGAGAGCGAGCGTTTCCGATATATTTTTTTTTTATTTCCGTAACTTGTTTACGGCCCGAGATGCGTTTTTTTGCCCGTCTGTTGCTGCTTCTGCTGCTTGGCAACTTTTGATTACTTTGTCTAGCTAACAAGTAGTTGCTGCCTTGCCACTACTTCGATTCAATTCGATTCCGATGGCAAATATTGTCGTTATGTCCTTTCAATTGCAGCTCCCTCCGCTTGCACCCCTTTCACCTCTGTTGCACACTTAAGCTTCTCCTGCTCTGCACTTTGCTGCCAATCACTGAGTAGTGATTGTGTCTGTGCTATTGCATTTAAAATTCAATTTGCAAATCGAATTTGATTGCCTGTGATTATTTCTTTTATTTTGTTGGTGCTTTGTTATTGCTATTATTTTTGTTGTTGTTGTTGGTGTTGTTGCACTGTTTGTTGTTCTTACTTTGGGCAACTTATATGCACATCTAGACGAATTTGTTTCAAGTATATGCACATTTATTTATTGATGGCCTTTGGGATCGTTATCTTTGAAGAGTTTCATTTGATAATTGCCTTCTCTGTGTGTCTCTCACTTTCTGTCATTTCCGAGTAGCTCTGCAAGAATATTGAAAATGGAACAAACAAAATACAATGATAGTTAAAATTTAATCAAAATGATCTTCAGTCAAGAACGTACAGATAACTACTTATAACATAGCGTTTTTAAGTGCAAATGCTACAAATTACAATTTCAATATTCATGCGTACATATATTTTCAAGCGCCTGCGAACTGTTGAAACTGCATACATACTTAAGTACATACATTTAACTACATACATATATTAATATGCATAAATCAGGCAGCTCTCAGCATATTGTCAGTTGCGATTCCAGCACATTTACAACAATTACATATTAAAGCCAAAATTACACACTGTTACACTTGCGCCCATGTATACACACACACACACACACATATATATATATATATATATACATATGTACACATGTGTACATATATGTACGCATACAGATGTTCGCATAAATTCATTTTTAAATAGTGACCCAGACGCAGGCACATAAAATGTGACTCGCCACAGTTGGCGCTGGAGCTGATGCTGGAGATTGTCGTGCACATTTGGTTTTTGAAATTGTGCTCTCATTTTGGCATTAAAATTGCAGCAAATACTTTGAATAAATGCGCCAACCACATGACAAATGTTCTGCATTAAATGTAAAATATGTCCCAATGGCACTGAGCCTAAGACTCCACAGTCATCCTCCGCCACTATCCCGTCCTCGACGATTCCGTCAGTGACCCACAATTGCAGAACTGCACACGCACACCAAACAGTCTGGTCAGTGTGTGTGTATATGTCTATGTGAGGGCAGATTGTGGGCCTACAACTAAAGTGAATGTGAAGCGAAATGAATGTGAAGTGCAGGCCACTAGTTTACTCATTTGTTGCACAGAACTAAACTGAGTCTTGTGAGCAAAAGCAATCCCCAACTTTCAAATGATCCTTCCAATGAACACACTACACACAAATACGACGTTATATCCCGTTGGAAGACTATCTCATAAATCTACCTTTGGAACTGCCAATCAAATTACATTTCAGTTTTTTTTTTAATTTTACAAAATTCTAATTTTTTCACGTAAATGGTAATTCACCTTATTATTCAGAGAGTATATTTCAGAGATATATAACTTATTTTCTTAAAGTCAGCGATATTTTTCAAAATTTGAGTAAAAATATTTATAATTTAAAGGGAGTTTGCTTACCCATGTTAGCTTGTTCGTTACCTATTATAATTACACATTAGTATTTTAAGATTTACATTTACAAACATTTTAGATAGTTTTTAAATTCATATAATTAAATTTTAAAAACATTTTATTTATTTAAATAAAAATTGCACCTACATTTAGAAATTATTCCTAATAGAAAAGAAGAAAATGTATTTTGTTTTCAGGGCGATTATTTTAGGGTTGTAGACTTGGCTTAAAACTTATCACAGCCATAACTTGGTACACATTCGTAATCCATTTGACCAAAAAAACGTCCGTCGGTCTGTCATGTCGCCAAGTTAATAATAAATGCCAAGTAAGATATTCCTAGAATGTGCATGCCTAAAGAATTCTATAAAACAACGTGTGCTTTAATTTTAACAAAACAAAGTTAATTGAATATCTACAAACTAACCAAAACGATAACCCTTTGGCTGCCTTTTTGAAAACAAATCAGATAATAGCAGTGCGTGTGCGTGTGTGTGTTTGTCAGTATACATATGTATTTGTCCAGTTATTAACGAACTTTTTCAAGTTTACTGACCAAATAGGTCACCGCCCTAAGCCAAATTCGGTTGCCGGCACCTTTTTACATAAACGATAATATAAACAAACTACAATAAATCAATTTGCTGCCTTATAATGCGAGTTTGTTTACGCACATTTACACATACACATAGTCGCATACACACACACTCTCACTTGGGGCCGAATCACAAATTACATGACGCTTATCGTTAGTTTTACAAGCGTTTTCCTTCACTAAACGCACTCTTCCTGACTGACTGACTGGCTGACTGACGAATTGACAAGTTGTCTGCTTTGGTCTGTGAGTCTCGTAGCTCAATTTGTTCGACTCACTAAGCGACTGACTGACTGACAAAGCGTTCGGCATACGCATCATCTGGGGCGCCCAAGCCACTCACAGCCACCCGCAACCAGCCAGAGATACCTAAAGTCACCCAGGGCCACCCACGCGGCTACTGATTGCTGTCTCAATGTTTTTTTTGTTGGTGCTTATGTCGTGTTGTGGGTCTCTGGGTCTCTTTGGGTCTGTGGACCGATGGGCCATTGGGTCTCAGTCGCAATTGGCTTTTTTGGCTATATTATTTCCTTAGTCAGCCGTCGACCATTTATCATCTTTAGTCGCTCCTGTAAATGCGCCTCAAAATTATGTTTAATTTAACACTCAGCATTTAACAAGAATTCGTCGATGCAGTTTTGGCATTCCGATTTTATGTTTGGGAAAGACTTAACAATTTATGTATACTGTGATTAAGGTGACGGCTAGTCTAACAATCTATATAGTTCGATTATGTAAACAGAATACCTGGCACTGCCAGTGGCTCTTCTGTGGATTATTCGCAATAGTTGGAACAGTCGAACAGACAAATTTTTATATTTATTTTAAATTTATAGAAAAAAACCAATGCGGCTTTAAATAGAAAACAAGGGACAACGTCTGTCTTAGACACGCCGAAGAATATATATCCTTCTCAATCGGAGTTAAGCTGCCGTCCTTTCTCTTGTAACTTAATATTTTATATTTTTGTAGTTCTATTGTATCAGCAGATGTGACATTTATGTCTATTGATATCTCGATTGGCTCTATTGGCGGCTATATTATATATTAGCCCGATTATTATGTTTTCTTTTGTGAAAGTAAACTTTAAGTTTAACTTGGTAAACAAACAAGTTTTTCATGCAAGTATATGACAAGTTATATGACAAAGTATTCCGATTCACTCGGGTCCAATATATTAACAGCCTGCAGATTTGTTCCAAGTCTCATCAAGATGGCTTTAAAGCGGAGCAACGCACACCAATCTTCATGACAAAAAAACATACGTAAAAAAAAATAGTTCATAATTATTTATTTTGTGGCTGAATTGGTAAGTTTGCTAGTCTCCATATGATTAATTCGCTGACTTCGTTTTGGTTGTTTAATCAACTATTCAGTATTTCTAGCATTTAATTCGCACATCGCTCTGAGCAGCTAGCAAGCACTGTGCCTTAAAATGCGTGCGTTCAATTAAAAGAAGATGAACGAGCGTCTGGATGCCACACAATCAGTTGGGGCATCGGGTCGGATCCGTTTGCAATTGGGTGGCAACACCCTCGGCAATGACGCGTAAAAGACGCTGAACTGGCATGCTAGCATTGAGCTCTTTGCTTTGGTTCTACAGCCGTCAGCCAACAGCCAACAGCCTTCAGCTTTAAGCCTTAAGCCGGCGAAAAAGTGTGCAGTACAGCAATTATGCCGCCTGGATATACTAAAGTCCATAGTATACGGCCTACGGCAACAGCCGAGGGACAGGACGTTCATTAGGATTACGCAGGCCGGCACGGATAAGCGAGCTGACGACGAGCGACGAGATACAAGCGGCGAGAGGCAAGCGGCGAGAGGCAAGCGTCGAGAGGCGGCTAAGTTAACGACTCGTTGCCACTTTTTCCCATTTCAGCAAAACAAAAAACGCAAAACAAGAAAAGGAAAAAACACACACACGAAAGGACGATTGCAGTGACATGTGAAACGGCATGTAGACTTTGTGAGACTGCAAAATCGGAATGAAATTGGAAATATGCCGACGCCAACTATTTGGCAAAGCGCTAAGTCCACTTATTAGCTGCTCGAGGAAAAGCTTTCGTATCCCCCCTCGCCACGAGATCACTGTTGTGTCATAGCTCAGCAAATTTCTTCAAATAACGCGATATGGGAAGATATAAGAGCTATACTGAAAGAATTGAAGACCCGTTCCATATTCAAAATGGTGAAACGAACCTTATTAATGTCAAACCGTTGGAAAGCGACTGAATTGAAAATTCAATCTTCGTATTGACTTAATTGGATTCTGTGCCCGAGTGCACTATGCCAAGTTATTGTATGTTTCGAGCAGAATTGCACAGTTTTCATTTTAAAAAATTCTTGCCTATGCGAGTGCGAGTGTGTGTGTGTATGTGTGTGTGTGTTATTTAATTAAATCACTGTATGTGCGTTGGCCGTGTCGGGCTTTAGCATTACAATGGGACACCCAGAAACGCCATCAACTCACAACAGTGCTCAAATTTTCTGTTATTCCCTGGCTGTGACTTATCATTTTTATTAAAGGATAGAAATATTTCCACACAGAGACGGCTAACACAAAGGCGCCGCCCGCTCAACCTGAACACACAAACACACACACGCACATAGAGAAGACAAGCAACCCTCCTCGCCTCCCTCCATGCACGCTGTTGGTCTTCAGCTATTGTCAAGTAGACAAAAATCCAAACCAAAGATATATGTATGTACATATGTATCTGTACATGTACATGTGAATGTATTTGTATGTGCATAAGTATATGTGAATGCGTGTGTGTGTGCTAAATATTTTTTGTGTGCCGAAGCAGACGAGGCAACTCCGGAACTGGCAGTTTATTATCCCGCACATTTTGCATATAAGCATTTCACACCAATCTAAAAATAGCCTCCGATTCCTTTATTTAGCGTCAGAAAACTCATTAAAAATTAAAAAAAAAACTATATGAAATATAATAATGTTAAGAAAATCAATTAATAGCAATTTACGTTTATTTATTACATTCAACTGAAAAAATCCCCACACATTTTCACTTAGCAATCTTTATACATGGTCTAAACTAAAGGTGTTGCGCCTCAAACCTGTCATGAATTTGAACATATTGCAATCAATCTCAATTTGTTTGTTGTTTATTATTTTAGATAAGAAAATTTCCACTTTTAATCATAGAACTTGATTTTGACTTTTTTGATAATAATCTAAAATGAATCTTACTAATTTATTAATCTTACTAATTTATTAAAAGGTTTACTTTCAAAGTAAGAAGTTTATTTTTTCTGATTTAAAATTGTTAAATGATTTTCAATCTGTTGGAATGGAAAACAAAAATAGATTAATTTGCAATTCTTTGCAAATGAGCTTATGGCCGAAAAAAATGACGATTTCTCTAATATACTCTTTGGTTAATCTTTTCATTTTGTAATATAGTTAGCTAGTTAGCATATAAAGTTAGAAAATTTGGTTGTGTTCCGACTTCTATGTGTCTCTAATTAAATTTCAATGAAGCGGACAGGCAACTGTCTACATTTGAGTTTTGGTTGAATACATAATTACTGTTAGTTGGAAAATCAGAAACGGATTTCAACTTCACTAAAAGCCATAAAAAGTTTTCACTTGCCAGCCGCACATAAAGTTAAAAGTTTGAAATGAATCAAAAACAACAAAAAATATACTTGAGGCTGAGCTTTGCCAGTCCGTTTAACTATGTTATGGAATATTTGACACAGTCGAACTTATAAATTGAATTCCAAATTCGATTATTTGATTTTTGTTTTGAATATGTTTCACGAAATTAGAAACAGGACCGATAATACCTGCTATGTGTACTCTATTTTGGCCAAAGTTAATTGAAATCGTTGCTGCACAAAACATTAAATTCTGCTAATAGAATTTTTTTATTTATTTTTTCTAACAGTACATCAGTGCAGAGCAATTTCTGCATCATGTTGTTTGTTGTTGTTGTTATTTTTGCACTCTGTTGAGCAAGATGAGAACGAGACCTGCATGGGCTGAATGGGCTGCAGTGGGCGTGGCAGCATAGTTTTCAGATAAATTGCATTACTTTGCATTTTTGTTTTGTGCTTTGACTGAAATAAACAAAGCGCGGAGGGAACGTGGCGCATACGAGGGGCCGCACATAGGCGTTGGCCTCGATACTCAAATCAGCGACAAATAAAACTTTTTACAACATCGCCAGTTCACAGAGCAACAAAGAGAGAAAGCAAAATAATGCAATGTTAAAAGGAAAAACAGGGAAAGAGAGAGAGAGAGAGAGAGATAGAGGATGAAAGAGACTAAGACTTAGACAGATGCAAAACAGGCATTTAAGGCATGGATTAAAGAAATATTCCTGTCAGCCAGTGGCCAGAAAAGGACACCAGCAGGAAAAAAAAAGTGGGAAGCACATGTGCAACTGGACAGGGCAAGGGAAAGGTGATATAATGAGTGCCAACAATGAAATTTAATCTAGTAGGGAGTAAATCAGGTTTATTGCTTACGCTTACTCAATAAAATCTATTTTTAATGGCACTCCGCCCACTGCATATATGACCGACTATCGCCAATCAGCTATCAACTATCGGCTATCGAGAATTGCCAACGTCATCGTCATCGCAATCATCGCGTTGCGGTGTGTTGACGTATTGTTTGCGGCCTGGCATGCAGTTATGTCATGCACTGCTTGAATATGTGATTGATGGATGTTGGTTGACTCTTGTTACCCCTCCCCCTTCCAGCAGAACCATTCACCCTTCCGGCGGGCTGCCAGCGACAGCTGCGACCACAACAGCAACGAGAAGGGCGAGAAACAAGTGCGACTGTCACAGGACTGTCCTGTCAGGCAACCCAAGGACTCAGTGCAACGCAATGCAGCATCAACACAAAGGCGCAATCGAAACAAGGCCAAGGCAACCATCCACAAGAATTATGCATTTAAATTTAATTGTACTTCTTTAGAAAGCAAAATATACCCTTGTTCTATGTCCTATAAAAGCTATGTGATACAGTCTGATAAGTTTTTGTGCAAATGTTAACATGAATAACTGGCGATAAGCAAAACGGGGTTTCATACAGGAACTTGTATTTCGACCGATCGATCCCATGCCACCAATAGTGTTTCAATATAGTGTTTCCAACTGCCCAGCTTCGCCTGCCTGCCTGCAGCAGAAATCAGTATAAGTTTAAAGTTCCGTCATATCAGACTTACTGGACAGACAGTCGGAGAGACGAATATGACTAAATTGTTTCGGCTAGTGATGATGATCGAGAATATATACACTTCATGGGGTCGGAATCCGCTCATTCAATGCTTTGCAAATTTATAAATTAAATTAAATTACTCCAAATATAAACAACAAAAATATTCGAATATCTATTATAATAACTATTAAGAGCTAATTAAGAAAATCGGAAGAATTAATTGACAACAAAAAATATTGATCTATTTGAATCCAACGCTACGTCTGTTCAAGTCATTAAACGCATATGCATTAACGGCCATATCGGCTCAGTTTCATTCGATAGTCATTCCATATATTCTTTTAAGATTTCTCAAAAATCGTATAAGCCCTCTATTTCAAACATCTTATACTTATGTTTTATCCAATTTTGATTACTTCGACACATAATCTAATTGGGTAAGTGAAGTTTCCAAATAATTGATTTATATAGAAGTTATTCAACAGTTTGAACAGATTTTGAGAATATTCCTTCAGAACGGCTTGAAATAAGTCTAAGCACTGCATGCTGAATACTCTGTACTATTATCAAATAAATATACACATATGTATATATTTATGTGCATATACATATGTATGTACGTATGTGTCTACACACGGACAACATTCAACATTATTCGTTTGGCTTTGAAATGATATTGAGACCTGAAATTCACTTTGTCAAATGAATGAAAAGATTAACTGTAAATCGCTGATATTGCAATACATAGCATATGTAGGAAGGAGTACAAGCTACGAGTATATACAGACATATATGTACTTTATATACACAGTGGTGCCTCGGGTATGCTTGGGTCAAAGGGTTGCCCAGCGTGGAGCAACCTTTTTTTGTCTCGATGCCCGTGCCCATAATCAGAAGCGCAATCGCGTCCATGGACTGCCATGAAATGTAACGCATGGCATAGTCATTGGCCTTAGGTTCAGGTTTAGGTTCAGGTTCGGGCGTTTTTCCAAATCGAATTTGTGTCACATATTTTCCATTTTTTTTTTTGATTTTTTTTTTTGCGTGGAATTAAAAAATGTGTAAGGTAACACGAAGAATGCCAGCAACGGTAAAATGCTGTGCGTTGACCTTTTTCCAAGCGAATGCCGGTCGGGTTAACTGACAGTAATCCCTTGGTCAGAAGTGAGTGTGAGTGTTTGTGTGCTACGGCATATCCTATCAGCTCAGTCTGACCTGGCTTAATTCTTAACTAGTTATGGACCTAAGTAAGTTAAGGGCTTCAGTAAACAATTAGGTGGCATAAATGAAGCGCTATACAAATACGCATATATATACATACATATATATATATATATTTATATATATATAGCTACAAGAAATCCAAACGCATTCCAAACGGCATAAAATGTCAAGGACGTTAAAATTTACGTTTTGAGGTTGCCACGCTTCGTTTGGCACTTGGGTAACAGCAACAGCGACAGCAATAATAATAACAACAACAGCTACAGTTACATGCAACACAAAACAACAACCAAAACAATTCGCTCTTATGGCTGGCTGGCTGGCATCTCTAAGCAAAACCTTTGCGACACACAATTCCACATCCACTTCTACATGGATGCAAGGCAGCACAGTCACTGCGTGGTCACTGTACATGTGTGTTTGTGTGTGTGTGCGAGTCTGCGTTAGTGCAGCGTGTGGCTAATAGCGCGTATGAGTAATATTCCATGTGGTCTTGCCTGGGGCACCATCCGGCAATACTAACAAGTGCAGCCGTACATACAATAATAACAACAAGCATTCCAAGTATTTATTTATTTGCCTCCACCTGTCGCCTGCAATTGCTGTGGTCCCAAAACACACACAAATCCATTCAATGGCAAAAAAGAGAGTAAAAATAATCAAATATAAAAACGTAATTTCACCTTACTCTAACTCGGCTAACTCTAAACTTTAATATATTGGGTGCATAACTTTAGCAACGAAAATTCAAAGTATATACATATATCTCTATATATCTCTATAGATATATCTCTATAGTCATTGCTGCAATTTAAGTCAATAAGCACTTTAAATCGGATGTCAAAATCGCCATTTACAAATCGACTTACATTAACTTACAACTACAGGGTTCATCTTGCAAATTAAGTATTAAGCCAGCGAGCTGTGAGGCAAGGGGGAAAGACACCCACAATTTGTTGGCTAGTTCGAATCCGTTGCAAGGCATAAGCTCATCTTGTTGTTTGTTGAAAATAAAGTTACGCCTTGACTTCGGTTGCTGACCAATTTTTTTTTCTTAACTGCGGTTTATGGCTTCCATGCAACTTAAATTGCATTTATACTTCTGTAAAAAGCATATACATTTTGGCATTGGATTTGTTGCCAACCAACTTCATATATGCGTCTGGGCTATTAATTATGCATTTAATTCACGCCAAATGCATTAATTAAACAATTATTTACCAAGTTTGCAAATAAATGCGTTACAGGGTATTTCACAAAGTCCAAAATGAACAAACAATGCTCGGCTGTAGGCCATTAAGCGGCAGATATGCTAAATTATTGAGCCAAACACTTGAAGCATGAAGCTACTTGGTGGCTGTGGTGGAATATGCCTCGTTGCACCTCAAGCCTCCCCATACACTACAGGAGTTGCTGTCACGGCCGGCCGTGTCCTTGTATAATGGAGAGAGTCTTTCGCGAGCGGAGGCTAAGTAAATTCATGCATAATTAATCCGATTGCCACACAGAGCATTTTCCTTATATACGCAACCTGATCAGACGAAGCCTATCCCCCTTTCCCCTTCCCACACTCCCATTCTCGTTCTGGTTCTGGTTCTGGTTGCGGTTGCTGTTCCCATTTTCATTGCCGAGTCCTCACATGCATATTTAATACGGGCACATGACTCAAAAGCCCGCAATTAACTTGCTATGAAGGGCCACTCACTCGCTTATTTCCACACAATTAAGACAATGACGACGCCAATGCCGTTGACGATAACGTTGAGAGCGTCGAGGACATGGACATGGATGTGGATGTGAATGTGGATGTAGATCTGACTGAGACTGAAACTGAGGCTGCGGCTGTGGCTGTAGCTTCAGCTGACACTGTTGGATGTGGCTGAAGATGCGGACGATAATTCAGAGATTGTTCCCCAAAGAATAAACGGAGCTAACGCAAACATACGAAATGCAAATTGTACATACATATATACTTATAAATATATATATTTATATATATCTAAGCAATGGCATGGCGTGACGCACACTGAGTATGGATAACATTAACTTAAACGTACGCAGGACTTCAATTATTGAAGTGCAATTCGACCCTTCCGATTCACTCTACACTCTAAAAAATAAAGCTCAAATTGCTGTTCAAAACTAGAGAAGAAGCAGAAGTTCTCATATTCTTTTTAATCATCAACCGAGTACTTCTTTATTTTTTTATAACTATCTGGCAGCTATTTAGTAGCTAATCAATTGAATAGAGTTTAAAAAAAAAACTCTCAAATCTCAGATCCAAATAACAATATTTTTATTTTTTTTTTAACTCTTTTGACACAAATGTTATAAGAAAAAATCAGGAAATTGTTATTTATTTTTAGAGTATGCCAGCCTCGGTGTCTCCTGGTCAGGATTTTATTTTCTTGGTTTCAATTTCTTCAGTTTTCTTCCGTTTTTTTTGTTTCTTCTCATTTTTCGCATTTTGTTCATTTGGTTCGTATTTTTTTGCTCTTGCACATCACACTTTTACCTGCTTCTTATGATTATTACTTGCTGTAAATTATATTTATATTGTTGGAGCGTGCCCCAAAAGGCAGCCACAGGCCAGGAGCATGGGGCGAGCTGCGCGTAACAGACCGAAACTGGCGACAGCATAAACTGTGCTGATTATGTGGTGCCAAGTGGCCAAAACGCGGACAGCAGGTGCGGCCGACAAGATACAATGCGGGTTATAGACAACTGGGGACCCACCCCAAAACCCATTACCCCTCATCCCTCAATGGAACCTCGGCAGCCCAAAGTCAAAGCTAAAGCTGAAGCTTAAGCATCAGCTAAAGGCGAAACCAAGACCAAAACTCCGAACCAATAGCATCTTCGTGCTCGGCTCCGTATGTGTGTGTGTAGGTTTGTATTAGTAGTGCTACACACACACACACACGCAAACACACACACACACACACACACACGCAAACACACACACACACACGCAAACACACACACACGCATACATACAAATGTATATATATGTATGTGCATATTGTGCACCGCATGCGGTGTCTTTCTTCTTGTCTTGTCTTCAAATTTGTTGAGTTGAGTATTCATTACGGTTTAAAGTTTAATGAATTCTTACGCCACGGACGCCCATCTTAAGTACCACCTTTCGAGCGGACACAGAGACGGACACGGACACGGAGATGGACACGAACTCGAACTGTGGCTGCAGTCGCCCTGGGGCCACTTGCCGGTTAGTCATTTATGTTGTTGTGCGTACAAATTTGGTTTGATTTCAAATGGTTGCTATTTTTAATTAAATTATGTGGGGCAAGCAGCCGGATTTGTTGCCACTTCCACTTGCATTCTCTGCCCAAAATTCCCCGACAACGTGCCCAACTTACAGCAAGTGAATAATGTGCAGACGTATTGCTCAAAATGAGAAGCCAGTTATTAAATAACAACATCCAATTATACAAATACCAATTGCAAAACACAAAAGCTGCACACAATCAAAAAATCTGAAGCGTGCCTTAATGAAATGGAATTTGCATTTGCTCTGCAGTCCAAGTATTTTAAGATACTTCACGTATTTGTAGAATACTTGTTTATATGAATAAATGTACACATTTTTAACTATTAAAGTCAGGTGCCGTGGCAACTGAAAGCATACATAACTATTTACTGAATTTATAATTTTAGAAATATTTTCTATAATTGCGAAACATATTTCTGACAAATAGAAAGAAAAAATACATTTATTTTCTTATACTACGAACTTTTTTCTAAGAGCAAGAAAATCTTTGCAGTATTTAAGGAGATTTTCTAAAATTCAAGGCTTCCCCTTTCATACTACTTTCTACATATATTTGCACATCAACTTGCACACAATCTCGACTCATATTCATATTTATACTCTTACTGCCACTTCAATTCCCCCAACTCATACATATACTCGTCCTTCCACTTGTCCTTTAACTTCTCCTTGCACTAGTAGTAGATGCTTCCCGTGTCATCTGCCCGCATAAAAAAGAATCACTTCGTAGAAATTAAGTGACTGCGTCAAATTAAGCCTTGGCTAAAGCGCAAAGGCCAAATGCAGAGAAACAAGAGGCCACAAACCTAAACAAAGAAAGTGCCGTTATTGATTTCACTTGCCACACACCCACCCAGAATACCACCACAGCGAGTCACAGCTTGTCGTCTGAGGCGACTTATATGGCTGAGAGATGACTCTACTCGGATCAATACTTCTCGTAGGCAAAAAGATCTTGATCGCCATTAACATGGCAATGACCAAGTCGACTCTTGTCCTGAGTATAGGCAACAACTCGTGAATAAGCCAGGTTTACCCCGATCGGTTGTAAGGCACCCATCTAGCGGCCAACCAATACGAGAAGGCAACTAAGACAGTGTCCCGTTATGTCTTGGGAGAAGGATACTTGAACCGCCCCTTTTTGGCTGACGGTAGCAATATTCAAGCATCTCCGTATTCGGAGTGATATCTTGCCGAAATGACTGCTGTGCTTCTACCGCCACCGTCTCGTCAAAACTAAGCTAATCTCCAAACATGCTTTCTGATATATGCATCCGGCACTGAACATCCGACCCCATAAGGTGGGTGTCCACCCTTCCCAGATAACCATGGGATTATAACGCAACTGTACAATGACCAGAAGTAACAACTTGGAGTTGGAGCCTAATGAAATGAGTAATTACGAAGTAAAAGTAGAAGAATGGTTCGACTACCAGTAAAAGTAACAGTGCCGCCACTCTTGAAGAAATCAGTTCAGAGAAATGCTACCGCTCGTAGCTGCTTATATGCACACTATGTGATCGAATACCATCGGACGTCGAGCGCGCATTCTTTGCGTGTCCAACATTTGACACACAAGGAAGATGAATTCAAAAACCCACAGGAATAATCTCCCCTTAACAGTTTTCCCTCGCGGGAGTTTCGGAGGAGTGAGATTTGTGCAATAACAGGCCCCGGCCACATTCGGGGGGCCTCTCTATTGCACTAATGTACAATAGAAGACGAGCTTTAAAGATTTGTAAGGTTTCAAATTAGCATCTTGACATTAAAGAGGTTTCATATGTGACCGCATTCGGGAGACGAGCTGTTTCTCTTGATGGAAAGAACTGCTCGAGTTTAAGCTTGATTTCATTTTATTTCATGTACATAAATTTATAAATATCTAACAAAAAATATAAAAATAAAATATATATATGCATCCATAAATAAGTAAAAAGTAAGCATATATACATAAAAGTAAAAATAGGTTGGTTGAGCCAAACTAAAATTGATGCTAAAATAATGAAGCCTTTGTCTCACCATAATACACGTAAAATGTCAACGTGTCAAAATCTGGCAGCAGTTTCCTTCCGTTTATGTAGTGAAACACAAAAAATATTTCGGCACACACCCCAAATACACCCAACCCCACGCACAGGCACAACCTCACGCACTGTATGAGGCATTCAAGGAAGCGAAAGGCTCCAAGCTGCGTAGAAACACATCAAAATGCAGAGCCTATCGAAAAAATCATAAAACAAGCTAACTTTGCCCATCAGTGCTCAACTAGAAGAGACTCTGTAAATGCGATGAGCTGTAGCAATATGTGCTGAGAAGCGAAGGTTTCTTGACGAGAGACAGAGACAGAGACAGAGAGAAAGAGAGAGAGAGAGAGAGAGAAAAGAACGAGTGTGATTGCTGATCAAGTTCGTATAGAAATTAAACTATAGACTGAAAGTTTGCCTCAGCAACAGCATACAGTAAAAGTGAGACGTAACCGATGGCATAATACTCTGTGGCAGAGCAATGCGAAACTGATATCAGGTGGAACCCTACACCCTCGAAGGCAGAGTATTACAACGGAAACGGAAATATAGCAAGCACTCAGGCTTGTTTTTTGTATGTGTGCGTGTGGTAATGCTTGTTTGAGTGTGTGCGTATGCGTGTGTGTCTGTGTGTTCGTATGGCTATCCTAAATAAACAATTTAACAACTTGAAAATTCCATTTATTAACCTTTTTCCGCATAATAAAATTCGAAACCTTTCCACACACACACACACACATACACACACACACGTGCATAGCGAGAAGAATTGCACAGTGTTGCAAAGAGAACCAAAATATAAAAAATGTGAATATAGCGCAGCAGAAGAGCATCAACAGCATCAAATACAACAACATCAGCATCAACAACAACAATTTTCTGGAGTGGATTAATAACAAAGTCAACAAGGATAACACGCCTTAATTATGTATGTACAAGCGTTAGTGCGCACTGTGGGCGGTGCTCTTGGGCAGGTGGTCGCCACGCCAAGGGGCAAATTGCTTGGTTGAGTTTTCGGGGGTTGGGGCGGGGGCGGGAGCACGTGAACCGAAAGGGGAGGAGCGCAGGTGTTTGCGGCTGAATGACGTAAATTGTAGTCAAACAGCAAGAGCAACAGCAACAAACAAACAAACAAACAAACAAACAAAACAGTCAACCAGCCAAGCAGCCAACTAACAAATGCGGGTCCTGGAAGCAGCAGTAGCAGCAACGACGCCGTGTGAGATAATTTTACATTGCCGTCTTTGCCACATTGATGAGCAGCAGGCTGGCAATTGTGTGTTTGTGTTTGTGTGTGTGTGTGTGTGTGTGTGTGTGTGTGTGTGTGTGTGTGTGTGTGCAAATACTTGATAACGAATGCGGGCAAAAGAGATGCTGTGAATGCTGCCGAATCCTCTTGCCTCGTATTTTCATAAATTAATTTTATTTGTGATTCAGCCTGCCCGAAGGACTCGGCACTGAGAACTTGAGGACTCCGAACTGAGGCTGTCAATACGTGGCTTGGCTTTCGTCAGCTTATTCTTTTTTGTCTTTGTTGTTGTTGTTGTTGTTGTTGTTGTTGCTGCTGCTGTTTTTGTTTTAATTGTCAGACAAATTTCAAGCTTACTTGCAGTCTGTTTATTCAGTTTGGTCGGCTCACGTTGAATAAATTTCATTAATTTTGCAAAACTGATTACAAATTTCCCTGGAAAATACTTATTCGGAATTTAAGCACCGCCTTAGCATACCTCGTATGCATGTGTGTGTGTTGTATATTGTACTTGTACATTTACTCCTCCGTCATTCTACTTTAACAACAAATTTCCCAAGTGTTTTGTACAGTTTTAATAAAATATAATATTTTACGTGTAGCTTACAGGCGATAAGAAAAAATCCTAAATTTATTTATTATTATTTATTTATTTAATTACAAAAATTCAAAAAGCTCATTTCTAATAGACATCAAGTCAATTTAGAAAATTAATAACTAAATCTAATTACAATTAATTAGTTTACAAATAAAAAGATTAGTTTATTATTAATGTACAAAATAAAAAGAATATAAAATATCTGTGGGTATTCGATTGTTTCTTGAGAAGATTGGGGAAACCCAAAAAAATGCAATCAGAAGTGAAAATGTTAATTACTGGAGATTCGTAATATACAGAGAGTGACTAGGAGGGGGAAACATGAGATTGAAAATTTAATTAAAGGAATAGAGAGTTCTGCTAGAAACAGAAAATTCAAGAGGACCTAATGTGAAAGGAAACCTATTTATGCCATTGATTAACTTATGTAGAAAGACAACACTGAGAATTGTTCTACGGTCAATCACCGATGGAAGATTAATGGGAAGTCGTCTAGCGAATAAAGATTCGGAACCAACTTTCCGGCCACATAATGTAAAAAGTTATTTTGGCATATCTCTATCTGTCAAAACAAAGTTAGACGAGCCGACGGTATCGGACCACTATATCACATAGCTGCCAATCCAACATTTTGTGTAAAGATAGGTTTTATGTCGTGGGATCAAGATATAAATTGACACACATAACTACACATATGTGGGATATTCAGTTAGTGAGTATAACTCTTAGTCGATTGATATTAATCGACAATAAATAAATAAATAAATTACAAATTAGAAATTGTTCACATTCGCAGATAATAAGGCTATATATAAATGTATTTTGGAACCATAATTATAAGCTAATTAAAATTATGTCGCATTTCACTTAATATTATTGTTTTTACCATTATTATTGCAATTAAAATCGCAAACAAGATTGGTGGTGAGTTGTATTATTAAATACTATTATTTAATTTTTGTGTTTTATTTTTGTATGCAATATTTGAATAAATTAGAATTGTCTTAAATTGGTTAGTAGCCAAAACTGGAGTTCTTGACCTGGAAAAAGGATTACATACACAGATATGCATAGATATATATATATATATATATATATATAAATATATATATATGCATATATGTATATATATATATGCAGATTGTTGCGAATTACAACACAAGTTTCAGCTGTTGAAACTCCACGCGGATTTTGTTCTCCAAGTTTCTCAGTGCTGTAATTAAAATTTCTAATCGCTTACAGTCTGATGACTATAATAACGGGCAGACAGTACTGTCCGAGTGGCAGTCATATCTGTTGCAACAACAATGAGTGCCCATTAATATTGAATCAAAAGAAATTGAAGTATTTATGATAATGTCTTTACATGAAATCTCTTGTGTATCCTCATCTGTGCCACCCAATCTCAGCGAGAGAGAAAGAGAGAGAGATACACATATAGATAGATACTGTGCTGCAATACCACATCAAGTCTGAGATGGAAGCAATTAAAAGCGTTCATATTCATTTGATGCGTAATTTGTAACTCAATATTTATGACAAATACTTAATGATGAGATAAACAAACGCTTCAAGAAAAGCGACAGACAAACATTTACAATAGATTTGTAAACGCAACAAAGCACAATTAAATGCACTTTGATGTTGTTTCTGGTTGCCGAACACATTCAAATAATTAAGGTGCCAAATTGAAGCAAAATTAAAAATGTAATGCAAAAGAGCTTAAGCAGAATGACGGACAATAATATTGAAAGTTCTCACGAATGTTATATCGGATGACAGTTGGAACTGCCTTGGCCCAATCTCAATACTCACCACTTAAACACAATTCCAATTGCTGGTTTGGGCCTATTTCAAGTTTCTGATGTGATTGCTGTAATTTGTATTTGTATTTGTCGTATTCTTTTTACTTGTTTAATTCTGTTTGGGTTTTTTGTAGCTAGCTTAGTACTTGAAACACACAAAGTTTTGGCCAAAAGAAGAAATTAAGCGAAATTTCGATGATTCGGGATGCCGGTTTAAATACTTTCAAAAGTCATTAGCCTAATGCGTGGAAAGGGGACTGGGACTGGGATTAGGACTGAACCCAACGCACTTCAGTCGCGTTTCAATTAATTAGTTCGATCAACGGAAATGCCTTTGAAGCACTCTGCTTAAAGTGCTGACAGTAAACAAAGCCGAAAAACAATAAGAAAATTATCGAAAATTAATGCAATCAACAAAAAATAAAATAAATAAATAAAACCCAAATATATCAAAGAGAACACTCAAAATACGGGCCAATTGTAAGCAAATTAGCTATTAAAATCTCACCAGGCGTTTTCCAGTAGCGGCTCCACTTGCTGTGATTCTCGATACAACAACAGTTCACAAAAAAAAACAAACAAACTTAAGGAATGCACAACAACAAAAAAATGGTTAATGGCCTGATCTTTTTGGCCACAAAATTTGTGTTTACGCGTCGCTGCACCTAAGGACAACACGCGACTTCAACTTCAACGTCAACTCCAACTCCGATTGCAACTTGCAGCTGACTTTGGTGCAAACGGAAACCGCACGTGGCGCTGGGCAACGCTGACTTGTTCACTTTACCTTGCCTGGCTTGTCTTGGCTTGACTTGACTTGACTGACAAAGACTGATGCGACTTGTCGACCGCTTCATGCGAGACCACGACCTCGACTGAGCGGCGACACACGACCACACACGTCGCAACGTGCCAACTAACGGCAACGGCAACGGCAACGGCAACAGCAACCACGACCACGGACAATGTTGGAGACGGTGACGTGACTCGCTGCTGGCTGCACTGCTTCAACTGAAACTCAATGTCCAAACTAATCTGAACAGAACACACAAAGCACAGTAAACAGCACAGAACAGAACAGAGCAGAGCCGAAGCGAACTGCGACAGCCACGTGCTGAAGTTGCTGCTCCTGCCATATAACACGACACGACACGACACGGCACGAGACGATAACAGGGCACGTTCGGCTGCTGTTAAGACGCGCTGTTAGCTAACAGGTGCCGCAATGTTACGAAATGTAACCAAATCAAATACTCAAAGTCGCGGTGTCGCAGGCTCTGTCTCTGTCGACGTCGACGTAGACGTCGGCGTCACTGCTTGAGCTGCATAGTTTTCTTGGCTTTACTTTACTTGCCACTTTGTTTCGTTTCATGCTGCAGCAGCCACGAATTGGTTGACTCGGATTGCTGCCTCATCGCAGATACCCTGTAGCACATATGTTTAGCAGCCTACCTGCCGCAGACTATCGCTTCACTCTGTAAGGAACCCCTTTGAGTCCATTTTGATATATATTCTTAGTTAGGATCTTAAGTCGAGTCTCTGTGCGAATTTATCTTTTTGTTGTTTGTATATACGGCACAATACCAATTCAAAATGGGAAGCAGAGGGTCTAAGGAAGTGTTGGACATGCGGAAGAAAGTATCTCCGATCTCATAAATAATATATATTCTTGTTCAGCATCAACAACCGAGTCGAGTCGAGTCCTATCCGCCTGTCCATGTGAATGAACAAGCCGTTCTCAGAGACTATTGCAGATGGAGACTTCATATTTAGAATAGAATTCTCGTATAACCTTAGTCACCAAGTTAATTTCACTATTTCGAAAACTGCCAACGTTTCGAGAATATCGATATTGATGACCATAACCTATTTTCATCTATTTAAAACAGGGTATCATCTAAACGAGCTGTCTCGAATGAACGCCGATCTCAGAGATATAATATTTTTTAATAAAATATAAAATAAATTTGTATAAATTCATTTACTCAATTTGCAAGTGCATATTTCTGAAAGCAACTCAACTTTTATATTTATACTCTGATACCACATCATATTATATTGGTCTTGTGCAATTGGAGTGCCACGTGCAGCCACTAGGGGGAGAGGAAATCGATATAAATCAATAATTGCCAATCGATAAAGACACGTATCTCCCACAGTTTCAAGGCTAAAGTTACCAAATTTGGTTTAACAGCATCTAAATGGAGCAGTTTTCTTAAATTAGCTTCATTTTTTGTAATTAAGTAAAAGTGCAACTAGGCAATATTGGGGAAACCGGGAAGCCAAAGCAAGCAAATCCATTGACAATGGCCCGCATCACGAACGAAAAATGCCACTCAGCCGGAGTTTTGCATTGTCGCGGAAACGGCTGGGGAAATGGATTGGGAAATGGGTTGGGAAATGGAAATGGTAGGAACAATGCAGTACAAGTGGAAAACACCAACAAGCCCAAGTAAATTGAAAGGTCTCCCGAAAACGATTACCCACTAATGTAGTACTAAGGCTAATTAGAATTGGCTAATAGCAAACTCATTTTGACACAAAAGTGAAAGTGAAGTGGTTGTTATACAGACAGACAGACAGACACACAGACAGACAGACAAATATATGCAATGATGTATGTATGGCAAGGCCAATCTATTTACTTGTGATGAAAATGTTTAAAATTATACAATATTAACTAAAACTGCTTTGAACACAAGCTAAAGGAGGAGGAATCCTTAAAGCACATCAGAGCAGATTGCGTTGCCTTGGCCTTGGTTCGGAGGACATAGAAAGCCTTCAACCCGAAAAGGATTCACGCATTCGAGTAAGAAATAGGTTTAATGGTTGATTCTAATAATAATAATAATAAAAATATTGATAATAATAATTATAGTTATAATAATAATAATAATGAATATCTGCATTCTTAATCATTTGCAGGTATACAAGTAAAAGTGCACTCTTAATGCTTGGAAATATCGTTAGCAAATTTATTGTTCTTACTTGAGGATTTTTATTAATGTTAATAATATTATTATTTAATTCCTAAAAAGTCTTCGTTAATTTATTGATGGGTTCGCGTCTACGCTTAAACTGCTAATAACTTTCGTCGGGTTGCAAAATGTTAAGTTTGCAGCTTTTAATTTTATCAGGCCAAAAAAAATGATTCGTTGAGTGTGGAACGTGTGTGCATTTAGCGGAGATCACAACCATAACACTTGCCATACAAATTATGCCTTTCGAGAGGCACCCATAAACATTTGTTGTCCCAAAAAGCTCTGACAAAAGAGGCATAAATTAAGCTCGCCTTAGCGAAGTTTCATGCAACATTGCAAAAGCTGCGATTACGTTTTTGTTCTAAGCTGTTCTGGTTTATTGACCTGCTTTTCTCTATAGAAATGAGGACAATACAGAGAGAAACAATTCGCAAAGCTCGGTCAATTCACAGCAAGCTTTTTGTCTTTTTTTTATTTTTATTTAATATATAATTAAGTAGAGCACAATTAATAAAACTTATTACAACTGTTTAGATTCATATTGTTTAGATTCATAAATATAAAATGCTTACATAGAAAATATTATGCAGCCACTTATTAAGGCGACCGCATAGCGAAGCCGTTTGTAAGGCAATCGCAGTCTCACTCCATCGTCATCTCCTCTAATCTCTCTAAATAGCTTGAACCACTCAAGATAACCTCAAGTACCTAAATTGTCAGCTATCAGCATCTCTCATGTTCATATTTGAACACGCTATCTAGCCTTATATAACTAAACAATGTATATTTAGGCTCTACGCAGGAGACATTTCTGACCCATGCAAGGGTTGTTTTGTTAGTCTATTTTTACTTATCTTGTACTCAAGTGGATGCAGCTGTCACTTGAGTACTTGGTGCAACATATTTTACTTAAGCTAATGTTCATACTTAAATATTATAGTCTAAGAATTTTGTATATAAGCCACGCATTTTATTCAATAAAGTCAGTGTTCTTCATAGCCTCAGTATCGTCAGACGTCTTCATTCATTTTTACCATCGCACTTACTGTGCGCATCGAAGGACCTCACTCTCCGTAGTCCAACTAGTTACAAGTGCTAGTTGCGACGCTTTTTAGTAGTCAGTTTATGTACTGAATACTTCCCTTACACAAACATTTAGAGCGACGCTCTCTAGTAGTCAGTTTATGTGCTGAATACTTCCCTCTACACAAACATTTTGGTGACCCCG